>CM065746.1:20293020-20295520 GCA_033310375.1 Conus canariensis
TCCAGTTTTGGGTCGAACCTCTGAGACTCACACCCCTGTCCTCTGGCATCCCAGCCGGGAGGGGAGGGGGGGGGGGTGCAGGGGCGACCAGTTAGGGTGTTCTACCCGAGCTGGCGAACATTGGATCGTGTGGATCCATATCAAGTGGCCCTGAAAGGGGACTGTAAAACGCCTTGGGGGGGGGGGGGGGGGGGGGGGGAGGAGACTGCCACAGAGAGCAGACGACCAACGACAACGACCAATGACCACCGGGGATAGCAGCGCCCAAAACTACACAGACTACAGTCTGGGAAACCTTGTCCTTAAGGGGCCTCAGGCCAACAGGACGTTAATCTCACCCATCAAGTCAATCCTGGCTGTGGACGGACTGCACGTGAGAGAACACTACGATTCTACGTCAGACACTAGACGGGGACTGATGTGTGAAGAACATATACGAACACTTGATCCCCTTTAAACAAACAACAACAACAACAACAAAAAGGGAAAAAAAAAAAAAAAAAGAAAGAAAGAAAACTCGATTCGCCTTCCACTTGAATCCTAACTAAAATTGAATCTGTTTATCCTTCAAGACAAATAGAATGAATACTGTTTTTAAGATTTAGGGGTCAAAAAAGAAAATTAAGAAAAAAATGTGTGTTCCACCATTACCCTTTTTCTTCTCTCCCGCGTAAACAGTAATAGCGTGCTCTGATTGGTGGACGAAATGACAGGCATTTTTGTTCTCATGAATGGTGACTATTTGTCACCTCGACTAACATAAAGAATGTCCGTCCTCGTCTCCCCGCATTCCATCAGCAAGTTTTGAGATCAGAATGTGGAAAACGAAAAACCATTTCTAGCGTGCTTCACAAGTATTGCTCTGATGGGTCAATTCCATGTTCCTAGTTATTAACAAAATAGATTGTCCGATGACCTTCACCCAGCCTTAGGTTCAAAGTCATGGTATCAAACCAAAGAGATTTCATGTCTGTATCTCCTTTCTTGCAAAGAGAACAGAATAGGATGAAAACACGTTTTGATATGATGACCTTGAACTTGAAGCTATCATTCATCTGCTAAAAGGGAGAGTACAAAAAGGGAACAAATCAAAGAACCAACCAGCGGACATAACTATTAGGGGTGCATGGGAGGAAAATAACGGTAGGACATAATTAGATGGTCACTATCTTCCTAGCAGGACACTAAACAACAGAGACACTGATTATTGCACTAACTAATCAAGTGCGTCAAACCATCAAGCAACACATCGGTCCATTCGAAGATTTACTCATTATACCAGGCAAGAATAGACAAGATGCAAAGCATATAAACCATATAAACGTACTCCCAGTTTATCTTGAATACGCGTGAGATATTCCATACAGAGGAAAAACCGTTTTGGGCCGTTATAGCCGTTAGTAACGGTTATTCTGGTAAACATCGGCCATCATCTGTGACCCATAATGAACATACCTACAAATTTTCAGAAAGATCGGCCAAGTACTTTCTGAGATTTTCCATAAAGAAGAAACCCGTTATAGGCCGTTATAGCCGTTAGAAACAGATATAACGGTAAAATAAAACATCGGGCATCATCCGTGACCGATAATGAACGTATCTACAAATTTTCAGAAAGATCGATCAGCCGCCGTGGCGAAGTGGTTAGCGTCGCGGACTCCCGGCTGGGAGGTCGTGGGTTTATATATTTCTTAGATGTTATCTTATTATTTTCCTGACCACGCATGTCTTCAATATCATCATTAGTTTTATGACCATGATTATGATGATGATTATCATAATAGCTATTCTTATATTTCTTCCATTTTATTGTATTATCTTTCCTATTTTCTACATAACCATTACCATACATATTTTTCATGATGATAATGGTGATAATGATGACGATGATGATGATGATGATGATGATGATGACTACTTTTTGTTGATTCTTTTCAGAAAAAGAGGGGGTTAGTTACCGCCCTCAGTCACTCCGTTTTGAAACTAATTCTTTTTAGATATTCCATTTTCTATTTCATTACTATCATTAGTATCAGTTTAACAATTCTTCTCATTCTTCTCCCTCCTCTTCTTATTTTCTTATGATTATTAATACTACGGGTACTATTATCATTATTGGTATTATTGTTATGATAATGATGAATGATGATGATGATGGTGATGATAGAAGTATTCATCATTATCATAATCATTGTTACTATCATTATCACTATCATTATTATCATTATCATTATCATTATTATTATATTATCATCATCATCATCATCATCATTATAATTATCATTATTACCACTACTATTATTATTATCATCATTACTATTGATATTATTATTGATATTGTTGTTGCTGCTATTGTTGCTGCTATGCTGTTGCTGTAATCATAATTACAATCTCTATCTTCTCTTCAATTTCAGTTCCATTCTGTGTGTGTGTGTGTGTGTGTGTGTTTTAATAATTATTCTCCCAAGACCAAATTTCGGCACTCAAATCGAAGAGAAAA
>CM065746.1:20305520-20343020 GCA_033310375.1 Conus canariensis
CCTGTTTGTTTGTTTTCCCTTTTTGCAACGGTAACAGTTTCCCTGTTTGTTTGTTTGTTCCCTTTTTGCAACGGTAACAGTTTCCCTGTTTGTTTTTTGTTTCCCTTTTTGCAACGGTAACAGTTTCCCTGTTTGTTTGTTTGTTTCCCTTTTTGCAACGGTAACAGTTTCCCTGTTTGTTTGTTTGCTTCCCTTTTTGCAACGGTAACAGTTTCCCTGTTTGTTTGCTTCCCTTTCGTCTGTCTCTGTAACACCGTTCTCTTTTGTGCCCCTTTCGCGTGATTGTAACACCTTCCTGTTTTTTGTTTTTTTCCCCCTTTCTGTGTGACTGTAACACCTTCCTGTTCCCCCCCCCCCTTTCTGTGTGACTGTAACACCTTCTGTTTTTCTTAATTGGTGTGTTTTTTCCCCTTTCTGTGTGACTGTAACACCTTTCTGTATTTTTATTGGGGTTTTTTCCCCCCCTTTCTGTGTGACTATAACACCTTCCTGTTCCCCCCCTTTCTGTGTGACTGTAACACCTTTCCTGTTTTTTTTGGTTTTTTCCCCTTTCTGTGTGACTTAACACCTTCCTGTTCCCCCCCCTTTCTGTGTGACTGTAACATCTTCCTGTTTTTTTGTTGTTGCTTTTTTTTTCCCCCCCCTTTCTGTGTGACTGTAAAACCTTTCCCGTTTTGTTGTTGTATTTTTCCCCTTTCTGTGTGACTGTAACACCTTCCTGTTTCCTCCCTTTCGTGTGACTGTAACACCTTTGTTGTTTTTTTTCCTTTCTGTGTCTGTAACACCTTTCTGTTTTTTGTTGCTGTTTTTCCCCCCCTTTCTGTGTGACTGTAACACCTTCCTGTTTCCCCCCCCTTTCTGTGTGACTGTAACACCTTTCTGTTTTTTGTTGTCGTTTTTTCCCTCTGTGTGACTGTAACACCTTTCCTGTTTTTGTGTGGTTTTTTTTTCCCTTTTCTGTGTGTACTGTAACACCTTCCTCCCCCCCCCCCCCCCACCTTTCTGTGTGACTGTAACACCTTTCCTGTTTTTTGTTGATGTTTTTTCCCTTTCTGTGTGATTGTTAACACCTTCCTGTTTTTTTTTCCCTTTTCTGTGTGACTGTAACACCTTCTGTTTTTTTTTTTACCTCCCTTTCCTTTTTGACTGTTAACATCCTTCCTGTTTGCTTTTTTCCCTTTCTGTGTGACTGTAACACCTCCCTGTTTTTTGCTCCTTTCTGTGTGACTGTAACACTTCCCTTTTTTGCTCCCTTTTCTGTGTGACTGTAACGCCTTCGTCGTTTGTTTC
Organism: Conus canariensis; assembly: GCA_033310375.1. NCBI lineage: Eukaryota > Metazoa > Mollusca > Gastropoda > Neogastropoda > Conidae > Conus > Conus canariensis. The sequence goes on from CM065746.1 coordinate 20,306,811, forward strand.
CCTTTACATTGTGTACATCTCTTTTTCTTTTTTCGTAGTTTTTTCTGTTTTTTGTAACTGTCAAGCCTTCTTTCGTTGCTCTGCTTCCCCCTTTTGTGACTGTAACATTTTCACTCTTTGTCCCCCGCGCATTTTTTCCCTTTTTAAAATGTAACATCGCCCTGTTTTTTTTTTGTTTTTTTTTTCCTCGTTTTTTGTTGTTTTGTTTTGTTTTTTTTGTGTTTTTTTAAAACCTAGTAACACCCTTCCGATTTGTTTTTACTCTCCCCCCCCCCCCCGCCCCTCCTTTTTTTTTTTTAAGTCTGTTAACATTTTCCTGTATTATTTGTTTTCTCCTTTCTGGAACTGTTAACAGCTTTCCATATTTGTTCCCTTTTTTTGTGTGACTGTAACAGCTTTCCTGTTAGGTGTTTTTTTTTTTTTTTTTTTTCACTTTTTGTAACGGTAACAACCTCTTTTATCGTTCGTTTCCATTTTCTTTTTTTTTTTTTTTAAAAACTGTACCGCCTTCTTTGGTTCTTTGTTTCCTTCTTTTTACTTCAACACCGTCCCGAGTTTGCCTCTCCCCTCCCCCCCCCCCCCCCCCACCCCACCCCACACTCACACCCTTCCTTTTTTTTTTTTTTTTTTAAATATTTCCCTGAAACTGCTTAGTACCTTTTGTTCGTTTTCCCAGTCGTTTGACTGTAAACACACCTTTCCCGTTTTTGCCTGGTCCTTCCTTTTGGTGGGGGCTACAACAGCCTCCATGTTTGATGGTGTCCCTTTGAAGAGCTGTTACGGTTTTCCCTCTTTGTTTCCCTTTTCGTGACTGTAACACTCGACTTGTTTGTATCCCTTTTCAGGGGTACTGATGGTCCTCAACGTCATTCCTGTTCGTTTTCATTTCTCTCTCTCTCTCTCTCTCTCTCTCTCTCCTCTCTCTCTCCTTCTCCTCTCTCTCTCTCTCTCTCTCTCTCTTAACAAACATACATGTAGTGTTGTGGTCCGAAGAGTATTACCAAGCATATCTCTTTGCGCCGCACCAAGACACTCACCGTAACTGACCTATATCACTCTTTTGATGTCAAAATACGTTAGCTGTAGCAGATAATCGTGCGTCCGTACCAGAAAATGGAATTAACACGTAAACAATCACAAGTAAATAGTTCCATCTAAGTATCAACAGGATTCCGTAAAGTTAAGTCGAAAATAGAAGCATAAAAGGTCTGATTTAAAAAAAAAAAACATGTCTTGCCGCTGTCGTGAAAACAGCTCATCCCTAGAGAGAGAGAGAGAGAGAGAGAGAGAGAGAGAGAGAGAGAGTAAAGTAAAGACCAAAAGGCAGTTTAAGAAACATTTCTGAACGTTTGCTACATGCTTGAACGTTTATCTTTTCTTCATCTTGGCCATGTATACTTTCCTAAAGGGATACACCCTGTTGATGCAAACTATTACAGATTACAGTGATTCTATTTGCCGTCCATGCATCCCAGCCAAGATTTACCATTTGACCCGACTGTACCTGAAGTACCGACTTCTCCTTACTTGACGCGAATCATGTGGACCGGCACATCACTGTGTTAACGTATATAAACTACACTGCGAACTCCGACCCCGTCAAAACTTAATCTCCTTCTTCTGCGTTCCAGAATCATGACTCCTATTTCCAGACCAGTTTGTTGGATGAAGGCTGCTGTTGTCTTCAGATCCTCCATTGTGCCCCAAAGCTTTGCCGCAAGCGTGGCTCCGTGTGGCCAGCGCTGTATCCGTGCATCCTGGTAAAGGGGGCAGGACTGAAGAATGTGCCCGGGGGGAGGGGGGGGGGGTTGTGGGCCTGTCTCACACGGGCAGTCAGGTGTGTGCGATAGCCCAATACGATGGAAATGGGCTCACAGACGGCAGTGACCAGTTCGTAGTCTGAAGATTGTGGTCTGTTGGTGTCGCTGTAGTTGGGGCAGCTGATCACCAGGCGGGTGTCTGTGTTCTTCTTCCCAGAGTCTTTTGTACTGGCTTTTGATGACAGTTTTGGCCTCCCTATAGGAGGGTTTGCTTGAGCCTGCTGCCACATTTGGCAAGCCTGTCTGCCTTCTCCTTTCCTGCCAGGCCGCAGTGGGCAGGGATCCACTGGACAGTCACCTGCGCTCTTTGTGACAGGTCTTTAAGCCGTTGCACCGTCTCTCTCTCCAGCTTCTCACTGGGCGATCTTGGATCTGCCCTCTGAGTCAGTTCATACGTGAAACAAACAAACAAACAAACAAACCCACAATCATGTTATCGCTAAGGGAAGTAACAGTTAGTATGAACTGAAGGAGTTTCTCCCCATGTGATTTTTTTTTTTAAACAGAGTGAGACTATGGCATTTTTGTGTTCTATTTTGGTGCATGGAAAAAAAAAAAAGGTAAGAAAAGATAAACAGAATTCGAAAAGAATTCATGTCTGACCGTCCACTGTTTAAAACAACATGCATGGTGTATGCATGGAAGGTTAAGTGGATTGTCCAGTTTGATATAAAACTTCCGCGGTTTGTCTTTGATTGATCTCTTTTATCTCTGAATTTCAGGATCCGTGATTCGTCCACTTAAGGAAACTATTTTTGCGATTGGGCCAGAAAGCCCGCCAAACACGCCTGTTTGTGAGTAGGCCTACATGTGGAAGCTTACGTCACTAGATAGTTTAACCATTCCATGAAAGTATATCACTTCGTGATTATCATCAATGGTTACGAATGCTTAACGGTAAACTGTACAGTGATCGTGTTCAGGGGGAAGTTTACAACAATTTTGTCAATAATGCGAACAGATACTGGATGCGTCGTTTGATCTAGATCCGTGCCATAGATCCGTATCATAGATCCGTGTCACAGATCCGTATCATAGATCCGTATCATAGATCCGTGTCATAGATCCGTACAATAGATCCGTACCATAGATCCGTACCATAGATCCGCACCAGAATTTGTGTCCTTCGTCCATAGGCAGCATTCATTCTTTCTGGCAAGTTTTTTTTTTTTTTTTTTTGCTTTTCAAATAGGTTCAGTAGCTTTATAATATTGTAAACAGTCTTGCTCAACGATCCTGAATTCGTCGTTTCATCCGGATCTGAGTCTGCAACCAGATTTACCGGATTCGTCCGTGGTTCACGATCAGTCTTTTGAAAGAAGTTAAGCTGAAAGAGGTCGAGTCGTTTTTGCGCAGTTCTTCTGACAAACAAACAAAGGAACAAGTACGCAAATTACGCGAACAGTAGCGGGTGAAAATAAAATCTCGTTGGTGGAGGTACACAAACAAAACAAACTAACGAGAAAAAAAAGTAGGCAGAGACAAGAAGAAGAAAGAAAGAAAGAAAGAAAGAAAGAAACAAAAACAAACAAACAAACAAAAAAAAAAAAAGGAAAAAAAAAGAAAAAAAAAAAGAAAAAAAAAAGGCAGCGGAGACACGACGAAGAACGATAATGCTCCAACAAGCCCCAGCCTCTGACGCAAGCTTCTCTCCCTTTAGAATGCACTTCATCTTCGCTGCCAACAAGATCAATGTTGCCTTTAAGAGTTGAGCAAGGTCAGAAAGGAAAACTTTTCTGATTAAATACTGCTTTTCGCCAGGGCTTTTTTTTCTTCTTCTTTTTATCTCTCTCTTTTCTTTCTTTCTTTTTCATCTTTCTCTCAAGTACGCCATACAAAGAAATGTCTACTGTTTAGCGGGCTTATTAGCGATGGTTTCACATTCGGTTTTTTTTTTTTTTTTTTTTTTTTTTTTTTTTTTTAAGCCTTCTTGCTAGGCAATGGGAGTTGGTTGGTTAGCTACATTCAGGACTAAGGTTTAACGTCCTTAGCCATCCAAAAGGTGATATGGCAGACGGTGATAAACATCCTGGGAGAGTGGGGGAGGAAGAGGAGGGGCTCGTGGCCACAGGGAGGGGGAGGGGGCAGGGAAAACAAGAGAAAGGAGGGATTAAGAGGGAGGGGGGGGGGGGGGGGGGAAGTAACCTAATACTAAAGTCATACCACCAGAACGACAACTTGTATCTCCGGAAACGTGACAGCGGAAAGGGTTGAGTATATTTCATACCGGTCGAACTTATAACGTCATTGCTTCCTTTGTTAGAGAGAGTGAAAAGAGCTTCGTGATTCATATTATGTGATAATTCTCTGAGCACTAAACGTCTTCTTGTCGAGTGTTGGAAAGGTATTCGACAACCGACACAGGCATTTGACGGCAGATTTCATGGAAACCTTGCACCGAGATTTTCCAGCTGATGCTATTCTTAATTTCTTAACACAAAACGAAACACAGCCAAACAAAACGAGAGCGAAGACAGAATTACAGCGCCGCCAAACGAAAGGGAAAAACAACAACAACAACAACAACAACAACAACAACAACGACAACAACTACAAAACAAATATGACACGTTTCGACCTATTTGGTCCTCTTCAGGCAAGACAACTTTCAAGGCAACGAGAACGAAGGACGAACAGAGCATCACCTCGCTGTTGAACCAACCTTCTTAAAGAAAAAAGACATGGATATGTTTCGTTTGATTCCACTCAAACGTGGTCGGCTAGATACTTTGTTGAAGATTGAGTCTTCTGACTGTTGACTTGATTTCCTCTTGAAGATGAGTCTTGATAGGTCAGTATGTGCACAGCATCCGTGCAGCATTCTTCCAGAGTATCATCCCCCCCCCCCCCCCCTTCACCTCCTGAAAACCAGCCCTACCATCACAACAACTGTAGAATGTGCTCCTCTCTCATCGCTGCCATTGTCTTCACGTATCCCACCGGCAAAGCTACAATACTGTACTGTACCTTTCACCATTCAAATGTTGCGTACATCACAACCAGCACTCTGCGTGATAAACTGTTTTGCTGGTGAAACCTGTTGCACACTCAATGACGGATTTACTGTACATCTCAGATCTATGAGACGTCACCACAACTGAGGACTTTGTAGAATTACATTTTAACAGCCCCACGCACTTAGTCTCGAACGCCAAATCTGCTGCTGTTTGACAAAAATTAACAATGCCAACCTGACTTACAGAAAATTCATGGAATCCTTGCTGAGCAAAGTTTGGGCCACTATCAAACCAGCAGGACCCGATACGAAACAATGACTTTGCCTGCAGCATCTTTTTTGAACCCGTTCTTTATCAAATAGGTGTATATATTTGCCAGTAACACAACTCAAGCTCCCCCTCCCACCCACCCCCCACCCCCTTCTCGCCTCCTCCACTCCATCCGACCTTCTCCCCCACCCCACCCCCACCCCTCCCCTTACCCCGCAACCTTAATACACCTGTGCATAGATTGTTCTGTACACTCTCAACTTTCCACTCACTCATTCGATCGCCCACACACACTCTCTCTTACCTGCTCACGTCTCCCCCCCCTCCCCTTTCCGCCTTCCCCTCCCCCTCCCCCCATGTGTGCATATACAAGTTAGTAAACCTATCTATCTCAATACACGCATATATAAAATTCATGGAATCCTTGCTGAGCAAAGTTTGGGCCACTATCAAACCAGCAGGACCCGATACGAAACAATGACTTTGCCTGCAGACAAAAGGTGAGGGAGGGGGGGGGGGTGTGTGGGGAATTAACTGTGTGTGTGTGTGTGTGTGTGTGTGTGTGTGTGTGTGTGTGTGTGTGTGTGTGTGTGTGTGTAGATGAAGGTGTTGAGATGCGCGTGCAGTTTATGTGTATGTGTATATGACCACATTATATAGAGGCGTGTTTATGAGTCTGTGCGTCTGCCGTGGTCGGCCAGGCTATAAACAACACGGCTTGATTTGACCCCACGTTTGAGTGGGCAGCATTTTCTTCTTCCTTCTTCTTCTTTCTTTCTTTCTTTCTTTCTTTTTTTTTTTTTGTTTTGTTTTGTTTTGTTTTGTTTTGAAGTGATGCTCGCTGGATCCGAACACGGAACCTCTGACTGCGAACTCAGATGCTGGACCACGGGAGCCCACCAGACACCAACGGGAAGATTAACTGGGTACGTTTCTTGTGGGGTGTGAGTGAGACTGGGCGCGGTTTTTTTTTGTTTTGTTTTTTTTCTCCCCCAGGGAGATTTGACTGGGTTTTCCGCACGATCGCCGCCCTGACATCTAGGCAAATAGTTCCACTGGTCATCACGTGAAATGTATTGGCTGGCGGCTACGCACTGCTGACACAACTTTGCAGGCAATAGGCGATGTCAGTTGGCTTGGGTTTTCTTGTCTGTTTGGCTTTTTCTTCTTTTCTTTTTCTTTAGTTTTTTTGTTTTTTGTTTTTTGTTTTTGTTTGGTTTGTTGACGTTCTGTCTGACTCATACTTTCCGTACTTCTTTAGAATTTTTGTAGACACTTCACACACAACTGCAGACACCTTTAGACGTACATGTACACACACACACACACACACACACACACACACACACACACACACACACACACACACACACACACACACACGAGAGAGAGAGAGAGAGAGAGAGAGAGCGCACGCGCGCGCGCGGCATACGGCGCGCGCTCGCGCTTGAGCACGAGCAAGCACATGGAGAGAGAGAGAGAGAGAGAGAGAGAGAGAGAGAGACAGACAGACAGACAGACAGACAGACAGACAGACAGTGGGCATAGGCGGTTGGAGAGAGAGAGAGAGAGAGAGAGAGAGAGAGAGAGAGAGAGAATGCAAGTGTGTTTCTGTTTATGTGTACAGTGTTTGTGCGTGCGTGCGTGCGTGCGCGCGCGCGCGCGCGTGTGCGTGTGTGTGGGTGTGTGCGTGCGTGCGTGCGGCTTGCGTGCGTGTGTGTATGTGTGTGTGTGTGTGTGTGTGTGTGTGTGTGTGTGTGTGTGTGTGTGTGCATGCGTGTGTGTGCGTGCGTGCGTGCGTGCATGGGTGTATGTATGCGCGCGCGCGCGCGCGCGCGCGCGCGCGCGCGCGCGCGCGTGTGTGTGTGTGTGTGTGTGTGTGTGTGTGTGTGTGTACGTGCGTGTGTGTGTGTGCACTCGCCAGTCCGCGGGTTGCTGCTCGAACACACTCTCGTCAACTAATGGAGCACCATGGACATGGACTGGTGATTCCAGCTCTTAGTGTGCAAATGACCGTGTCCCTTCACACGAATGTCCATTCATGCGTACCTTTCCTTCAGGCCACGTTTCCGGACGTTCCAGAACGATCACTGAACGGGCGTGTGGACCTCTCCTTTCCCCCAAGGACAGCCCCCGCCCATAGTTAAAAGGATGAAGAGGAGTGCAAGTTCGGCCTCAAAGCATTACTCTCACCGCGGTCTGAGATGATACTTTACATCTAATGCATGGGGAGCTTGTTTCCTATTATCATTAGCTTACATGCAGTATCTTCTCAGTTGCAAAATAATGAATGAAAAAGTAAATAAATAAACAAATAAATAGATAAATAAACAAACAGAGGAGGCGAGATCACTATACTTTAAGTGGTGTGGCCAAAGTTTTGGTGACATTTAAGAAGCGATGCTGCTATATTGTCAATATTTAACAGTTTAGGTTACAGTGTTGCAACTCGTTCGAAGGCAAATTAGAAGGCAAATTCACCTTTGGAAGGTAAGCTCGCCCTATTGTAAACCTTTGAAAGGTAAGCTCGCCCTCTTGTAAACCCTTAGGAGGTAAGCTCGCCCTGTTGTAAACCTTCGAAAGGTAAGCTCGCCCTCTTGTAAACCCTTAGGAGGTAAGCTCGCCCTGTTGTAAACCTTTGAAAGGTAAGCTCGCCCTCTTGTAAACACTTAGGAGGTAAGCTCGCCCTGTTGTAAACCTTTGAAAGGTAAGCTCGCCCTCTTGTAAACCCTTAGGAGGTAAGCTCGCCCTCTTGTAAACCTTTGAAAGGTAAGCTCGCCCTCTTGTAAACCCTTAGGAGGTAAGCTCGCCCTCTTGTAAACCTTTGAAAGGTAAGCTCGCCCTCTTGTAAACCCTTAGGAGGTAAGCTCGCCCTCTTGTAAACCTTTGAAAGGTAAGCTCGCCCTCTTGTAAACCCTCCAGTCTGTTGTGTACTCCTTGGTAGAGAACCGCATTGAGAAGCCATTGGAGTACTTCTTGAGCATGTCGCGGATGTTCTTTGGCACATGGTACATCTCAAGAGCCAACTGTATCATCTCATGGGGCACAGATCCATATGCGTTTGCCAGATCAAGCCACACTACGTCCAGGTCTCTCTTTTCTGTTTTTGCTTTTTGGATTGCGTCCCAGATCATTGTGGCGTGTTCTACACAGCCCGCCACGCCTGGGATGCCACCTTTCTGGACTGACACATCCAAGTACTTGTTTTCCATCAGGTACTTGGTCAGCCTTGCTGCCATGACAGAGAAGAAGATTTTCCCTTCGACGTTCAGTAGTGATATTGGCCTGAACTGGCTGATGTCACTTGAGTTTTGCTCTTTGGGGATGTACACACCATCTGCCGTCATCCACTGGCCGCTGATCTTCTGGTTTCTCCAAGCCGATCGCAGCAGCCTGTGGAGCCACTCCAGCACCTTGGGACATTTCTTGTAAAGCTGGTAAGGTATTCCGTTTGGCCCTGGTGATGATTTGGCTCTGGCTTTGTCGACCACCTTCTTGATTTCCGCCAACGTTGGAGGCTTGCCATTGAACTGTTCCTCAGGGTTGGTTGGCCACACCAGACCTTGAATGTCGAGTGGTGCTTTGCTCTGTGGGTCAGAGTATGTTTTCCTCAGATGCTGCTCAAGAACTCCTTTGTCCACACCTAGGGTCCCAGATTTTGGCTGCTCAAACAGTGTTCTGGCAAACTGGAAGGGGTCTCTGAAGAAGCGCTCTTGTGTCTTCTTCTTTTTGCTCTTCCTCTTCCTCGCAGATTCCGCTTTGCTGAGGGCACTGTGTTTTTCTTTCAGGTCTTTCCACAGTTTTTCCAAGCCTTGTTTTTCAGCTGGCAGAGCGGTCTTCATTTGCATCTTGAGGTTTTTCTTTTGGACCCTGATCTTGTCCATCTTTTCTTGGCGTCTGGATTTCTTTGGAGGTGTTTTCTCTTTGGGTAGTTTTGCTCCATAGGCGTCTCTACATGTGGCATACACAATGTCCCCATATGTGGCTAGTTTGTGTTCCAGGGTGCTTTTCCCTATCAGTGCATCGAGTCTTTGGACGATTTTTGCATCCAGTTTCTCCCAATCTTCAGTTTCGTTTGCTCGTGGCAGGTTGAGTTTCAGGCGCCTGGCATCGAGGGCCTGTGCAAATTCCTCATCCGAACCAACAGCGTGGATGTCCTTGGCACTGTGGTTTAAATCCTGGCCTTGGTCTTCCGACGTCTTATCTGCTGATGCAGTGCGCTGCTGCTCATTCAGATGAGTCTTCACACATCCCATCTTTGTTCTGTGGATCTTCATGCCACGGGTGGTAGCGAAACGCTTTCCACAGACACATGGATATTCCATTTGGTCCATGTTCATAGTCCGTTTGGGATTTGCAGTCATGATTGGTAGAGCACCGATGGATTCATCATTCTCTCCCCCTTTCGGTGAATCCTGGGAGCATCTTTTCCTTTTATTTTTAGTAGCCACATGTTTAAGGCAAAGTGGGGAGCCAGCCCACAAAGCCCTTGGTTCTGGTCTTTCCCAGTGTCCTCCGGTCTTTCCCGGACGTCCTCCGGCCTATTCCCGGAAGTCAATGGTTTACCCATGCATCAGTAGAAAGAAACTCGTGGAGAGCGTGGCAGCAGAGAGTCCTCAGAAGAGAAGCGTATGTTGGATCAGAACAGGCCATACTGAACACAACCGAAGTGAACCAGCAGCAGTGCGGTGTTCCTGCATTTTTCCGCCATTTTGAAATTTTACAAAGTTAACAACTCGTCTGCTCACCGTGCTCAACGTCATGTTTGGTGCGCAGTGCTCGGAACGATCTGTGCCCAGTGGAATTAGAGTGTTATACATTTTCAACACACACACACACACACACACACACAACACACACACGCGTGCGCGCACACACACGCCTGCACGTAGAGAAGGTGAGCTGTTTAAACGGCCCTAATGTGATCAACGCGTTTTTTTTTTTATAAGAAAGAAGGCGGGGGGGGGGGGGGGGGGGGGGGGGGGGGGGGTTAGGCAGATAGGATGATGCGATGAAGGGATTGTGGACTGGGACAATCCGAGTTACAATGTTTACGTGAAATACAGTGTTGTGGAATTATGTAATACGATGTAAAACGCAGAAGTTTGGAACATCATGTGAAATATGAAGGTATGGAGAGAAACCAAGTCGAATATAGAGCACTGGATTAAAAAAAAAATACAGAATGATATGATGTGAAATACAGATCTGTGAAGTGATGCGAAGTTTAACATGGAACTGAACTGTACTGTGAAGTATAAAGGCCTGGCAAGATGAAAAATGTATAGGTGTGTAAACATATGGCATGAGATGTGGAAGTGAAAAATAATATGATTTGAAAACGAGAAGTATAGAATGATTTGTTGCGAAACATAGAACAATGGATATAGAGTTTTGTCACAGGTTGAGTATGATGGTGACACTTGATCCATATTTTATCAGTTTTTTTTGCTCGCTCAGGAGAGAGAGTTTCAGAGGGGCTTGACGTTGACAATTTATTTTTACGTTCATAACAAAAAAAGTAGGGTAACTCTTGCTCTCGTGGTGAAATAATCATACGCCCAAAACTGCAAAACGAATGCTTCTTATGACACCAAATCACTTAGCAGAGATGCCAACACTGAGTACACCGAAGAAACAAGTTTTTTTTGTTGTTTTTTTGTTAGGCTAGGTGATTTGGTGTCGTAAGCAGCATTTGTTTGGAGTGATGGGTGTGTGTTGGTTTCATCATGGAAGAGAGAGTTACTCTACTTGTTCTCTGATTACTGTTTACTATTCCCTGCCTCACTTTAGAAGTACTTTCAATGTTCCTTCGTTTGTTTGTCTTGGTCTTGGTCTGTCCTAGATTGTGAAGTGTTCGAAAAAGACTGTAGAATGGAAAGGTATCTAACCTGTTTTGTCCTGCTCTGCTTCTTGTCTTGTCCTCTCGTCGTCACCACCACCACCACCACCACCACCACCATCATCATCATCATCATCATCAGTCCCCTAACCCTAAGGTCGATGAGGCTCCACTGGAACTGACAACCCCCCCCCCCCCCCCCCCCCCCTTTTATGTCCTGTACTGCTGCCTTGGAATCGTCCAAAGTCAGGTTTGTCTGTTCTTGGATGTTTTCCTGTCACCTCTTTCTCTGTCTGCTCCCTTTCTGTGCGTTCTCAACTGGCTCAAAATATTAAAATCCAAGTGAATACTTCCCCAGCCACCGTCTTCCACCTCAGAGAAGCTGCCAACCATCCCGTCTCCCTCCCCTTTCCACCTCAGAGAAGCTGCCAACCATCCCGTCTCCCTCCCCTTTCCACCTCAGAGAAGCTGCCAACCATCCCGTCTCCCTCCCCTTTCCACCTCAGAGAAGCTGCCAACCATCCCGTCTCCCTCCCCTTTCCACCTCAGAGAAGCTGCCAACCATCCCGTCTCCCTCCCCTTTCCACCTCAGAGAAGCTGCCAACCATCCCGTCTCCCTCCCCTTTCCACCTCAGAGAAGCTGCCAACCATCCCGTCTCCCTCCCCTTTCACTCTCACCCTGTTCGCAGGAACCACGGATGCAGGCCGTCGCGCCATCTACCCCATGCGTTAGGCAATTTACTCAGACCGGCCAGAGGGCCGTATCCGCACGTGTCTCATCGGTGAGGACATCGTAGTTCGCTTATTAGCGTAAATGCTGACCAACATCAGCATCTGAGAGACTGTCATCCCTGTTCTCAAGCACATCATCTCACACCGCAGGTGGTGGGGAATGTCTCATTCCAGATCAGCCCCCCCCCCCCCCCCCGGTCCTCAGATTACTATCCCCCTCCCCCCCTTTTCTTGTCTATAATGATATCATTGGCTGTCCTGTGCCTCTGACAGGCTGTCAAGTGCACAGGCCACAGAGGGAGGATGTGTAGCTTCACAAACAAACACAGGCACAGGAAATCAAATCTCCTCACTTCGCTGCTTCAGCAAAGGCTGTAAGACCACGGCAGCGAACCAACAAAGAACACCAGTGTACGCCAGACTGGGGAACGTTCATCTCTCCTGCTCTCAGATCCTGTGTCAAGTTTCGCCGATCAGCCCAAAAGAACCACCCTGGGTTCCTGGCATCTGCAACTGACCCAGGACCTGATCCAGAATCCATGCTACGATGTGACCAAGCATACCAAGCGCACCAGTGCACCGGTCACCAGCACTCAGAGAGAGGTCCACACCTCTCCAGTGAAAGAAGCTAAGTCTGGAAGAATCCCCTGGATAATTATGACCTCAAGTTATTAAAACATCCTTCTCTTAATGATGAGGTAAGTGGGGGAAAATCAGCCCATTCAAACCCTGGATAATTATGAACTCAAGTTGTTGAAACATCCTTCTCTTAATGATGAGATAAGTGGGGGAAAGTCAGCCCATTCAAACCCTGGATAATTATGAACTCAAGTTGTTGAAACATCCCTCTCTTAATGATGAGATAAGTGGGGGAAAAAGTCAGCCCATTCACAGACTGATTTGACTGAAGTTCTACAGATTTGTACATTTTGCTCTTGCATACACAAGGAAAGTTGATGTGTGAAAGTGCGCTTAACGTGTGTCAGTTCTTTATTGTTTATACCTTATTTCATGTTTGAACTCATCTCTGATGATATATGTCACTCGGAGCACAAGCACTTTTAAGTATATAAGCCAAAGGAGAATTATTCCTAAGCCGCTCTTGAATATTTTTTAACCGTCCCAAGAAAAATAATTTCTTTCGATGACTAATACCGGAGAATTGCTCCTTCCACCACTAGTAGGAGAGAGGGTGGAGGTGAAATGTTGTTAAGCAAACTACCCTATCACTTTAAAAGAGAAAGCATTTCGAGTCCTTCCCCTAGAGAACCACACCTGCCACCCCTACTCGTCACAATGATACGATGCTAAATATAGGGACCTGGATGATATGATGCTAAATATAGGGACCTGGACGATATGATGCAAAATATAGGGACCTGGACGATATGATGCAAAATATAGGGACCTGGATGATATGATGCTAAATATAGGGACCTGGAAGATATGATGCTAAATATAGGGACCTGGAAGATATGATGCTAAATATAGGGACCTGGATGATATGATGCAAAATAAATAGCTTTGAAGTGGTATAACGGATTTAAAAAGCAGAGCAGTGAAATGATTTTAATCAACGTGGTGTCGAAACACTTAATGTGAATATGTACCGTTGTGAAGTGAGTTGAAGTGAAAAACAGGTGTGGAGCAATGTGAAACGAAACACAGGGCTGTAGAATAGGATGATGTTTAATGTTGAGCTGTGGAACTGTACGAAGCAAAAGCTTAAGCTGTTGAATTGCGTGCTGCAAAATACAGAGCAATGGAATTGTATTATAGCTGCGAATGGTATGATATGAGGTATAGCTCTGTGAAATGATGCCATGTGAGATATAGGGCTGTGGAATAATATAATGTGGAACAGAGAGTACTTGAAACAAAATAAATGTAATGTATACGGGGAGGAAATGCAAAATATAAAGGTCTGAAATTCTATTCCTGAAAAAAACATAGATGTCTGGAAATATATAACGCAAAATACAGAAGTGTGAAAGGTATCATGAAAACTGCGGATCTATGAAAAAGATTTAAAGCAAATTACACATTTTGGACAGATGTGATTCATATTTCAGAACCCTGAAAACATAGTAGGCAAAATTTCAAGGCGTGAAGCACATAATAGACAATATGAACCTGTGAAGAACATGACGCAAAACACAGAGCTGTGAAACAAAATGGGAAACATACAGCACTGAAAACAAAGCTGTGAAAACACTGAATTCCAGACAGAGTCGTTAAAACATATAGTTCAAAACCGAGACCCGTGAAAACATATGACACCGAACACTGATTTGTGAAACAATACAGTAGCCAACAAAAAGCTCTGAAAATACACGAGGCAAAACAGAGAACGGTGAAAAGGTTTAATGCAATACACGAAAGTGTGAAAACATATTATGCAAAACATAGGGCTGTGAAAACATACAAAACAAATCATAGAGCTGTGGAAACACATAACAAGAAACAAAGAACTATGAAAACATCAACAAAGAACAGAATTGTGAAATGTCATAAAACAAAACACTGACCTGAGAAAATATAAAAGAAAAAGAGAGAGATGAAAACCGAGGATATAAACTATAGAATTGTAGAAAGCATAGACCTATGAAAGCATACAAAGTTATGGGTAAAATATCAAGCAACATACAGAGCGTTGGTGAATTAGAATGCAAAACAATGAGCTGTGAAAAGACATAATACAAAATAGAGCTCTGTAAACGTGAATGCAAAACAGAGACATGTGAAACATATAATGTAACACGTAGAGCTGTGACGACATATAACACAAAGCACAGAGCTGTAAAAACACATAATGCAAAACAGAGAACAGTGAACAAATACGATTCAAAAACCTTAAAGGTATACAGTGCTGAACAGACAGCCTGAAAACATCTGACAAAACAAAGAGTCTTAAAACATAATACAAATGCAATACATTATAATACAAATGTAATATACAGAGTTGCCAAAATATATACTACAAAACACAGCTCTTTGAAAATATGCAATGCAACACATAGAACTATGAAAACATATAATGCAATACATTGAACTCTGAAAATATTTGATATAAAACATAACGTAGGGCTGTCAACACATGTAAGGCAAAACAGAGCCCTGGAAACATGTAAAATAAAACACAGAGCTGTAAAAATACATAATGCAAAATACAGAGCATTGAAAACATAATGAAAAAAGTGTGAAAACATATAGTATCAAACATGAAGCTATGGAAACACATACGACCTAACATAGAACATCGAAAGTACATGATACAAAACGCAGAGCAATGAAAAGAATACAGTGCAAAACATGGAAATACAAAAGCATCTAACGGAAAACGAACATCTACGGAAACATATAAAACAAAACAAGGTATTAAACGACACATAACACAAAAATATAACTATGAAAATATATAACACGAAACGTGCGATCGTGGAAACCAGTAATTGGTTGTTTATAGAAGCTTATTAATTTGATTTTATTCTATTGTATTTTACATTGTATCCTATGACGTGATATTGCAATGTGTCACCACGAAGTAATTTTCCTTCATGGACAAAATAAACAACTTGTCAACTTGTGAACATAGAGCGACGAAAAAATGTAATGCAAAACATGCAGGTGAAAAATCATAGAACTATGCCTACACATAATACGAAGCATGGGCAAATGAAGACATGTACAAAGCTTATGATTTAAGAAGGAATATAACGCAAAATATAGAGCTGTGAACACATAATCAAATCATAGAGATATGGAAAAATTATAACGCCGAAAGAACAGCTGTACAAAACAATGATGTGAAGATACGAGACAGAGCTGTGGAGAGAAAAGCAAAATGTAGACTTATGAACACGAATAATGTAAAACAGAGAGCTGTGGAAATATAAAACTCCTAACACAGAGCTGTGAAAGCGTATAGTGCTTACTTTGTGACCTATTGTTTTGATGCCTTTTTCTCAGTATTGTGCAATGTTTATAGAAACTTTTATTTTTCCTGTATTGTGAAGCGCTCTGAGGATGAGTCTTTTTCTCTCATCGAAGAGCGCTATATAAGCTCGATTTATTATTATTATTATTATCGTTATCATTATTATCGTTATCATTATTATCATTATTAATGTAAAAAGTGAGAGCTTTGGAGATGTAACACTCCTAACATAGAGCTGTGAAAACAAACGTAAAGTACCAAGATGTGAGAGCAAACGGAACAAAATACGGATTAAAAAAAAAAAAAAAAAAAAAACCGTTGAAAGAGAGCCGAGCAAGAAAAATATACCTCTGTGGGAAAAGTGCTGTAATCTCTGTGGGAACGGTGCGAAAGCCAGCCTTGTGGGACTAATGCAGAATGTAGTAATTGGAAAGTATGCGAAATGTAGCCCAGTACCAACAATGCAAAATATAAATTTCTAATAACCATGCAAAAATATCCTTTAGCACAAACGCGAAACAGTCCTATCGAAACAAGCAGAATATGTTCTTATAGGGAACAGACTATCACATAGACATGTGAGAACGATGCGTAATATTGTCCAGTGGTAATAATGCAAAAAAAAAAAAAAAAATGTCTGTGGGAAAAATGTAAGATACAATCTTGTGAGAATAGTGTGAAACACAGCCAAATGCATGCCAAACGTAAACTCCGTGGGAAGAACACAAAACATGGCCCATTGGGAACAATGTGAAATATAGCCCATTAGGAACAATGCAAAACATGGCCCACTGGGAACAATGTGAAATATAGCCCAATAGGAACAATGCAAAACATAGCCCACTGGGAACAATGTGAAATATAGCCCAATAGGAACAATGCAAAACATAGCCCACTGGGAACAATGTGAAATATAGCCCAATAGGAACAATGCAAAACATGGCCCACTGGGAACAATGTGAAATATAGCCCAATAGGAACAATGCAAAACATAGCCCACTGGGAACAATGTGAAATATAGCCCAATAGGAACAATGCAAAACATAGCCCACTGGGAACAATGTGAAATATAGCCCAATAGGAACAATGCAAAACATAGCCCACTGGGAACAATGTGAAATATAGCCCAATAGGAACAATGCAAAACATAGCCCACTGGGAACAATGTGAAACATAGCCCAATAGGAACAATGCAAAACATAGCCCACTGGGAACAATGTGAAACATAGCCCAATAGGAACAATGCAAAACATAGCCCACTGGGAACAATGTGAAACAGCGCAGTGGGAAGATCACAAAACATGGCCACAGAGATCGCAAGTTGTTTCGTGAGATCATATGCTGATGAGCCTACAAACCCCATTCCTCCAACCTCTGTAGTGAGAACTTTTGCTTGGAAGCTAGGTTCCATCAGGCTGCTGTTTACACTGGCACACTAGGTCTTGTAGATGCGGCTTTCATTCATTCTGCTGTCAATATGCGACAGGTGGAATCAGTCACTTGTTTTGATGAACCCGAGAGGAGTACTATGTTAAGTCTCTTCCTGGTGATCTTTGGATGGTTTTGCAGTAAACACCGTTTCTATGCTCTTGATATCACAGGTGACCCATGTTATAATTTGTGGCCTCCTGTCGTGTAGAACATCGCTGCTGGAACTTCTGATGGCGTTGTATTTCCTGTTGCAGTGCTAACCGCATTTACAATCCCTTCAAACGCTTGAGTGCGTCTCCATGTGTACCATCTCTGGGTTAGCACCGCTTTTCATGAACTCGGGACGTACTCCACCGTTTATTTGCTCTGACAAAGCGGACGCACAGATCATCTGATTTCCCCCCATTTTACCATTTCATTGAATTTTAGGACCAGGAAGTCATATACTGATCTGAAGAAGAAACTGACCCCAAGAGATGCCGGATGCCATATTTCGTTCCAGTTGACACTCCTTTGGAGTGCGTTGCCCCATGTAGTTCATAGCCGCTGTTGATTTTGCTGGACTGCCTTCTGGATTCTCTTGGCGTCCTCTTCTTCCTTCAGCTCCTGTTTCACCATGTCTCTGTTTGCGGTGCCTTTCGCCTTTGACTACCACTTCGTTTCTGTTGACCCCAGCCCCTTGTGTGGGTTCCGCTATTTCCCTGATTCAATCAGATGTGGAAAATCTGTTTCGATCTGTGGAACTTCTGCGTAGACCTGTGCATAATCATTATCAAAGAGAAACAGACTCTGCGGCACTGCGCTCTCCATGTGGCCACGACTGCTCCGAGTAGAGAAACAAGACGACCAAAGAGCGACGAGAGAGAGAGAGAGGGGGGCGATCGGGAGAACGCAGTCATCTGCCAAGGTCTAAAGGATCTCCAGATCCGTCCTTTGATACGGATCGGCATTAAAAGTGAATGGATTCGTCCTTGGGACACAGCTCACCTTTCCACTAAGTTTCTTTGGGATTTATTTATAAACGTATTTATTTATTTATTTATTCATTTATCTATTTTTGCTTACTGATGCTGACAGATCCGTCACCTGCCATTTGATCAGGATGTTCACCATCCATGAATTCGTCCTTAGACACCAATGCACCTTTCCGCCAAACCCTCGTACAGATCAGTGCAGAAGTTTTTGAACAGTCCTGCTGACAGAAAGTGAAGAAGCAAACCATGCAGTGGCCGCGGGCGGATCCTCCTTGACAAAGGGCATCAAGACCAGTGTGACATTGTGGGGACCAGCGATATCTTGAAATCAGCAACAAAAGAAACGTGGCCTGGTGCGACGTTCCGCCCCCCCCCCCCCCTCTCTCTCTCTCTCTCTCTCTCTCTCTCTCCCTTCCTCAACCTCTTTCCACACCTCTTCACACCCCATCTCACCCCTTCCTCTCCCACCCTCCCCTGCCTCGCCCACCCACCCCCTCTCCTCCCCCTACCCCCCCCCCCCCCCCCCGCTTCCCACCACCCTATCCCAAAACATTAGCAGCCTCGAGCAGCCAGCGACAAGGAAAGGTCGTGTTCACAAGCCCTCCTCAATATCGACGAGAGCGTGTCTTGTTAAGACTTGAGTCCTCCAACTTTGGGTGTCGGGAGGGGGAGGGGTGGGGGGTGTAAAGAAAAAGGGGGGGGTAGAAGGGTGAGGGGTGGGGGTGGGGGGGGAGGAGGACGGCGTAAGGAACGAGGAAGGAGGGGAGGAGGCGGGGAGGGGGTTAGGTTGGGGTGTGGCTGAGACCCGTCGAGTGTGCGGAGAAAGGTAGTGGGAAGGATGGTGGGGGCTGGGTGGGTGGGGGTGGGGGTGGGGGCCAGCTTAAAAACACGTGCAGCCCGACCGCTTGCAGTTAAAGTCTGAGAGTATTGACCAGAGAGCCCTGTACAACTACGTCCTACCGACGAGGCCGACAGTGAAAGTGCTGCGCTGACCACTCATACACTCTCTCTTTCTTTCTCTCTCTCTCTCTCTCTCTTTCTCTCTCTCTCTCTCTCTCTCTCT
This sequence comes from Conus canariensis, assembly GCA_033310375.1. Taxonomy (NCBI): domain Eukaryota; kingdom Metazoa; phylum Mollusca; class Gastropoda; order Neogastropoda; family Conidae; genus Conus; species Conus canariensis. The sequence continues at coordinate 20,325,837 of CM065746.1, forward strand.
CTTTCTTTCTCTGACCCTCTGTCTCTCTCTGACTCGAGGACGGACAGCCACCACCACTACCATCACCACTCTGTCCCCCCCCCCCCCTCTCTCTCTCACCTCCTCCCCTACTACCCCTATCCTCTCACGGTGCGTGCATGGCAAGTCTGTGGAAGTGGTCAGTCCCCGTGCGCCTCCGCCCAGACCCACCAGCCCGCTGTTTCCTCCATCCTCTCTCCTCCTCCTCCTCCGTCCCCTCTCCCAATCCCTCCAACCCCTCCCACCCATCCCCCACCCCCCACCCCCCAATTCCTTCTCATCGTCTTTCCCGCCACTCCTTCTCAATTTCCACCACCACCACCACCATCACCACCACAACCACAACCTCCCCAATCCCACCCCACCACCTCCTGTCGTCTTCTCCCCTTCCCCTCCTCTCTCTCTCCCCCCCCCCCCCCCCTCGTTCCCATCAGTGTGATGCCGTGTTGTAGTATAGACAGGGGTGATGGTCAAGTCAGTCTGAGACTAGCCAGGGGCCATGCCGGACAGGCTCAGCCGCTTCCACTCACTCACCCACTCACTTCTTCACTTAACTTCACCAAGGGTCAACAACAACTAGCCACACCACCACTACACCATCGCACGGTCGGTCCGGTCGGTCGGTCGGTCGCCGCTGCTGCTGCTGCTGCTGCTGTTCTGTGGACTTCCTTGACCAGACGGTCGTCCCTCGGGATAAGACAGAAAGAGAGAAGAGAGTAAGAGGAGAAGAGAAGAGAGAGAGAGAGAGAGCTGTGCCGAGCTGTGCTAACCTTTGGTCTCCACGCCAAGCACGTGACAAATGCCTGAATGGTGAGTCATTCTTAGGGGGCGACTGTATGGCGCGGCAGGGTTATCTGACTTGCTAGGCAGAGGGGGTTGGGGACTGGGGGGGTTGGAGTTGGGAGTTGGGGGTTGGGAGTGGGGACTGAGGGTTAGGGATGGAAGTAGATAGAGAAAGAAGCAGGGACAGTGGGGGGGGGGAGGGGGAGGGGGTCTCTTTTCGGTACGAAAGTTATATTTGTATTGTCGATGTTTAGGGTAGTTTGATTGATTTTGTTGTTGTTGTTGTCTTTTTTTTTTTTAGTATAAGCTACGGTTCTTTCTCTCTTTTGAAATGATGAACTGAAAGTACGTCTAATGTTTTTTTTTTGTGTGTGTGTGTTAATCTTAGTTATTGCTGTTTTTTGTTGTTGTTGTTTTTGTTTTTATTTTTGCTTTGGATTGCCGGTTGTTTGAAGTGACAGTGATCGTTGTTTAGTTACGATCAGCAAAAGAAAACAAAAAAACAAACAAACAAACAAACAAACAAACAAACAAAAAAAGAGAGAGAGAGAGAGAGAAAGAAAGAAAAACGAAAAACATTTGTTTTATTGTACTTACTTTAAGATTGTTTTCATGAAGCCGATTGGCAGAAGAATCTGAAGTTAATCATTTATTGAATTGGGTTCATGTTTGTTCGTGTTGTTTGGTTTCATTTTCTTCACACTCTTGCGAAATCTTGTTTTGGGCGTCTTATATTGTTACACTTTGAAACAAACATCGTTTGCTGTTCTAACATAGTTTTGCAACTTTTAAAGGATGTGTCTCTTGTGAACTGTTTGTTAAAGACACACTGCTTGATAATGAGCTAAAAAAAAAAAAAAAGTGTGCTAAACTACCTGGATACACCGATGCATACATTACTTACAGATTCATACATGCACAGGTAAAATTTCATGCACGTGTTTCTGTAGTATGACCATAAAACAAACCATTGACAACGGAACGAGCAAGCAATCACACAAAGATGAATGAAGTCATGTTTAAAAGCTTTTTATGTGAATAATTATACATCTGCAGACAATTTGTTTTGTTCTAATTAGTTTGTGTAACTTAAGAAAGCGAGAGAGAAACACAAGAAAGAAGAAGAAAAAAAAGAAAAGAAGGAACGAAGGGAGGGAGTGAAAAGCAGAGGATGAATGCATGATGGAACAGAAGAGGAATGGAAAGAAAGCAGAAAAGAAAGACAGAGGGGAAAAGGGTAGGGAGGAAGGAGGAGGGGGGGGGGAGAGACGAGGGGGAGGGGGGGGATAGGAATGAAAGAATGAAAGGCAGACCTTTTATGTATTTTATGGTAGAATTTGAATCTGATCCAGAATCTCTCTCTCTCTCTCTCTCTCTCTCTCTCTCTCTCTCTCTCTCTCTCTCTCTCTCTCTCTCTCTCTCCAGTCTAATGGCATTGTAAGAAAGGAGTTTAAGGAAATGGGTGGGTTTGGATGGGTGGGCACGTGACCTACATCACGATGAGTGCTGTTCTTCTCTCCACGCTTCAGAACTTGAACTCATTGTGTCTGTCTGTCTGTCTGTCTGTCTGTCTGTCTGTCTGTCTGTCTGTCTGTCTGTCTGTCGTTCTGTCCGTCTGTCCGTCTGTCTGTCTGTCATTCTCTGTCTCCCCCTTCTGTCTTTCTTCCTTCCAACCTCCTCCTCCACTTCTACCTCCTCCTCCTCCTCCGCCACTTCTCTAGATCTGTCTGTCTGTCTGTCTGTCTGTCTTTCTCTCTTTCTTTGTCTGCACATCTGTTTTCTCATTCTCGTGTTTTCGTAAGGCAGTTTGGTCATTTCTACGACGCAAACAAATCTGTATGTATACTTGATTTATATTTACATTTACTGAGGACAAGATGTTAAAAAAAAAACAAACAGTGCTGCTTATTCCGTTTTTCCTTCTCATGTAAAAGGTTCTCTGTCTCCCTGTCTCTCTCTCTTGTCTCTGTCTCTGTCTCTCTCTCTCTCTCTCTCTCTGTCTCTGTCTCTCTCTCTGGTTTGTTCTTGTTCGTGTTCTTGTTTTTGTTCTTGTTCTTCTTGTTCTTGTTCTTCTTGTTGTTCTTCTTCTTCGCTGCTTTTGTTTGCTTGTCTGATTGTCTGTCTGTCTCTGTCTCAGTCTCTGCCCCCTCTCTCTGTGTCTCTGTCTCTGTCTCTGTCTCTGTCTCTCTCTCTCTCTCTCTCTCTCTCTCTCTCTCATTATGGTCAGAATAATTCATTTTCTCAGTGTTTGTATATAAACTTTTCTTAATCCGTCCTGTGTTATAATCATAAGATACTCCCTGCAATTATGCACAGATTTGTATAATACAGGCTTGTAGCGTCTATTTGACTGAATTATTCCCAACATATCCTTCTCCCCCCCCCCCCCCCCCCTCCGTTCCCCAACATCCTTTTCTCGGTCTACTTATGTCCTTTCTCCCCCAGCTTTTAACCTCTGTCTGTCTGTCTGTCCCTCCGTGCCTCTGTCTCTATCTCTTTGTTCCTTTCTCTCTCCCCCCCCCCCCTCTCTCTCTCTCTGTTATGATAGTATGCAACGACGGCATGCAAAACGTAATTGTAGTATGAAGTGGTAGTATGTCATGATTATATGCTATCGAAGTATATTACGATAATCTACTATAGTTGTATGTTAAGGTGATATGCTATCGAAGTATATTACGATAATCTACTATAGTTGTATGTTAAGGTAATATGCTATCGAAGTATATTACGATAATCTACTATAGTTGTATGTTAAGGTAATATGCTATCGTAGTATATACTGGTAGTATGCTGTGACAGTATGTCATGGCAGTATGTTATGGTAGTATGCTATCGTGGTAAGCTATGGCGGTATGTTATGGTAGTATGCTATCGTGGTAAGCTATGGCGGTATGTTATGGTAGTATGCTATCGTGTAGCTATGGCGGTATGTATGGTATATGCTATCGGTAAGCTATGGCGGTATGTTATGGTAGTATGCTATCGTGGTAAGCTATGGCGGTATGTTATGGTAGTATGCTATCGTGGTAAGCTATGGCGGTATGTTATGGTAGTATGCTATCGTGGTAAGCTATGGCGGTATGTTATGGTAGTATGCTATCGTGGTAAGCTATGGCGGTATGTTATGGTAGTATGCTATCGTGGTAAGCTATGGCGGTATGTTATGGTAGTATGCTATCGTGGTAAGCTATGGCGGTATGTTATGGTAGTATGCTATCGTGGTAAGCTATGGCGGTATGTTATGGTAGTATGCTATCGTGGTAAGCTATGGCGGTATGTTATGGTAGTATGCTATCGTGGTAAGCTATGGCGGTATGTTATGGTAGTATGCTATCGTGGTAAGCTATGGCGGTATGTTATGGTAGTATGCTATCGTGGTAAGCTATGGCGGTATGTTATGGTAGTATGCTATCGTGGTAAGCTATGGCGGTATGTTATGGTAGTATGCTATCGTGGTAAGCTATGGCGGTATGTTATGGTAGTATGCTATCGTGGTAAGCTATGGCGGTATGTTATGGTAGTATGCTATCGTGGTAAGCTATGGCGGTATGTTATGGTAGTATGCTATCGTGGTAAGCTATGGCGGTATGTTATGGTAGTATGCTATCGTGGTAAGCTATGGCGGTATGTTATGGTAGTATGCTATCGTGGTAAGCTATGGCGGTATGTTATGGTAGTATGCTATCGTGGTAAGCTATGGCGGTATGTTATGGTAGTATGCTATCGTGGTAAGCTATGGCGGTATGTTATGGTAGTATGCTATCGTGGTAAGCTATGGCGGTATGTTATGGTAGTATGCTATCGTGGTAAGCTATGGCGGTATGTTATGGTAGTATGCTATCGTGGTAAGCTATGGCGGTATGTTATGGTAGTATGCTATCGTGGTAAGCTATGGCGGTATGTTATGGTAGTATGCTATCGTGGTAAGCTATGGCGGTATGTTATGGTAGTATGCTATCGTGGTAAGCTATGGCGGTATGTTATGGTAGTATGCTATCGTGGTAAGCTATGGCGGTATGTTATGGTAGTATGCTATCGTGGTAAGCTATGGCGGTATGTTATGGTAGTATGCTATCGTGGTAAGCTATGGCGGTATGTTATGGTAGTATGCTATCGTGGTAAGCTATGGCGGTATGTTATGGTAGTATGCTATCGTGGTAAGCTATGGCGGTATGTTATGGTAGTATGCTATCGTGGTAAGCTATGGCGGTATGTTATGGTAGTATGCTATCGTGGTAAGCTATGGCGGTATGTTATGGTAGTATGCTATCGTGGTAAGCTATGGCGGTATGTTATGGTAGTATGCTATCGTGGTAAGCTATGGCGGTATGTTATGGTAGTATGCTATCGTGGTAAGCTATGGCGGTATGTTATGGTAGTATGCTATCGTGGTAAGCTATGGCGGTATGTTATGGTAGTATGCTATCGTGGTAAGCTATGGCGGTATGTTATGGTAGTATGCTATCGTGGTAAGCTATGGCGGTATGTTATGGTAGTATGCTATCGTGGTAAGCTATGGCGGTATGTTATGGTAGTATGCTATCGTGGTAAGCTATGGCGGTATGTTATGGTAGTATGCTATCGTGGTAAGCTATGGCGGTATGTTATGGTAGTATGCTATCGTGGTAAGCTATGGCGGTATGTTATGGTAGTATGCTATCGTGGTAAGCTATGGCGGTATGTTATGGTAGTATGCTATCGTGGTAAGCTATGGCGGTATGTTATGGTAGTATGCTATCGTGGTAAGCTATGGCGGTATGTTATGGTAGTATGCTATCGTGGTAAGCTATGGCGGTATGTTATGGTAGTATGCTATCGTGGTAAGCTATGGCGGTATGTTATGGTAGTATGCTATCGTGGTAAGCTATGGCGGTATGTTATGGTAGTATGCTATCGTGGTAAGCTATGGCGGTATGTTATGGTAGTATGCTATCGTGGTAAGCTATGGCGGTATGTTATGGTAGTATGCTATCGTGGTAAGCTATGGCGGTATGTTATGGTAGTATGCTATCGTGGTAAGCTATGGCGGTATGTTATGGTAGTATGCTATCGTGGTAAGCTATGGCGGTATGTTATGGTAGTATGCTATCGTGGTAAGCTATGGCGGTATGTTATGGTAGTATGCTATCGTGGTAAGCTATGGCGGTATGTTATGGTAGTATGCTATCGTGGTAAGCTATGGCGGTATGTTATGGTAGTATGCTATCGTGGTAAGCTATGGCGGTATGTTATGGTAGTATGCTATCGTGGTAAGCTATGGCGGTATGTTATGGTAGTATGCTATCGTGGTAAGCTATGGCGGTATGTTATGGTAGTATGCTATCGTGGTAAGCTATGGCGGTATGTTATGGTAGTATGCTATCGTGGTAAGCTATGGCGGTATGTTATGGTAGTATGCTATCGTGGTAAGCTATGGCGGTATGTTATGGTAGTATGCTATCGTGGTAAGCTATGGCGGTATGTTATGGTCGTATGACGTGGAAGTATGTTATGGTAGTATGCTATCGTGGTAAGCTATGGCGGTATGTTATGGTAGTATGCTATCGTGGTAAGCTATGGCGGTATGTTATGGTAGTATGCTATCGTGGTAAGCTATGGCGGTATGTTATGGTCGTATGACGTGGAAGTATGTTATGGTAGTATGCTATCGTGGTAAGCTATGGCGGTATGTTATGGTCGTATGACGTGGAAGTATGTTATGGTAGTATGCTATGATCATGTTTTATAACAGAACGTTAATGAAGTATGCTATTGCAGTATGTTGTGGTAATATGTTACTGCAGTTTTTTTTTTTTTTTACGGTAACATGTAATGGTAGTATAACATTACGGTATTTTGTGATCGGACGTTGTGGTCATATGTTATGTTAGGATGTGATTATAGTAATACATAGTTGTAGTACGGTAGTTTGCTATCGTTGTACCATAATAGTATGTTATGGTAGTTTGCTATCGTAGTTTGCCAGAGCAGTAAGTCATAGTGGAATGCTTGTCGTCATATGTCATGATATTACTGTCGTAATACGTTTTAGCAGTATCATCTGGTAGAGTGCTATAGTAGTATTTATGGTAGTTTGCTATCGTAGTTTGCCAGAGTAATAAGTCAGAGTGGAATGCTGTAGCCATATGTCATGATATCACTGTCGTAATACCTTTTAGCAGTATCATCTGGTAGAGTACTGTAGCAGTATTTATGGTTGTATGCTCTTGCTGAATGTTACGGTAGTGTGCATTCGTAATATTTCATGGCAGTAGGTTATGGTAGTATATTGTGGCTGTATGTAATAGTGGTCTGCTATGGTAACATGCTAGGGTCGATAAGAAATCGGAAGTCCGGGACGACTTAGCTGAGTGATAGGCAAATTCAGCCCTCTGTATCTTGGTTAGCAGTTTTCGCCAGATGTCCCGACCAATTTAGTTGGTGGGTGTCTCCGTTCTCCGCGCGCGCGCGCGCGCGCGCGCGCGCGCGCGCGCGTGTGTGTGTGTGTGTGTGTGTGTGTGTGTGTGTGTGTGTGTGTGTGTGACCTATCCATCTATAAATCTGTCTATCTGTCTGCTTGTATGTCTACTGTGTGTCTGCCAGTATATCTATCTATCTATCTGTCTGTCTGCCTGTCTTTTTATGCGTCCTGTCCTGCCTGCTTGCCCACATACATATCGCTGCATCTGACCGTATATTTGTCTGTCTGTGCGCCTTCTTCTTCTGCTGCTGCTGCTGCCATTCCGACTTGCGCCTCGTATACTCCTTTTCTTCTTTTCCTGCATTTTGTTTCTTCTTCTTTTCTACTTGTTCTTGCTCTTGTTCTTGTTCTTGTTCTCCTCCTCCTCCTCCTTCTCTGTAATGCTAACAATAGAATCAAGAGGGACCCATAGTCGAATGGTCAGAGCGTTTGCCTACGGAGCTGAAGGTCGCGAGTTCGAATTCTTCTGAGGTTTTTTTTGTTGTTTGCTTAGCTCAGACATCCTGCCTGTCCACCCAGAAGAAGGGTAGGCTCTGCCCTCCACCATGCCTTACCCTAGCTCCACACAGTGAACCCCTGACAGTTGGCTGCCACTACGGCTGATGGACATTGGAAACTTCGATGATTCTTTTTTTGTTGTTGTTGTCAACATGGATTTCAGTTTTTTTCGTTTTTTGTTTTGGTAACGGGTGTGGTGTATTCGATCCTCAGAGTGCGCACACACAGTTCATGCGACGTGCAGTTAAAGCCTTTGCAATCTACACGTGGAATTCGCTTAGGCACTGTTGAAGTTCGAGCCATTCGCTCTTCCGACGATTGGGATGAGAATGGGGGTAAGAACTACAAAGCTGTTTTATGTCTTGTTCCGCCATTGGGCCGAAGGGGAAGAAGGTGGGTAACAAGACCGAATTAAAATCAAAACAATGACACGATCTGATCTATAAAGTCATTTGTCTGTCTGTATGTCTGTCTATCTTTGTTTCCTGTTGAGGGGCAGGGCAGTGTTGAACATAGGAAGGGAAGGACGGAGGAGAGTGGGGACGGAGAGACAGGAGGGGAGGAGGAGGACGAAGAGGCGGGGGAGGGGGGGGGGGGCAGGAGAAGGGAGGACGTGAGAGATTGGGGTGGGTCGGTGGGGGTGGGAATAGTATACAGAACATAATTATGTCGTCCTTGTATTGTATTGAATTGTATTGCATTGTATTGTATTGTATTGTATTGTATTGCATTGTATTGTATTGTTGTATTGCATTGTATTGTATTGTCATAGATTTTTCCGCTCGAGCTGTGCTCCTCCGGAAAAAAAATCTCGCCATGGTACAGCGCTACACATGTATCTATCTATCTATCTATCTATCTATCTATCTATCTATCTATCTATCTATTTGGTTTGCCTCGACATATTTTCTGTTGACCTACCAACGTAAGTTTTCCTCACAAAAATTGTTGCCAGGGACCCTGCCCTCCCCCCCCCCCCCCCCCCCCCCCAGCCCCCGCCCGCCCAACCCCGTCGTCGTCATGGGGCCGTTTTACATGTCACACACGGGACCTCAGTTAGAAAGAGGAGATTACCACTAATTTCCCCCATTCCCACCCCGCCCTCATTTCTCTTCTCCCCCCCCCCCCCCTCCCCCATTTCCCCCTACTGAAGTCGCTTGCCTCTTAAATGAATACAAATTTTAAGGGTTTTCTTTTTTAATCCCAGGTTGCTGCGTCTTGAAGACACTGGTGTAACCATGATAGCTTGAATGATGTGCTACATAATATTGAAGAGAATACTTTTTCCTCGCGATACGAAACGAAAAACTACTACCACCACCACCGCCACCACCACCACCACAACAACAACAACAGCAACAGCAACAGCAACAGCAACAACAACAAAACAAACGAATAAACTAACAAACAAAAGCAATAGAAAACAGACAATGAAGTCTGTTAGCATCTTCGTAGGTTCAACGCTGTAGTCACTTTATCGCGTCCATCCTATACAAAAGAAGAAGAAGAACAAAGAAAAGACTTTCGAAACTGACCATCAGTCCGTTCGATCTGTTGCATCAGCATGGTTCAATACTTTTGTTAGCAGTCGCCCTGTATACACTGATGATTATCCCCCTTCCCTTTCTTGCATGTCTCCCGCTCGCCCTCAGTCCCCCGCCCCCTCCCCTCCTCATCTCCCTTAACTCCCTCACCCCCCCCCCCCCCCCCCCTTCTTGCACAGTGCTGTCTTTTCTTTTTTGCGCATGTGGACGTTATATAATCTTACAATAAAGTAGCCACGTTTTGTCTTCGGGTACGGTGTAGAATGCCATTGTGCGTGTTCTTGTTTGTTTGTTTTGTTGTTGTTGTTGTTGTTGTTGTTGTTGTTGTTGTTGTTGTTGTTGTTCTTCTTCTTCTTCTTCTTCTTCTTCTTCTTCTTCTTCTTCATAATCATCATCGTCATCACCATCTTTTTTCTTCTCCTCCTCCTCCTCCTCCTCTTCCTCTTCCTCCTCCTTCTCCTCTTCCTCCTCCCCCTCCTCCTCCTCTTCTTCTCATCGTCATCACCATTCTCCTCCTCCTCTTCCTCCTCCTCCTCCTCCTCTTCCTCCTCCTCCTCCTCCTCTTCCTCCTCCTCCTCTTTTTCTTCTTCTTCTTCTTCTTCTTCTTCTCACAAGTGACCGCGGTCTAAAGTGTCATCGGAAGGACTTGCAGGGCTCAATGTCTGTACAGTCGTAGACACCGGACGACACCGAACAAAAAAAAAAGTCTCAACCGAGCTTTGAACACTGGGTGATGAGAACATGCAATAACAGCAATAGCAGCACAGTATATAGTAGAGTAGTAGTAGTAGTAGTAGTAGTAGTAGTAGTAGTAGTAGTAGTAGTAGTAGAGCAGCAGCAGCAGCAGCAGCAGCAGCAGCAGCAGTAGTCATCGTCATACCAGCAACGACAGAACACAAAAGAAAAAAGAAATATTAACAGCAAAGCGTAGTGATAGTGCCATTATGATAAGCGGTAACAGCAGCAGCGCAGCAGCAGCAGCAGCAGCAGCACAGCAGCAGCACTACTCGTAGCAGCAGTAGGCAGAATCCAAAGCTGTTGATCAGCATAGTTACCGTTGGCATCGGCACATTAAAGTGCCCCAGCCCCCTCTCCTAAATAGATATAAACAGCCCTTTCGTGCAATGGTAAGCATCATAAACTTAACGCTTAGACTATGACGTCGCTGAAAACAAACCAACGTAAGATTTAGAGTTCGACGTCATCACTGAAAAGAAACCAACGTAAGACTTAGAATTCGACGACACTGAAAACAAACCAATTTAGAACTTAGAATTCGACGTCGCTGAAAACAAACTAACGTAAGATTTAGAATTCGATGTCATCACTGAAAAGAAACCAACGTAAGACTTAGAATTCGACGACACTGAAAACAAACCAATTTAGAACTTCGGATTCGACAATACTGAAAACGAACCAACTTAAGACTTAGACTTTGACGTAATTGAAAACAACCAACTTAAGACTTAGACTTCGACATCACTGAAACAAACCAACTTAAGACTTAGACTTTGACGTCATTGAAAACAAACCAACTTAAGACTTAGACTTTGACGTCATTGAAAACAAACCAACTTAAGACTTAGACTTCGACATCACTGAAAACAAACCAACTTAAGACTTCGACTTCGACATCACTGAAAACAAACCAACTTAAGACTTAGACTTCGACATCATTGAAAACAAACCAACTTAAGACTTAGACTTCGACATCACTGAAAACAAACCAACTTAAGACTTAGACTTCGACATCATTGAAAACAAACCAGACTACAAGTAAACGTAGAAAACAGTGTAAACCAACACTTATTTAAACACACTACACACACACACACACACACACACACACACACACACACACACACACACACACACACACACACACACACACAAGAGCATGTTCAACGAATACGTCTGCTACTGACGTCACACATGATAGACATGACAAATGTACAAACCACCACTCCGCCGCCTCCCGCTCCCCCCCCCCCCCCCAACCTTCCTCCACCCCCCCCCACCCCACCCCCCTTCCCGCACGCAGATGGCTGTCAGCAATACAATGCCAGACGTACGTCTGGCAAGCTGTCGTTTTGATTCCAGACAGAAACCTGACTGTATTATTATGTCAAAGGTACAAGTCCCCTTTGCCAAACGATCGAAGAGGCGGTGATCTGTTCGAGGTTCACTGTGTGTAGGTCATGGCGGTGTGGAAAGCGGGGACCAACCCTCTCCTCCCGCCGCCTTAAAGCTTCCCCGAAGCGGTTGAGGAACCTCCTTACAGCCGGGTGGACACAGACAGTTTTTTTTAAGGCCCTACGGTTCAGACCCCGTGAGTGGTTCGAGATTCAATGTCAAGTCTTCAGCCCTACCTAACTGTGGGCTTCTCTGAATGCGTTATGTATGTATGTATGTATGTATGTATGTATGTATGTATGTATGTATGTATGTATGTATGATATGTATGTATGTTGTATGTATGTATTTATGTATGTACTATATATGATGTATGTATGATTTAAGTATGAAATGATGCATGTATGTATGTATGTATGTATGTATGTATGTATGTATGTATGTATGTATGTATGTATGTATGTATGTATGTATGTATGCATGCTCTTAGTGATGCTGGATTTAGCACGAAAGTGGTTGTTCTTGTAATAGGTTCACTAGGCATGGTTCATAAAAGAGTGGTTTCAGGACTTTCAATGTTAGGACTGCCCATAACCAAATGTAAACAACTCGCAAAATACTTGAGCATGTCTGTCATGATTGGGTCTAGGCGTGTTTGGTCAAGGCGGAATCACCTCATGAACCAGCATTGAAACTGACAGATGTTGACTTCCAAACTGTGCTTTAAACAGTATCAGCTGACTAAAGCACTGACAGACAAAGAATTGGAGCCAGCCGGAGAGAGAAAGGGCGTGGGGACAGAGAGAGAAAGAGGGGGAATAGAAAGAGAAGAGAGAGAGAGAGAGAGAGAGAGAGAGAGAGAGAGAGTATGTGAAAGATAACTTTTATCGATGCGCCTGCAATCTGGACTACTGTGCATTGTTGTTGATTTGACAAGTTGATGCATTAAAGGTAATTGATATGTATGTATATATGTATGTATGTATGTATGTATGCATGCATGCATGTATGTATGTATGTATGTAAGTGTGTATGCATGCATGCATGCATGTATGTATGTATGTAAGTGTGTATGCATGCATGCATGCATGTATGTATGTATGTAAGTGTGTATGCATGCATGCATGCATGTATGTATGTATGTAAGTGTGTATGCATGCATGTATGTATGTATGTAAGTGTGTATATGCATGCATGCATGTATGTATGTATGTAAGTGTGTATGCATGCATGCATGCATGTATGTATGTATGTAAGTGTGTATGCATGCATGCATGCATGCATGTATGTATGTAAGTGTGTATGCATGCATGCATGCATGTATGTATGTATGTATGTAAGTGTGTATGTATGCATGCATGCATGTATGTATGTATGGATGGATGCATGCATGCATGCATGCATGCATGCACTTCTCTCTCTATCTATCAATGGAATATGTTGCTGTATAATGCTTCAGCTGTTGCCACTGCGCAGTATCTCCCAGGTGACTGGCTTCTAATAGCTTTGTTCCTTCTCAGATTCTGTAACATCTGTTCATGGCTTTGCTCCCTCTTTCACTACCTTGTTCCGTACGTCCGTAGCTGTGGCAGTGGTTGGCTTCCCTTTCCTAAAAGCTTGGTCCTTGAGGTTATGACATGGGTTGATAAATCCGACTGCCTCTCCCAAACGGGTTTTTTTTTTCTTTTTTAACTCTCTCTCTCTCTCTCTCTCTCTTCTCTCTCTCTCTCTCTCTCTCTCTCTCTCTCTCTCTCTCTCTCTCTCTCTCTCTCTCTCTCTCTCTGGCTGGCTGGCTGTCTCTCTGTCTCCCTCCCTGTCCATCCCTCTCCCTCCCTCTCTCTCTCTCTCTCTCTGGTAAGATTTGGGGGCAAACAATCGCTTTTAACCCCACTATTAAGGTAGCCACATTCCGTCTTCGGGATGGTGTCTGAACACGACACCAAGGGGTGTGTGTGTGTGTGTGTGTGTGTGTGTGTGTGTGTGTGTGTGTGTGTGTGTGTGTGTGTGTTGTGCGTGCGTGCGTGCGTGCGTGCGTGAGTGCGTGAGTGCTTGCGTGCGTGTGTGTGTGTGTGTGTGTGTGTGTGTGTGCGTGTGCGTGCGTGCGTGTGTGTGTGTGTGTGTGTGTGTGTGTGTGTGTGTGTGTGTGTGTGTGTGTGTGTGTGATTTTATCGATCCTGCCAGCACCTGAGGCCTTTCTCCGAAAGATGAGCTGTGATTTATTTCTGTGAAAGCGTTCGCATACAAGACCCTCTGTTTGTAGTCACATCCTTCAGACTAGAAGGGGACTTGAATCTGCACAATTGTTCATTCCGAAGAGAAAATGTCTTCAGACCAGGCTATCTGGAGTGGGAATTGAACCCTAGACCTTGGAGAAAAAAGTTTGACGCCGTACCCGCTAGGACAACGAGGATCCCTTTTCAGACTGTAACAACGGGTGGCCAGCCAGGTTTCTCCCCCAGTGAGTTGTTCCGTATGTGTGAAACATCTGGCCACTGCTCCGCTTCCATCTTTAAATAGCTCCTTCCCTAAGTTTGAAACATCTGGCCATGTCTATGTCCTTGGCGGTAACTAACCCCCTCTCTTTCTAAACGAAGTTGAGTAATTTGGCGCCATCTCTGAGGCTGTTCTCCTATGAAGGGTTTCTTTTGTTCTCCCCGCTTCTGACGGAATCTGCTCCTGTAGAAAATTTGGTTTCTGGATCTGTAGGAATATATTCTGAAGGAAAGCACAGTTCCAGCCTTGTAATGTGGTCAGATCCAGCCTTGTAATGTAATCTCAGATCCAACACGATTTGGAGAGCTGTAACAACCTCAATATAATCCTCATTCTCATCAATCGTCTCCAAATAAACGTTCCACAGTCTGTGACAATCTGTATCTACATTGTGATCGATCATCACTTACACTCGTCTCTCGTGTTAGGACTTTTCACAACCTCATTCTTATCAATCTTCACACAAAAACGTTGTCCCACATGTTATGATTCTTCATAACCTCATCCCTACCAATCATGACAACATAAACGCTATTTCCAAGATCGTGACTCTTCACATCCTCATCCTCATCAATGATTACCATATAAATGTCTGATATGTGGTGATTCTTTGTCTTCATACGATCAATTATTACCACGTAAACGTTGTCTCAAATGTTGTGGTTTTTCATATCATCGTCCTCATCAACCATCGCCACATAAACGTTGCTAACATGTTGCGATTCTTCATATCCTCATCCTCATCAATCATCATCGTATATTGTCTCCTAGGTTCGTGACTCTTCATATGTTCATCCTCATCAATCATCATCGTATATTGTCTCCTAGGTTCGTGACTCTTCATATGTTCATTCCTCCATCAATCATCATACGTATATTGTCTCCTAGTTCGTGACTCTTCATATGTTCATCCTCATCAATCATCATCGTATATTGTCTCCTAGGTTCGTGACTCTTCATATGTTCATCCTCATCAATCACCGTCACGTTAACGTTGTCTTCTAGATTGTGACTCTTCATATCCTCATCCTCATCATTCATTACCAAATAAACATTGTCTCACATATTGTGATTCTTCATATCCTCATCCTTATCAATCGTTGCCCGTTAAACGGGTTGTCTCCTATGCTATGACTCTTCATATCCTCCTCATCATCAATCATCACCTGTTAAACGGGTTGTCTCGTATGCTATGACTCTTCATATCCTCCTCATCAATCATCACCTGTTAAACGGGTTGTCCCGTATGTTATGACTCTTCATATCCTCCTCATCAATCATCACCTGTTAAACGGGTTGTCCCGTATGTTATGACTCTTCATATCCTCCTCCTCCTCAATCCCTACACAATAAGCGTCGTCTGTTCTAAGGATGACCTTATTTTTGGCCTCCTCTCACCTGACATGCATGCCTATGGTGGGGTCGTATCAAGGTCTTCTATGATGGAAGAATTCATTGGGAATGTTTGGAAGAAATTGCAATCATTTTTTACCGTGGAAGAAGTCTCATTCAACATGAATGTACAAAATGGTGTTTTGTTGTTATCGACGGGGGATATAGCAGATGGTGACCTACGGCTGCTGGTTCAGAGCAGACACTCTGGACACCTCTGCTCCCGAAGATCAACGATTATGAGAAATCAGATTCCTTAGTACCCGTGTATTCATCGCTGCACTCAACGACCAATGATCTTGGGAAATGAGATCCCTTAGTATCTGTGTGTCTATCCCTTCATCCAAAGACCAACAATCATGAGAAATGAGATCCCTTAGTATCTGTGTGTCTATCCCTTCAACCAAAGACCAACGATCATGAAAAATGAGATCCCTTAGTATCTGTGTGTCTATCCCTTCAACCAAAGACCAACAATCATGAGAAATGAGATCCCTTAGTATCTGTGTGTCTATCCCTTCACCCAAAGACCAACAATCATGAGAAATGAGATCCTTTAGTATCTGTGTCTATCCCTTCAACCAAAGACCAACAATCATGAAAAATGAGATCCTTTAGTATCTGTGTCTATCCCTTCAACCAAAGACCAACAATCATGAAAAATGAGATCCTTTAGTATCTGTGTCTATCCCTTCAACCAAAGACCAACAATCATGAAAAATGAGATCCTTTAGTATCTGTGTCTATCCCTTCAACCAAAGACCAACAATCATGAAAAATGAGATCCTTTAGTATCTGTGTCTATCCCTTCAACCAAAGACCAACAATCATGAGAAATGAAACCCTTAAGTACCTGTGCGTCTACCCCTGCACCCATAGACCAAAAATCATGGGAACTAATTATGTACACATATCACATTTTTTTTTAGGCGCTACGGTTCTATATCGATCAGCGTAAAGTTCAGCACATAACGGTTACAGACGGTTTCAGCTGCCACAGAACATTGATGAATGTTGCTGTGTTCAATGGAGCCAGGATGAGGGGGAGATGGGAATAATGCCAAAGAGCAGGCACGGAAAAACGAGACAGCAAAACAAAACTAAACAAATAAACAAAGCACACAGACAAACAAACAAACAAACGAACAAACAAACAAACAAACAAACGAACAAAAAGCCTAACAAAACAAACAAGCAAACAAACAAAAATAGAAAGAAAAAACAAACAAACAGCACTACCAACAGAAACAATTGCAATGCCAGAATCACCACCAGCAGCAACAGCAGCAACAGCAGCAGCAGCAGCAGCAGCAGCAGCAGCAGCAGCAGCAACAGTGGTAAAAGTTGTAAGCTTCTGGTAGTAAATGCAAATCTACATTGATTGACATTGTGAACCAAAGATCACCCTGTTCCAAGTTCATTTTCAAGAAAGCTTGACGTAGAATGCTTTTTCCTTTATTTTTCTCTCTTTTCTCACTCTTTTCTTTCTTTCTTTTTTTTCTCGTTTTGATTCTTTTCTTCCTCCCTTTCTTCTTTCTTGTTTTTGCTAAAAAAGAAATTGTTGTTGTTGTTGTTGCTTGTTTGTTTGTTTGTTGTGGAACAGTGGTTGCATCACACGAGAAGACACGATGACTTGAGACAAGTTACTTCCCCCCCCCCCCCTTGCCTCCTCCTCCCTCCCCAAACAGAGCCCACTCCCCCTCTCCCCCTTCGCTCGCTCCCTCCATCCCTCCCTCCCTCCCTCCCTCCTTCCTTACACTATTCCCAACCCCACCCCCATTCCACCTTCCCTCCCTCCACATTCCCTTTTACTGCTCTTCTAGAGGGAGGTGGGGGTGGGGTGGTGGGGGGTGGGGGTGG
>CM065746.1:20348020-20350520 GCA_033310375.1 Conus canariensis
TGTATGAGATCATGGTATTAGGAGCATGCTTGCTCTGAGAAGGTCTTAAGTACTGTCTTCACACTATTTTCACTTCAGATTAGAAAGTTTCATTGAAAAAAAAATTGTTTATTTCACTGAAGAAAACGGGCTCAGCCACGTGGAAACAGTTCCTTTCACTTCATAAGTTTCATATTACAACAAATACTTTCCCCTGATAATAAACTTTCTCACGTGATCACTTTTAGTGACAGTAGTTTCTTGTCATTGGAAATTCATTTCGTCAAAACAGTTGATTATCATTGGATAAACATCTTTCACTTTAAAATAGATAATTTTCTCTTGAAAACATCTAAACATCGAGGGGAGGGAGGGGAGGGGGGTGGATGGGGGAGAAGGTATTTTAACGGAAAAACGAAGGGTACATGTTGAAAATTGTTGTTTTTAAGGAAAAATAACAGTTTTCTGGCATTGATATCTGTTTCACATGGATAAAGAAGTCATCAATCATCTATTTTCTTCATACGCAAACAGTCATAGTTACCATTTTCTCTTGGGTGGGGGGGGGGGGGGGGGGGGAAGTAATTATGACGTTTTGGAGCGCGTAGGCTTTCATGCTTTTGCCGCTAGTATACGCCAATTATCTTGTTCAGCGTGGCTATGGAGAATACAAATTCAAGCAGATCTCCGTTCTAATCACAGGACGTTACTATTTTCGGTGCATAGAACAAAATTAAAGAGAAAAAAAAAGGCTGAACGTAATTAGGAAAGATTTCTTGCCGGATCTCTACCCACAAAAGATCACATAGCACATCACATAGCACATCACATAGCACGTCACATAGCACGTCACATAGCACGTCACATAGCACGTCACATGGCACATCACATGACACATCACATGGCACATCACATGGCACATCACATGGCACTAGCACGTCACATAGCACGTCACATAGCACGTCACATGGCACATCACATGGCACATGACATGGCACATCACATGGCACATCACATCCAACTTATTGCATTGGGGGTGGAATTAAAATGGACTGAAGCTAGACTCCACATTGTGCGTGTGTGTGTGTGTGTGTGTGTGTGTGTGTGTGTGTGTGTGTGTGTGTGTGTGTGTGTGTGTGTGTGAGAGAGAGAGAGTAATGAGAGAGAGACAGAGAGACAGAGAGAGAGTAATGCGCTTGGTGGAATCATCAACAACACGATTTCGCTTTTACCAGTTCTGCTTTTTTGCTTTCAACTGTGTTTTTAAACCTTGCCTGAACCTTAATTACCGGCGTAGGAGCAGTTAGAATGCTCTCTCTCTCTCTCTCTCTCTCTCTCTCTCTCTCTCTCTCCTCTCTCTCTCTCTCTCTCTCCACACACACACACACACACCGATCGGCAACAAAACCTGGCTTATGACATGTTCAAACACCTGGTGAAGTGGTGCCCCGAGTTAGCACCAATGTCGTCCGTGGTAGCGCAGCGGTTCGTTTACTTAATTAGGATTATTACTCTTACCTGGACTGTGTTCACACTTTGGGAAGTTTTGGGATCTGATCTAAGCTGGATATTGAAGATTACGACGTGCTGCGGCCGATGCGCGTCGCCATTTTACGACCTGTTATTTAAAAAAAAAAAAAAAAAAAAAAAAAAAAAAAACACCCTCTCCCTGTATAAACACTAATCGACAGCAGTTAGGGGAGAGAACTGGTGACTGCGGGAACAGAGGGAGGTGGTGAGGGAATGGTGGAAGGGGAGAAAACTGGGAATGGAGGTGGGGGGTGGGTAGGGGGAGGATTAATGGAATGGGATAGCTTTTAAGTCTACTTACATGCCCATTTTATCCATTGCTTTATTCATTCATAGATGAATGAAATTTGATGTCGACTGAGATGAACGTCCACAACATAGCATCATCTTCATCCGTTTCATCATCAGCCATTACCAAAACACCAAAGTCTCTGATTCTCTGGCGGCCACCCTTCACGTTCTGCTATCAGGGTGACCCCAGTTTGTATTTCTCTCCCTTTTCATGCGCGAAATAGGCTCATGACGATTGAAAGTGGTGCTTCTACGCTTCTAATGTCATCAGTAGGGAACTTAGTGAATGCTGTTCTGCTGTTTTAATTGCATTTCGTTATTTGAGGTATTGTGTGTATTCAAGTCTATTTGACTCTTTTTCCCCCGTTTGTCTTTGTACTTTACATGTATTTTCTTCTGCCCCCCCCCCCCCCAACCCACCCACACCCACTGCCCCTGCCCCCGCATCCGCTCTCTCTCTCTCTCTCTCTCTCTCTCTCTCTCTCTCTCTCTCTTTCTCTCGCTCTCTCTTTCTTTCTCTCTCTCTCTCCCTCCCTCTCTCTCTCTCTCTCTCTCTCTCTCTCTCCGCTTCTCCCCCCCTCTCTCTCACTTTACCCCGCCGCTCACTATGTATGTTCGTGTGTTGCTTGTTTGCGAAAGTGTACAAGTGTTTGGGTGGGTGTTTAGGGAGGGCCGTTGTCTGGGTGGGGATTGTTAAAGT
>CM065746.1:20353020-20355520 GCA_033310375.1 Conus canariensis
TTAATAACTAAGATGAGAGAATTGAAGAGGAGGGTCTCGTGGTTACGACTTAACAGATGTCTGACCTACAGCATTAGCCCAACGCGCTGGTCAGGCCTTCAGTACCTGCCTGACACTGGTTGTGCCTTTTCATTATCAGGACTTCTGTTCCAGCTCCATCTCAGTGTTCCTACCACCTGCTGACAACAGAGGCCTCTTGGAGGACTGTCAGCATATCACAAGGTTCAAAGCCCCCCAGAGTGAGAGTTGTAATGTGTTAAGTAACAAGACTAACAGTTCGGCGGAACAGTACATGATCAGGACTCCTGTTTGTTTCACCTATGTTCTTACAACTTTTGCCGACTATACAGTTTTCCTCGAGGACTGTCAGCAAACACAAACAAACAAAAACCACCACCACCACCAACAACAAAAAAGCGCCCCCCCCCCCCAAACAAAAAAAAAGGGGGGGGGATGGGGGAGGGAACGGGGGGGGGAGCTGGGGGGGGGAGTGGGGGGGGGGGGGAGGTGAAGCAACAAACTTGACAGATCTGTTTTCAAAGTACGTACTGTAATTTACAACACAATAGCCAAACTATTGATATCTTTGAAAAGGGAGAAAACCAGGCCGTGCGTTGGACGTCAGCTGTTCAGCTTGATTTTACATCCGTAGATGAAAATGAAAAGGTCAGCTATTTTGTTTGTAATTTTGTCGTTCTTAGTCGCATGTAATACTGGAGGATTCTTGTTCCAAGTTGGCATCAAAACGGCTGCGCAGATCGCCCTGAAAGTAAGTACACGCGATCTGTGTTACTGATTTTGGTTAGACTCGAACTTTCCGAGCATGAGCACTTCCCAAATTAAAGTAAATAGTCTGACTAAATTAGGGTCAAGTCACAGGCCTATCGTAGACGCCTGAGTGTATTTCAGTTGGTCAGACTGGGCCTTTATTGGACTGCACTTTTTTTTTTTGTTCAAGTAGACTTCATCAGCTTGTCTGCTTGTCTGCAAGGGGTTGAAACATTCTGTACCCCGCAGGGGTCAGTGTGTGAGACATCCCCACACAGACAGACAGACTGACAAACGGACAGACTGACAGGCTCTCTCTCTTAAGTAAATGGGTGTTAATAGTTATAGTCTCTCTGTCTGTCTGTCTGTTGTCTGTCTGTCTGTCTGTCTGTCTGTCTGTCTCTCTCTCTCTCTCTCTCTCTCTCTCTCTCTCTCACGCTAGAGAATTTGAACTCTCTCTCTCTCTCTCTCTGTGTCTCTGTCTCTCTCCACACTAAAGAATTTAAACTCTCTTCTCTCTCTCCTCTCTCTCTCTCTCTCTCTCTCTCTCTCTCTCTCAAGTAAATGGGGGTTAATAGTTATCATGGACAAACTTAAGTTGTAATTTTAAAAAAGGTGGATTAAAAAAAAATAGATCTAGTTGCAAAGCGAGAGGACTGCAGGCGGAAATCTAAACAAATCTTAAATAAATGTTAGCGAACCGCCCAGAGAACGTGGACAAACGAGTCACAAGACGAAAACAACAACTCCCAAGTAGTCAGAGCTCATTGCTACTGAAATTTGCTTTCCTGCATAGAGCCAGTATCAGTGTTTCGTCTTGTGACTCGTTTGTCCACGTTCTCTGGGCGGTTCGCTAACATTTATTTAAGATTTGTAAAAAAAAATAAACAAAAAATGATACTGGCTCTATGCAGGAAAGCAAATTTCAGTAGCAATGAGCTCTGACTACTTGGGAGTTGTTGTTAAACTCCACTCTGGGCTGGTGTACTTGGAAGAAAAGCTTACCATGCTAAACTCTTAGAGCCTTGATAAGAATTTTTTTAAGTTGCATTTTAGACTCAAAACTTGGGCTGTCAGCTGTTTTCAATTTGTTGTTGTTGTTGTTTGTTGTTGTTGTTGTTGTTGTTACATCAAAGTGAAACCAATCTTGTTGCATGGATTTGAGTTATGGGGAAGGGAAGGAGGAAGAGGAGTTTTTTTTTCTTTTTTTCTTTTTTTTTTTTTTTGGGGGGGGGGGGGGGGTGATGGTGTTAACAATAAGTTCCAAAGTATTATGACAGCAGGTGGGAAGTCAAAACATGAAAACAGATATTGAAGTACTGAACATTTTCTTTTCATTTGTTGACTTCCAGCTGCAGTCATTATACTCTGAAACGTGTTTCGTGTTTATGTTATCTTTCATTGATTTGCCCTTTTAGCCAGGTAATCTCCCTTTCATTCGGTTGTGATCTTCAAGCATAGACAAATACACCCTTTTTACTTTATTTCATTTATTCATGTCTTACTTTTGATGACTTATTTCTTTATACTGTTTTGTTGTTCCCTTTTTCCTTTTGTATCCTTCGCCCTCTGGTCTCTTAAGGGAGTCCGTTGAACCGTGACGTGTCCCTCTGTAGTGTCGGAAAGTGTAGGTGGCGCACTAAAGTAGACGCCATGGGCGGACTTGCCGCCATAGCTGAAGACTGTGGCTGATGAGGAGTGATCGTCCAGGAGGCGAAAGTCGACTCCAGTC
>CM065746.1:20363020-20365520 GCA_033310375.1 Conus canariensis
CTCCACCCGATCGGTCCCAAACACCCTCCTGTACAAACTGTACAAACACACACGCCACCCCCCCCCCTCCCCCTCCCCCCTCTTTGTTTCTCTCTCCCTTTGTCCCACAAGCGGTGATAACGTTTACACTGTCGCCCCAACCCCCCTTTCCTTCCTCTCTCAAACCTTCACCCTGCTCTCTCTTCCCGCAGTCTGCTTGAAGTCGCGACATTGTTACAGAAAGAGATTACGTCCATTTCAAAGTCCTGTGCTTGCTTCACTCCATTCCCTAACCAGAATGCGCGCTCTCTCTTCACTAGATCAGAGAGAAGCTGACACATCCCTCCTCCTCTACCTACTACCCCCCCCCCCCCCCCCCCCCAACAGTCCTACATGCTGCTTGCAAATGACGCAATTATGTTAAACAGCGCTTTGTCAATTGGCATGTGATGATATAGGCGCTGTAAAACAACCCCAACTGCTAGGGTGTGAGTGGATTTTCAAACATTTGAAACTGTTCCCTTCTACTGCAGGGGATAGGGGATGACCAACCCCCCCCCTCCCTTTCCTTTGTCTTTGGTGACACCAAGCCAACCGGAACAGGAACCAGAATAGACAATTTGGCCTATAAAAAGGGGAAACCTCTGATGAACTAGGGATATGATTCTCGCTTTAGGGGTGAACAATTACTGCTCCACAGACCAGCTGTAGATAGAACAGTACAGTGAAGCCACAAAGACAACAGGGGCAAACCAGAGAGAGTGCATGGTCATCTCACTTGCTCTGAACTCCTTGTCTAGGATTCACTGATCTCCCAGAACTGTGAGTTGAAACTATGTTTCTAAATTTTGAGACTATGTATTAATTGTATGTATGTCATGTGGTTTGACAGTATAACTTATTGCCAATACTTGGTGACATCTATCAAGATGATGACGGAATATTCTGTTGTAATAGTTTGTTTGCCACAACTTGGTAAAAGCTATTACCATGCTTGGTTAAGATTCTTTGTTAACAATCTGACTACTTTTCTTTGTGTGCAATCTGACTTTTGCCAGTTTGCAATTCTATCTGTTAACGATGATAACGGAATGATAAAGTTTGAGCAGAAAAACAGTATGCCTATACTAGTTGAAAACTGTTAAGTTGATTTATGAGTACTGCTGATGGTTGGACTCTAAGTCTACACCATATGAGTACTTGGGCTAAGTGTATTCCAAATTACTGCAATTTCATTCATAAGAAAAATTGAAGAGTGAATTGACTATAAAATTGTTTAGCATTATGTTACTGTCTCCAACCCCTTGTTTTACTCAAACTCTGAGGGAGACTGTAGACTGATAATTATGACAGATATATTTATGCCAGCCTAATCTTTTGTTGGCTAAGATCTTACACATTTACTGAAAGCCAGAGGGCAAGTGTGTGAACTCAACAAGCCAGACTCTCGGCTACTTAACTACAGACCATGTTCTATTTGCTCCAGAACCTGTGTCCCTATCTACCCTGGGCATGCCTGTTAGTGTGAAGAAACACCACAGCCCAGCAACTGAGCAGCAGGTCCATAGATGTGGATCAGTCACCAGCAACAAGAGAGAGATCAACTATCCTCTCGACATCAGATAAGTTCTGATATTCCAAGTGGACTCCAACTCAACCCATCCAGAACTTTCCCTCTCTTAGTGATGAAACAGTGTGAACCAAAACTCAGCCTGAACTGACGTTTGTGAAATAGATTCGAATATTTCACCCTTGTATAAACAAGTAAAGCTGATGCGTGAAAGTGCACTTGACTTGTGTCAGTTCTTTGTTGTTCAATCAGTATTGAATGTTTGAACTTCTCTCTAAATCTGTCTCTTGGAGCTACAAGTACTTTTAAGAGTACAAGCCTAAGGAAACTTGTCCCTGATCCACTATTGAGTATTTCAATAGTCCCGAGAAAAAAATACACATTTTCTTTCGATGACTAGTACCGGAAAGTTGCTCCTTCCATAACTAGTAAGAGAGAGGGCGGAGGTGGAAATTTACCACAACTCTAATAAGAGGAAACATTCCAAGTCCTTCCCCTAGAGGACACACCAACCCACTCCCAACTCTCGTCACAAAATCAACAAACAAGGAGTCTTCGTGGTGGGTGCTGGATTCTGGCTTGTTTTGCTTGAAATTGATTGAGAGACGTCTTGTCATCCCTCACCACTCCCAACCAACACTTCCCTTGGATCCCTCTCCCAAACCCCCCCCCCCCCCCTTCCTTCCCGTCTTGCCCTCTCACTCCTCCCTGTCGTCAGAGTCGGTACCAATTCCATTGCTGATCAAGTTTCCTTCTCCCCTCTCACCCTCCACCCACCCATGCCTCCGAAACTCGTAACCAAAAGGAAAAGTTCTGTTCGGGAGCCGGTCTCATTGTCTGCCCCTTTTCAAAACCCACACAGCTCATTCATCCCCCCCCCCCCCCCCCCCCCCCCCCACTGACTGCTACATAACCACATCCAGGATCGTCCTGTCGCGAGGTCTTAACATC
>CM065746.1:20370520-20390520 GCA_033310375.1 Conus canariensis
AATCTTTTGTCGGACAAAACGGCCTGGTTGGACAAAACGGCCGGCTCTAAATAAGCAGCCGTTTTGTCCGATATTTCACTGGCAAAGAAGTATAAATTCGTCGCGCTCTGGTTTTTTTTATTTTTTTTTTATTTTTATTTTTTTAAATAGTTTGTTTGCTTTTTTTTTTTCTGTCTGTCTACCCCCCAAGTAAAGAAATCACGTGGAAAAAAAAACATTCGGCCGTCATGCCCCCAGGTGGCCACTTTGGCGTCTTAAGCTGACCATTGGCCGTCAGGGGCCATGACTATCGAGTGGGTCTTATTCTCGTGATTTCTTTACTTAGCTGTAGGAGAGAGAGAGAAGACAGACAGACAGACAGACAGACAGAGACAGAGACAGAGAGAGACAGGTGGCACATCACGATGCAAAATTTGAGGTGACTGTGTCAAACCGTTGGGGTCTTAGGACAAACAATTGACGCACCCCCAATTTTGAGAGTCTGGCGTTGTCTGTGACCTTTACCTTGACCTTAATTGCTTTGACATATTTGGAGAGCAATAAACCAAACAAACAACAACAACAAAAAAGAAAACTAAACAAACAAACAAACAAACAAAAAACAAAAAAACAAAAAAAAACCCATAACGCGACGAATTTATACTTCTTTGCCAGTGAAACTGGGCAAAGAACAATTAAAAAATATATCGGACAAAACGGCCGCTTATTTAGGGCCGGCCGTTTTGTCCAACCAGGCCGTTTTGTCCGACAAAAGATTGAAAGTCGGACAAAACAGCCGGGTTTTAGCCGTTTTGTCCGAGGTTGGACAAAACGGCCGGGTCGGACAAAACGGCCGGCTACATCCTGAGGGCCCTGAGGACCACCGGGCGGCCTTCTTCATGCTCGGGTGGCGATGGTCCTGTGCCGCGTGAGGCCGCCTGAAAGAGCTAGGGAGCAAGACTGAAAGTCGCTGTCCAGCGCTGCATGAGTCTCTTCTATGGTCCACGCAGACCACGGTCGAGAGGGCAATTTTATTTATTCATTTCTTGAAGAGGTGTTATCAAATTCAATTAATTATTTGCTCTGTCATTGTTATTATTATTATTATCATTATCACCATCATCACGATCATCATCATCATCATCATTATTATTATTATTGTTATCATCATCATCATCATCATCATCATCATCATATTAATGTTATTATTATCATTATCATTATTGTTATCATTATTATTATAAATCAAACTGAAACGGCCCAGACCTAATATCTCCTAAAGAAAACATTGGATGTTGTCGTGTTTACGATACACATGGTAAACAAACACAACATACACACTGAACTCATAAAGGTTAATGACATGATATGCATAATATTCATAGTTTTGTAACTTGGGGCCTCTAACTCTCTTTCTACTCGTCTGAATGCTTTTCTTTTCCCAGTCGACCTCTTCTTACACACTACCCTCCTCTCTCCAGCGTAGTGGGTGTTAGTGTGGTGGTGGTGGGTGGGTGTATGGTGGTGACGGCGTATGGGTACGAATGCGTTTGAGCAGATGCTCGTTCGTTCCTCTCTCTCCCTCTGTGTGTGTGTGTGTGTGTGTGTGTGTGTGTGTGTGTGTGTGTGTGTGTGTGTGTGTGGTGTGAGTGAGTGAGTGAGTGAGTGAGTGAGTGAGTGTGTGTGTGTGTGTGTGTGTGTGTGTGTGTGTGTGTGTGTGTGTGTGTGTGTGTGTGTGAATAACATCTCCCTGTTTGGAAATTAAAGTCATCTGTGCTTAGGTTTTATTACCATACTGTTTTAATCATCTTTTACACACACACACACACACACACACACACACACACACACACACACACACACACACACACACACACATATATAATATATATATATATATATATCAATCGATGTATGCATCCGTATATGTATATCTATCTACAGAGAGAGAGAGAGAGAGAGAGAGAGAGAGAGAGAGAAGAGAGAGAGAGAGAGAACCAACTCCTATCCACCAATCCCTTCCTTCCAAACCACCTGTAAGTGGCGCTGGCATCTGTTGTCAGGATTCCAGACTGCAGACGTCTGCGCTGTTAGCTTCAGCTGGCAGACGAATTGTTGGCTGTGGGCTATACCATCTCATACATTACTAGATAGCACACCAGCTTAAAAACATTTCTGCTCATTTCAAATGACCAAAATTCAAAGCATAATAAATCTGCAAAGAATACGCATGCGCGTGCGAGAGAGAGAGAGAGAGAGAGAGAGAGAGAGAGAGAGAGAGAGAGAGCGCACACACACACACAACGCGCGCGCGCGCGCCACACACACACACACACACACACACCACACACACACATACACACACACACACACACACACACACACACACACACAAACACACACACACACACACACACACACACACACACACACACACACACACACACACACATTTACATGCATGAACACTCTCACACAACCTACACACAGACACACACGCATGTAGGGATACACACGCACACATACACAGAGAGAGAGAGAGAGAGAGAGAGAGAGAGAGAGAGAGAGAGAGAGAGAGAGAGACACATAGACAGACAGACAGACAGACAGACAGACAGAAACGTCCGTCTCTCTCTCTCTCTCTCTCTCTCTCTCACACACACACACACACACACACACACACACACACACACACACACACACACACACACACACACGCACGCACGCACGCACGCACACACACATCAATATCAATCTGTAGTTCAGGGGTAACATTCTGTAATCTTTCCACGTCCAAAGTCACTCCCCTGCGGGTGAGAAAGGACTCGTGCCCCAAACCCACCTCTCCCTTCCCTTTGTTGCAAAATTATACCTCTCCTTTTATGCTAATCATTGCACCAGAATTTGAAGGGAAGGACTGGGGATGGGATAGGATTTCATCTTCTTCTCTTCTTACTTATACATTCAGACAAGGAACCCCAGAGGCACTGACGAAGGCTGCTGTACGGCGGAGGAGGCTTTCCCAGAGATCCATAGAGCTTCTCCCTCGTCGATGTGTCAGCAGGCCAGGTCTCTGCTCTTAGCTTTTGTTGGTGTGTAGGACAGTCCTGCAGGGAGTGTTTTCATAGTCACTGGGGATGTACCGCATGGGCACCCTGAAGACTCGCCGATGTGGAATTTTGCGAACATGTGGTGTTCCCTGTCTTCAGCCTCACGATGCTCACTTGGTCTGATCTGGGCAGCAGGTGGTATGCATCATTCTTTTTGAAGTCTGGGTGCTGCTCAAGCCATTTTCTTTTCTGCTTCTCCTTGATAATGGTTTTGGATTCTTCAAAGGAGGCTTCCTGTTCAAGTTGGGGCTGCTGTCCTCCTTCCTTTGCCAGTCGGTCAGCTTCCTCATTGCCATGAATGTTGCAGTGTGAGGGTATCCACAGTGGGGGTGGTATTTGATTCTGGACCTAAGCCAGAACTTCTCCCACCCTATTGCAAAACCACTCCCTGGTAGAGAGATTTGGGGTGTGGTCCACATGCACCCCATGGATTGAATGTAGGCACACACCTAGACTTACCCGCCCTGTCTGATCGGGTGGCAGAAATTGGCACCTGCCTATATCACTTCAAGGAATGTTACTGGTTCGTGCTCCAGATCGGTCTGTGAGGGGTTGTTTTGGAACAGGATGTGGAGAAATTCCGACTCAAGTCCAAAATCACCCCCACACTCCACCCCTTCGTTCAAATTCAGGTGCATTGATTGTCATGTTTTCTCGTGTGGGACGCTTTGACAATTTGAGGGACTTAAGGAGAGGTCGGTCTGGATTCATTCTCCGTTGGATGAGGTTGAGCACGCGCCCTTTCTCACTCCCCGTGGAGTAATTTCGAGGTCGAAGTGATAACAGAATGTTTATTGGGACTATCTGGGTTGCAGGTGGTCTCGGGAGCACAAGGTGGTGGGATAAGCGATCTATTCTGACCCAGTGATAACAGAATGTTTTATTGGGACTATGTGGGCTGCAGGTGGTCTCGGGAGCATAAGGTGGTGGGATTAGCGATCTGGCGCAGGGATGCAAGGGAAATCAAACAGGGTGTAAATAACATCTGCTGTGATGATCGTTTTGTTTTAAATCACCTGGCAGTATGCAGTCCGCAAGAAGAGAAAATCACTGGGGTACATATCATGAATCGAACGTAGGCTGTGCGGGTTGTCTATCATTATTCATGTGATCTTGAACATCGTTTTTATTGTTTGAAGTAAGAATTGATAGTTGGTCTTTTTTTTCTGGTGTGAAACAGAAAGTCAGTTTGATTATAACTTGTTTGCTCATGTTATGTCCCAAGTCAACAGATCAAAATAGAAGGCATAAGTGATCATGTACAGGGTAATTCAAATGTATTTGTGGTATGGTGTGGAGTAGGGTGATATTGTATTGTTGTATGCTCTCTCTCTCTCTCTCTCTGACTCACTGTGTGTGTGTGTGTGTGTGTGTGTGGTGTGCGTGTGTGTGCGTGCGTGTGTGTGTGTGTGTGTGTGTGTGTGTGTGTGTGTGGTGTGTGTGTGTGTGTGTGTGTGTGTGTGTGTGTGTGTTCGATGTCAACTGTTTATGTCTGGTTTTACTCAACTATCTATAGATCAGCAGTCAAATGCGGAATACCCAAATAAAGGTTTTGGAACTACTAAGGAGGCAACCACAGGTGTATTGCAATGCACAGGTTCGGCGAATCCTGTACGTCTCCCTTTAAATCTGTCAGTGTGTGCACACATACGCACACACACACACACACACACACACACACACACACACACACACACACACACACACACACGCATGCACGCACGCATGCATGCACTCACTCACACACACGCACGCACACATGCACAAACACACACACACACACACACACACACACACACACACACACACACACACACACACACACACACACACACACACACAAACACAGAGAATACAATGACAGGGATAGAGAAGTGGGAGGAGGTTGGATAGCTGAGTCAGGAGAGCTGGAGGAAGAGTGGTGAACACCGCAACCTTACCTAACTCTAACTCTTAACACTAACATATACCCCTAACTGTATGAAACCTGATTCAGAACCCTTCATGAATGGATCGTGCCAAAGTGTGGGATAATAGAGTTGTCTTATCCTGGTTTCCATCGACAAAAGGAAAGACGTCTGATGCACCAGGAGGAGGGACAGGGGGGGGGGGGGGGGGGGGGGAGGGGCTGGTTGGTCATAGAGCCAGCAGGTTTACACATGCAGAATGTACCACCAGAAGGCTCAGCAATGACTGGCTGGATTCTGACATGTACACCTACCCATCAACAACCATCAGTGTCATCCATAGTAGCCCAAGGGTTCGACTTCTTTATTAACAACCAAGCTGGATAACTCGTGCTCCCATAATGAAGTAAACACTCGCCCATAACTCCAAACGAATGCTGATTACGACACCGAAACGCCGACCAGAAATGACAACACGGAGCACACAGAACAAACAAGGAGACATCCCCCCCCCCCCCCAAAAGACGTTCCAAACTTGCCCATATTCAACCATGTACCTGACACCTCTACATACATAGCAACAACAACTGCAGAAACGAACAAACTCAACATTCACTTAATCAATCCTGATTACTCTGACTGAGTCCGTGCCTGGAACGTTCCAGTCTGACCACAGGAGATCGCCTGTACGTAATTGGAGACCGATATGTGCAGCCGTTTAGACGTGATGTTGGCACAGCCCTCACTCCCATCAACATTATAAACATTACTAATGATGGTTATATAAACATATCTATCCTATATAAACATTACTAATGATGGTTATATAAACATAATTATCCTATATAAACATTACTAATGATGACTATATGAACATTTCTATCCTATATAAACATTGCAAATGATGATGATATAAACATTACTATCCTATATAAACATTACAAAAGGTGATTATATAAACATTACTATCCTATATGAACATTGCTGATGATGATTACATAAGCATTACTGTCACATATAAAGATTACTAATGATGATTATATAAACATTACTATCATATATAACGATTACCAACGATGATTATATAAACATTTATATCCTATATAAACGTTACTAATGATGATTATATAAACATTACTGTCCTATATAAACATTACTAATGACGATTTTAAAACATTACTATCCTCTATAAGTATTACAAATGATGATTATATAAACGTTACTATCCTGTATAAAGATTACTGATGATGATTGTACAAACACTACTATCCTATATAAACATTACTAATGATGATTGTGTAAACATTACTATCCTATATAAAACGTTACTAATGGTGATTATATAAACATTACTATCCTATATATAATCATTACTAATGATGATTATATAAACTTTACTATCCTATATAAAGATTACTAATGATGATTATCTAAACATTGCTATCCTATATGAACATTACTGATGATGATTATATAAACATTACTTCCTATATAAACATTACCAATGGTTATTATATAAACATTACTGTCCTATATAAACACTAATAATGATGATTGTGTAAACATTACTATCCTATATAAAGATTACTAATGATGATTATATAAACATTACTAATGATGATTCTATAAACATTACTGTACTATATAAAACTTACTAATGATGATTGTATAAACATTACTATCCTAAACAATGAACAAGTAGGGTAACTCTTGCTCCCATAAGAAAACCTAACTCAGAGTAACTTTTATTCAAGACTGGCACAGCCTTTTAAACTTGAATAAAGTCAGACAATACAAAGACGAACAATGTAATAGTGGGGGAAAACAAGGCTCAGGCCAACAACCCCTCCGTCATCACAGTAATGACTTGGCAAAGATTTGAACTTAAGGGGAGGGGGGGGGGGAAGGAGGTTGAAGATGAAGAAAATAGGAACATAAAATTAATCAATTATATTATAAGTATGGAAACTCTTCTCTAGCTGCATGAGGGAACCATCGTAATCCCTCTTGAAGGCAGATCTATTTGTATTGCCTGCTCCTAGGCCTTTCGTCCGCTGGATCGGACTCATCAGGGAGACACGGCTGATTGTGTTTGTGCTCCTAGCGTCAAATAGAGACACACCACAGTCCATAATACTGTGGTGTTATCATCACCAAGGGTTCAAAAAGAATTCAACAGTACTCCCAAAGCAGCCAGCGAAGGGTAGTAAATGAAACAAATCGAAAGTGGGGGGGGTGGGGGTGGGGGTGGGGGGGGGGGGGAGGAAAAAAGTTGCTGAAAAACTAAAGACATTATGCAAACATTGTAAAATGTAGGGGACAATCTTTGAGCCTACGCCTGACGATCCACCCAAGGATGCAAGGGAGATCAAAACTCAAACACAAAGACGGACAGAAACAAATACAAATAACCTCGATTTAATTGAAACGAAATTGAACATGAAATGAGGCAGGGAACAGTAAACAATAAACAAGTAGGGTAACTCTTGCTCCCGTAAGAAAACCTAACTCAATTTTTATTTAAGATCTGCCTTCGAGAGGGATTACGGTGGTTCCCTCATGCAGTTAGTGAGGAGTTTCCATGTTTATAATATATTTTCTTAATTTTATGTTCCCATTTTCTTCATCTTCAACCCCCCCCCCCCCCCCCCCCCCCCCTTAAGTTCAAATCTTTGCCAAGTCATTACTGTGATGATGGAGGGGTTGTTGGCCTGTGCTTGTTTTCCTCCCACTATTACATTGTTCGTCATTGTATTTGTCTGACTTTATTCAAGCTTAAAGGCTGTGCCAGTCTTGAATGAAAGTTACTCTGAGTTAGGTTTTCTTATGGGAGCAAGAGTTACCCGACTCGTTTATTGTATAGTGTTCCCTGCTGTTCAATTACTATCCTATATAAACATTACTAATGGTGATAGTATTTGTTTATTTAGACAAAGAACAATCCATGCGATGTATTTTGCTCACAACAGGTTCAGTAGTTGTTATGTTATCCTGGCAACTAACAGACAGACAGACAGAGAGACAGATAGACAGACAGACAGACAGACAGACGACAGACAGACAGACGGACGGACGGACGGACGGACGGACGGACGGACGGACTGATATACAGACAGACGGAGAGACGGACGCACAGACAGACAGACAAACAGACAGACGGACGGACGGACGGACGGACAGACAGAAAGAAAAGACAGGCAGACAGACAGACAAACAAACCAACAGACGCAGTTGTTGTTGTTTTTTTTCTTGGGGGGGGGGGGGGGGCGGTGGGGGGGGGGGGGGGGGGGGACTTGAACCCCGATGGCAAATGTTCACACTCAGACGCTCCCAGTCACGGCAAACCAGAGGCATTTTTCCAAGTAGGCTTTAATCTCTCTCTCTCTCTCTCTCTCTCTCTCTCTCTCTCTCTCTCTCTCTTCTCTCTCTCTCTCTCTCTCTCTCTCTCTCTCTCTCTCTCTTCTTGTCGAACCATAGTCCCCTCCGATACCAAACGAAGTACAGTTGGCAGGTAGACTTTCTAATGATGATAAAGGCTTTAAGGAAATCAAGATGAAACGAAGACCTCACAATCAGTTTTTGCTAGCGTTTGCTTGACCTATCACAGACTCATTCCTCTTGAGTTTGTGCGCCAGTTCTGCAATTTTTCTTCCCGTTCTTTTCGGAATTGCTAACAGCGAGAATCCACTTATTTGTAATCGGAAATATGTCACTTTCCCACTGCCACCTGAGAATGCATGTAAAAGAATGAGTAAGAAACCATTTCTGTCAGTCTTTAGTATAGCATGAACATTGTTGGTCATCTGAGCAGATGCGTTCTTTCAATAATTTCCAGAATGAGCTCCCTTGAGCTTTCTGATGTCCAATAGCCTTTTTTTTTTGACTTCAGATACACTTGTTGCTACGTCGCTACTGTCTGTTTGTCTGTCTGTCTGTCCATCTGTCTGTCAGTCTATCTATTAATCTATCTATCTGTCTGTCTATCAATATCTATCTATCTATCTATCTATCTATCTATCTATCTATCTATCTATCTATCTATCTGTCTGTCTAATCTGTATATCTATCTATCTATCTATCTATCTATCTATCTATCTATCTATCTATCTATCTATCTGTCTGTCTGTCTAATATATCTATCTGTGTATCTATCTATCTATCTATCTATCTATCTATCTATCTATCTATCTATCTATCTATGTATCTGTCTGTCTGACAGTCTATCTATCTACTCTCTCTCTCTCTCTCGTCTATCTGTTTATCTATGTACATATCTATCTATGTACCTGTATGCATGTCTTCTGTATGACTATCTATCTATCTATCATCAATCTACGTCTATCTGTCTATCTATGTGTCTGTCTTCTATACGCGCGCGCGCGCACACACACACGCACCCACACACACACACACATCTGTATGTATATCTATCTACCTGTATATAAATCTTTATATACTATATGGAAATACATGCATATACAGCCACAGCCACACAGCCTTACATACTCATACACACACACAGACATACACAGAGACACACAGACACACACAGCGACACACAGACACACACTGAGACACACACAGAGACACACAGAGACACACAGACACACACAGACACACAGACACACACAGACACAGACACACACACGTATACACACAGACACACACAGACAGACAGATAGACACACACACACACACACCACACACACACACACACACCAAACCACACCAAACCACATCACATCACACCACGCCACACAGACACAGACACAGACACACACAGCACACACACACACACACACACACACACACACCACACCACACACACACACACACACACACCCGGAACTATCGGTTTCCAACTACCGCTAATAGTTTTAGAAACACACAGATATGTCTGCGTGGGGCGAGAATCTGGCAAAGGACACCTCCACCCTCGTTATCACCACCCCTCCACACCTACTCACCCTCACCCCCATCCCAATGAGATTAGTGGCAAACAGACACTCGAAGAGAGAGAGGCAGAGAGAGACAGAGAGAGAGCGAGAGAGAGAGAGGGGGGGGGGGTGGAGACGGGGGCAGGTGGGGGCAGAACCACAGCTGATGAAGGTGGAAGGAGGGGGGGTATGGGGGAGAGGGGAAGGTGGAGGGCAAGTAGACAGACACTGAGCGGAGAGAGCGAGAGTGTGAATGAGAGATGAGGAGGTAGGGTAGGGCGTTGAGTGTGGGAGTGTGTGTACGTGGTTGTGTGTGTGTGTGTGTGTGTGTGTGTGTGTGTGGTGTTGTGTGTGTGTGTGTGTGGATGGGTGGGTGTGTATGGGGGGGGGGTGAGGGGATGTGTTGGGGGTTGGGGGGGAGGTTGCAGCTGCTTACCGCAGAAAGTGAATTGACGCAAAGGATTAGAAAAAAAGGAAAACGAGAAAGAAAGAAAGAAAGAAAGGAAAGAAGAAAGAACGAACGAAAGAAAGAAAAGAAGAAAGAAAGAAAGAAAGAAAAGAAAGAAACAAACAAAGGAAGAAACAAAGAAAGAAAGAAAGAAAGAAACAAAGGAAGAAAGAAAGAAAGAAAGAAAGAAAGAAAGAAAGAAACAAACAAACAAACAAAAGAAAGAAAAGAAGAAAGAAAGAAAGAAAGAAAGAACAAGTCAAAGTCAAAGCATCCTCGTCAATACTGGTAGACTCTCACTTGACGTATTTGAGTGCGGAGTGCCAGCAGCTGCTTTAAACACCCACCTCCACCAACCACCACCACCACCCCCCCGCCTCCCTGCCCCCTCCATCCTTTCCTCCGCTTACTTCCCTCCCCTCCCCCCTCCCCCCCCCTTTTCTTTCCTCACCCGCCTCTCTCTCTCTCCTCTCTCTCTCTCTCTCTCCCCCCCCCCCCCCTACCTCTCACTCTCGTTTTCTGTCCCTTTCTACCTCATCCACACGCTTCCCAAACAAGAAACAACAGAAACCATCATCACTAACAATAATAACAACAACAAATCTCTGGTAGGGTGAATGGCCCCTCCCCCTCCTCCCCTTCTCTCCCCGCCCCTTCCCTACTACACCTACTCCTCGCAATCCCTTTCCTTCACTCTGTGGGAGTACTCTCTCCCTCCCTCCCTCTCTTTCTCTTTCTCTCTCTCTCTCTCTTCATTTTTTTTTTGGTGTGGTTTGGTTCTGGGTTTTTTTTTGGTTTTGTTGTTGTTGTTTTTTTTGCGTCTAGATGTCTTCCTTTTTTCTCCTTCTTCTTTTGTCTGCTTCCTAAAGTTTGTATTCTTTCTTACTTCCTTTCTTTCTTCCTTCTTTCCTTTCCCTTTCTTCCTTTCTTTCTTTCTATCTGTCTTTTCTTTCTTTCTCTTCTTTTCTGTCTTTCTTTCTTTTCTTTTTTTCTTCTTCCTGTCTGTCTGTCTTTGTGTCTTTTTCTGTTCCATCTGTCTGTCTGTCTTCTTTCTGTCTTTTTTTTTCCCATCTTTTCTTTCTTTTTTTTCTGTTTCTCTGTCTACTTTCCCTCAAGATGTTTTAGAGTTTGTGCGCCTGGTCCTTCTGCTCTTTTTCTCTTTCAGGCCTATCGCTGTTCCCTCCGAGTGTAAATGTTAGATTGCCGGTGCGCTGGTCGCGTGCTGCGTCGTTGTGTGCCGTGCGGACCGATGCTGTGTTTGGTGTAGTGTGTGCGTGTGGGTGGGTGTGTGCGTGCGTGCGTGGTGCGTGCGTGCGATCGTGAGTTTGTGTGTGAGTGTGTGTGTGTGTGTGTGTGTGTGTGTGAGGGGGTAGAGAGAAGGGGGGCCTTATGCACGTGCGTGCATGTGGTGTCGGGAGGGTGTTTGTGTGCCAAGCGTGTGTATGTGTGTTGGGTGGAGTTGGGGGTGGGGTGGGGGTGGGGGGGTGTGGGTAGGGAAGGAGGATAAGAAGGAGGAAAGAGAGGAAGGGGCATTACATATATATATATGAGAGAGAAAGACAGGCTGTGTTGTGTGGGTTGTGTGTGTGTGTGGTGTGTGTGTTGTGTGTGTGCGCGCGCGCGCGCGCGCGTACGCTTCCGTATGGATTTGGGGTGGTTGCAGTTTGAGAGTACAAACGCTAAGTTCCTTTTTGTGTGGGTCTTTCTATTAGTTTTTTGTTCAGGTTGCTCAGCCATAGCTTGTGGACGGGGTTGTGTTTTTATTGAATGAGTTGGTGGGCTGATTCCTGCCTGAGGTTTTATCCAGTTTATTTGCTCTTCTTTTATTATGTAATTGGTTTCTTTGTTAATTCGAGAGCAGTTTGTTATCCTATTTTTTTTTTTAATTCTTTAATGTTTTCATGCATTGTCAGTTATTTAGCTCTTTTTTATTAGTAATTGGTTTCTTTGTTAATTCGAGTATCATTTGTTATCTATTTATTTTTAAATTTCTTTAATGTTCCATGCAGATTTTCAGTTTATTTAGCTCTTCTTTTATTAGTAATTGGTTTCTTTGTTAATTCGAGTATCAGTTTGTTATCTATTTATTTTTTTTTATTTCTTTAATGTGTCATGCATTTGTCAGTTTATTTACCTATTCTTTTTATTAGTAATTGGTTTATTTGTTAATTCGAGTATCAGTTTGTTATCTATTTATTTGTTGATTTTTAAAAATCTGTTTCATCCAGTTATCTCTATGGCTGATTTCTTTTTCATCTATTGATTTTTTAAGCCTACCAGGTAAATAAATTTGTGGGTGTTGTGATGTTAGTGTGTGTGTGTGTGTGTGTGCGTGCGTGCGTGCGTGCGTGTGTGTGTGTGTGTGTGTGTGTGTGTGTGTGTGTGGTGTGTGTGTGTGTGTGTGTGTGTGTGTGTGTGTGTTTGCCGACGAAATTGGTATACGGATTTGGTGTAGTTGATTGATTCACACCAACTAATTTACTTTAAGATGCAGTAACATTCATCTATTTATGCATACCAACCACATCAGCGTGTACATATGTGTGCATATGTTGTTTTTTAAAATGTATTTATACTGACCAAATCAGTTGGTGAATATAGTGGGGTTTTTTTGTGGTTTTTTTTTTGTTTTGATACATGCATTTTATGACAACAAAATCAGAGTGTGGATAGGGTGTCATTTCAAGTATTCATTTATGTATTTACTTCATTGGCTTAACTTTTCATTTACCCCAGTCAAATTAGATTGTGCGCGTGGTGTCCTTTTTTGCATATGTATTTTTAAATGATTTTGTTTTGTTTTTTGTAATGGCCTCCCCCCCCCCTCCCCCCCCCCCCCCCCCCCCCCCCCCCCCCCCCCCCCCCCCCCCCCCCACACACACACACCGTTCATTCCGGCTTCTTGTGCTCATTTACAACATGGCTTAGACAGCCGCAGTCCCAGAGATGGCAATCCACAGTGAGAGTCAATGTCTCTTCTTCTTCTTCTTCTCTTCTTCTTCTTCTTCTTCTTCTTCTTCTGCGGTCGATTTTCTTGGTTGCGTCAGATCATCAATCCTGTCGCCATGATGAAACCCACCGTCTTCCTGAGGTCTTGACGGCTGCCCCCAAAGCTGCATCTGCAGCTCTGCACCCTCTGGCCAGGTTGGACGTCGTAGAACATCATGGGCTGGACAGTACTGGAGGGTTGTGTTCTGGGGTCTGAGATCCAGTGCCTCACGGACATTCGTCTGTGTGGGCAGTCTTGATTCGGCTGAAGTGGCTCAGCAGTCGGCAGTGGCCAGTTCTCAGTCTCCGTTCTCAGTTTGCCGGCGTCTCTGGAGCTGATGGATTGGATCAGCACCGCCTGTCTGCGTCCAGCCTTCTCTTCCACTGGTTTTGATATTGGTTGTGGATGAGAGTGTTGGTGAGTCAGTGTCAAATCCTCAGGCAGTAAGTCACCCACAAGAGGAGATCCTGCATTGCTGCCGACTCGCTTCGGGTGGAGATCTGCAGAGGTGCCTGTTCTGATCCAGCATACGCAGCACACCACTTAGTGAGCCCCCCCCCCCTCCCTCCCCCCCCCCCCCCTTACTGACGGCAATCGTGGATTAGTCGCTAAGCCGGAGTGAGTACATGCTCCCCCCCCCCCTCCTCCCCACCCACTCCACGCCCCTTTCCCCCTGGGGTGTGCTTCCACATCCGTCTGACGACAGTACTTCTGAACTCACCGATTCCGGAGACCTTCGTCATTAATTCTTTGATACTAGGACAGTGTAAAATCAGATGGCTAATGGAAATTTGATTTCCACATACACATTTAATATCTTTAGAAAATTTTGTTTTAAAGGCATTTAAACGAATTTTGAACATCAGAGAACTAATATGCCTTGAACTTGTATCAGATATGTGATTTAAAATTAATTTGGAATTTATTGTGCTCACGCTTTTTATACAGTTGTGTGAATATTGGCTATCTGATGTCTTCAGCATGTTATCAAACTTATCTCTCGCTAGTTTTTCAATGTGATTATAATACTCGTGCAGATCTAGATTTATGTTAATTAGAATTGCCCCTTCAGTATTACGTCCTGCATTTTTAGCTGCTCTGTCAACCAGTTCATTGGCATATATTCCGCAATGGGAAGGAACCCAGTAAAAAGTCACACTAATGTCTTTAAATGCCAATTGATGAATTACATGTCTGATTTCTAGTATCATTTCAAGACGTTTTTTGGCATTTTGATGTTTGATTGCTTGTAATGCCGATTTAGAATCTACACAGAGTAAAATTTTACAACTATTCATAGGTAACTCCTCAATATGCTGTAAAGCCATTAAAATAGCTAACAACTCTGCAGTAAAAACTGAATAGTGATTACCTATATGATATTGTTTGACTGTTTTCATAGTAGGAATTACAAATGCTGAACCTGCATTGCCATTAAGTACAGATCCATCTGTGAATATTTTAATGTAATCACTATAGTAATTTTCCATGTGATCATTAACTAAATTTTTCAGAACGTTTGGAGATTGACTTTTGCTCAATTCTGTATGATCAATATCAAAAGTAGGTTTAATTTGTTCCCAAGATGGTACAGGTAAAAAAGATGGCTTAATTGCTATTTTTTTACTTTTTAATTCTGTAGAATTAATCATGTCGGAGACAAACGAATTAATTGGTTGCAAACAGTGTATTGTCTTAGCCCTGTTAACAAAGTCATGCTTAGAATTCATCTTTGTTTCTTCATTACAGAATGAGTTATGTGCAAAGGATTTTAATACAAACTTAGCTGCAG
Organism: Conus canariensis; assembly: GCA_033310375.1. Taxonomy (NCBI): domain Eukaryota; kingdom Metazoa; phylum Mollusca; class Gastropoda; order Neogastropoda; family Conidae; genus Conus; species Conus canariensis. Next base: position 20,385,683 of record CM065746.1, read on the forward strand.
AGATTTTCCTATGTTCATCAAGAGGAAGAACTCCTGCTTCTTTGTATGACCCAAGATTGTAAGCATGAGTCGGCACTCCTAGTGCCAGTTTAAAGGCTTTACAATCTGTACTTTGTAGCTTGTTTAACAAATGTTTTGGTGCACTAAAGAAAGATTCCTGGCCGTAGGTTAAACGCGAACGAACTAAGGAATTAGCAAGACATAAAAGTGGTTTTGTGTCCTGACCCCATCGCTGTTTACTAATAATTTTGAGAAAATTTAAAGCTTTTCTGGCTTTATTTAATATATAGTCTATATGTTGATTCCACGTAAGTTTGGATGATAAATATACACCTAGAAACCTTACGCTTTGCGAATAATTAATGACACTGCCACCAATAGTGAAATCAGGCAGTTTTTCTGGGTTATGCCCCGAATTAAAAAGTACCATATGTGTTTTTTCTAATGATAAAGAAAGTCCATTTTCCTTCATAAATATATCAATTTTATTTAGTTCGCGTTGGTACACTTTTTTGGTATAGTTAAGTGCTCTAATTGGAGTTTTACGCTTCATTGTCACCTTCATCCACATGCATATATCATCTGCATACTGGGCTAAAACTGTATCTTTTGATAGATTATTTGGAAGATCTGCTATAAGTATATTGAATAAAATAGGTGAAATAACCGAGCCTTGTGGAAGACCCATCTGAAGTTCTCTGGACTTAGAATATGTGCTTCCAACTCTTACCTGTATGAAACGTTGTGATAAAAAATTTTGTATATAGTTATACATATTACTATTTATATTGTAGTTTTGAAGTTTTTGGAGTAATCGGTAATGCCATACTTGATCGTAAGCTTTTTTCACATCAAAAAAGGTTGCTAGAATATTTTTCCGTCTGCCAAACTGCTGTTTAATTTGTGTCGTAAGTTTGACTAAATGTTCAGTAGTGGAGCGACCTTTGCGAAAAGCGGCTTGATTTTTTGGAATAATGTTTTGTTTTTCACAGAAATGAACTAGTCTACTTGAGACTATTTTTTCCATTAACTTGCATACATGAGATGTTAAGGAGATGGGTCGATAGCTATTTTTATCAGTCCGAGGTTTTCCCTGCTTGTGTATAGGGACAACAATTGAGTGTTTCCAGATAAGAGGCATTTCACCATTAGACCAGCATTTTTGTATCAAAGAATGTAAAAATTGAACTACATTTTGTGGTAAATGCTTTAACAATTTATAAGATATCCCATCTAGTCCAGCAGACGTCTTATTTTTACCCATATGAGAAATACATTCAATTACTTCATCGAGTGTTATATTTGAATTTACATAGCTTTTTAATTGAGGTTTATTAAAACTATGATCTGATGTGATATTACTTTCCTCCTCCTTTTTTCTGTATTGTCTACTTTCAGTTGATAGTCCAGTAATTCTACTGCAATTTGCATACAAATCAGCAAATGCTTCCGCTTTTTCTTGATTAGAGGGTATATCTGAACTCTCCAGTTTGATTGGGCATTGAGGTAAGTTTATCCCATTCTTCATCGTTTTCATTTTTTCCCATACCTTTTGCATATCTTTATAGTTATATACTTCATTAGTACAAAATGATGACCAATACTGTCTTTTTGCTTCTGCGTTAACTCTATTTGCTTTATTTTTTGCTTTTTTGGATTCTTGGTGATTAGGAATCGAATTATCCTTTAAGTAATTTTCAAATTTTATCCATTTTTCAGCTTTGGCCTTTTCACAATCATCGTTCCACCAAACATTGCCAGAATGTTTATATGATTTTTTTTGTTTTAGACATAGGAATTGATTGGTTAGCAGCACTTAGGACTGCATTAGTAAATATAGAATACAATTCATTGATATCTTTATCATTGACGTCTTCAACATGAAATGTTGATAGAAGTTCTGAAAACTTGTCCCAGTTAGCATGTTTGTAATTATACTTCGGGATTTTATCTTCTGTTAGATCCTTGTTTTTTGTGCTAGAGAGTTCAAAGCTAGTAATAACAGGAATATGGTCACTATTAAGGCTATCATTTAAAGAATCCCATTTACAAATTGGTGCCAGATCTGGAGAAACAAGAGTTAGATCAATAGCCGTTGCTCTATGATAAGGATTATCAGGGATTCGCGTTATTCTACCGTCATTCAGAAGATACAATGATGAATCAACAATATTCTCAATGAAACGGTTGCTAGTAATGTTTTCACAGTTCTTCTCCCAAAATGGTGAATGCGCATTAAAATCTCCTGTTATTAGTACCCTTTTTCCCTTGTCCGCTTGAAACGTACGAATCCATTCTGTATTATTATCATCTGGACCCTTTGGTAAATACACAGATATGACGGTTAATAAAGTGTTATTAAACTTAACCGTCACTGCACAAGAATGTATACCAAGTAATTCCGATGGAACTGGATTTGGGCACAGAGTGTAATTTACCCCTTCATGCACATAAATGGCAGTATTAATTTTCTCGTTAGTGTCTGTCTTTTGGATGATAGGAGGAAAATAGTAATTGTCTAGTTGGGGCAGCTTTTCTTTCTTAACATTCAATGACTGAAGACTTAAAACATGATATTGATGATGGGCTAGGTGTTGTACTAGATGTTCATAGTTTGTGTTAATTGATCTGCAGTTCACTGAAAAACGTTAAAATCATTCCCTAGTGACATATGTTTAAAGACTAAAGACAAAATAGACAGAGGTAACCCAGCAGCAGTGTCACATTAAAAGACATGGCGGCAGTAGGTGTGAGTTGACTAATAAAAGTTCCAGTCCTCCAGATTGTAGAACCGGTTGTGCCAGCTGGGAGGATGTGGGCCAGGATGGTCGTGGTACCAATGGCGACGTGAAGGACGGGCAGGTCTCTTGGGGATCTCCCACAGCAAGGCCCTCGTGTGTCGCCCGATGTTCCCCGCCAGCAGACTGGAACCTCTCTTTGTCAGGTGCACCTCGTCTCGAAGATGCTCCATTCTGATGTTGTTATTTTGAATAAACGAAATGTTTTTCACCTCATACAACTCAGAAGTGACTTTTGCATTAAACAGAACACGTTTTATTTCGAGTTTCTTGTCTCTAACTGGAGTCAGTTTGCTGACCGCGAACTTAACCTTAGCGTGCTTTTTAGCTGCGGTTTTCAGCGTCTGCACAAACGATGTGCTAATGTCTTCTGCAGCAGAAGTCTTTAGATCGTTAATGCAGCAGTGTATTACCACTGCATCAGGTTTCTCCTCGGCATCGTCAAGTTCTTGCAGACGTTGCTCTAATCCCTTTACCTTATAGCTTCTTTGACGTGTCGCATTCAAATCGTACGAACTTCCAAGTCTCCTATCGTCCACGCCGTTGGCAACCGAGTCATGGATCATCAGAACCTTCGGTAGGCTTAGTTTCTCTTCTTTTGCTTTCGTTTTCTTCTTGTTTTGACAAACATCGTCACGACGTGATTTGACGTCATGTTTTATCTTTCCATTATTTTGAGTAGGAGGCCTGACGTCATGTTCTGTTTTGATGTTCCCTTCACCTATAACTGATTTTGCTTCTGCATTTTGGGCTTTTTCTTGAGCAGAAGGTTGTCTTTTATTGATCGATGTGTTCGCAGGTGGGGTTTTGACCACTTCAGCATACGATGTTGTGTTTGTAGGACATATTTCTGTTTGTGTAGCTGTTGTTGTCATGGAAACGTGGGGTTTGGCTATTTTCTCTAGGATCTTCGTTTGAGCTAAAACGGCATTTTCCAATGATTTGATGCGATCTTCTAGAGTTAATATCATGCCAAGAGCGTAATTTTCTTCACCGACCTCATTTGTTGTTGTAGATGACTCCGTTGAATGACGATGGGTTGATGTTGCTTGGGCAGCTGCAGGCACAGCAAGCTCCAGTAACGGAGTGTCGTCTCGCTGCTCGTCTGTTTCGGCACAGTTCTGCTGGCGACGAGCATTTCCCAGTAAAGTTGAATAACGCCACGGTCGCAGGCCTGTTGATTTGGGCGCCGCTAACTTTCTGAAGGCTCTTGACTTCATGTTCCCCAACAACTCACAAAAAAAACTGCCGCTGATGTTTAAGCTAGCCACTGTGTGTGTCCGCCATCTTGTGTGTGTGTGTGTGTCCATCTATCTATCTATATAATACACACACACACCACACACACACACACACACACACACACACACACACACACACACACACACACATATATATATAGAGAGAGAGAGACAGAGACAGAGAGAGAGAGAGCGCGCGTGTGTATGTGTGTGTGTGTGTGTGTGTGTGTGTGTGTGTGTGTGTGTGTGTGTGTGTGTGTGAATCGAGCAATCAATTAATCAATCGACGAACCAGTCAAGCAATCACTCAATCTTCTATTTATTAATTGAAGTCTGTGCGAATTCAACATTGCTGGTACGAATGTACCCTCTCCATATTTTACAGTACCTCCAAATCTATCTCTCTATCTGTTATCTCGCCATCTTTCTGTTTGTTTATCAATCAGTCTATCTATCTATCTATCTATCTATCTATCTATCTATCTATCTATCTGTCTGTCTATCTATCTATCTATCTATCTATCTATCTATCTATCTATCTATCTATTCATCTACCTATCTATCTATCTGTCTGTCTGACTGTCTATGTGCTTGTCTGTGCGAATTCAACATTGCTGGTACGAATGTACCCTCTCCATATTTTACAGTACCTCCAAATCTATCTCTCTATCTGTTATCTCGCCATCTTTCTGTTTGTTTATCAATCAGTCTATCTATCTATCTATCTATCTATCTATCTATCTATCTATCTATCTATCTATCTGTCTGTCTATCTATCTATCTATCTATCTATCTATCT
>CM065746.1:20393020-20395520 GCA_033310375.1 Conus canariensis
TCTTGACTTACCCAAACAACACCAAACCCGTTTTCTGTCAAGAATTTCTTTACTTTGGACACCCAGTTAAACTTTCCATTCTCATGTTGTTGTAATAACATTTTGTATGCCTGCTTACACAGTCTTGTTTGTGGTAATTTCAAAAGTTTTAGCCAATATTTAATACATTTAACATAAGTGTGTATATATAAGGGATATCTCCCCGACTCTGCATAAACTATTTTGTTAGAAGAATGTAATGGGACATTTATGAAACGCTTAATTGCAAATGTGTGTACCTTTTCAATTTGGTTGATGTCAAGAGTACCCCACACTTCCGCTGCATACGTTAATATGGGAGTAACCTGAGTGTCAAAAGTTTCCAAAATATTGATGGTTCAATGCAATTCAACTTCCTTAATGACTTAAGAATTTCAATCACACCTTTTTTCCCTTTTCTACACACTTCTGTCAGTCCTGCATTAAGACTTAGCTTAGTTGTGAATGTTAATCCAAGATATTTGTAACTATTTGTCACTCTTACTTCTGCACTACCGTACCACCATTTTTCATGTCTGGAAAGATGACCCCCCATTCTAAAGACCATTCTAAAGTGTGTGCGTGCGTGCGTGCGCGCGCGCGTGTGTGTGTAAGAGAGAGAGAGAGAGAGATGGGGGGAGGGCAGGCTGCGGAAGAGAGAGAGAGAGAGAGAGAGAGAGAGAGAGAGAGAGAGAGAGAGAGAGAGAGAGAGAGAGAGAGAGAGTGTGTACAGTGCGTGTGTGCTTGAATAAGGCGCCATTTACCTGTCAAAACCTCGTCTTAAATTCCAGTAGAAAAAAAAGCCATGCCAAGTAAATAGTGGCACTCGACGATTCCCATTGAGCTGGGGTCTGATATACACACAACCACGTGCCAGACAGGTGGGAAATCAGGTTCTGTCTTACGAACAGACGACAATGATTGTGAGGCTTCTTGGCGAGACATTTTATAAACAAACCAGACAACAAACTTACAAGAAATTCATTCACAATACCGTATGAATACTGCCAATAGCGTGGGAGGAGGGGTGGAGGGGTGGGGGGGAACCTAATTTGACTGAACTTAAACTCTTGTGTACGTTCACTTACTCTACAGTGTAGTCAAGGCTGTGCTCTGTATTCTGTCCAAGCAGGTTCTAGCGTCGTTTTCAACCTCGGTACCAGCTGTTGAACGCACCAGCCTACTCCTCACGAGTTAAAAACAGACTTCTCCGCAAGACCGTCTGTGCGTCATCACGTCCAGTGACGTCAAAGGATGACGACATCAGGAGCAACCTGGCGGGTCGCGCGGTCTGTCAGTGCCGCAGACAACACTGACGTGTCCTGGAAAGATCAGCGAGCGGCCGCCGGAAAGAGACACGTGGTTTTACACGAAGGATCCAGCATTAGTCGACCAAGGCGTCAGCACGAGCAACCGCAGACCTCCACGAGTTGAGCTGAAGAGAGATCACGACTGAAGAGAAGAACGGTGAGTGTGTCCTCGTCCCCTTTGTTCTCAGTCGCACGTACAACAGCCGGCCAGATCACGTGCCGTCCTACAGCTCTTTGAGCAGTGTGGGCACAACCTCCAGGAGAACACACGTGCAGGAGAGAGGGAGAAAGAGAAAGAGAGCGAAAGAGAGTGGCATGATGGCAGTGTGAGCCTCACGCAGGAACAGACACCGGTAGGCATTGGTGACCCCCTTTGTTTCTTCTCGCGGTCGGTACTTTTTTCCCAGTTGCTGGTGGTCATTGCCGAGGCAATGTACGATGATGTGCGCGGGACCTCAAAATGTGCGCATTGTTTAGTGGACACTCGCTGTGCAGCCCTCTGGTGGCTTTCTTCTGCTGTTGCCTCATTCACCCCGCTCCGGTCTCACTCCTGCCCCCTCACGCCCTTCCTCCACGTCAGACCTCTGCCTTCCAGGGTTCGTCGTCGTCGTCGTCGTCGTCGTCGTCGTCGTTGTCCTCGCCGCGGCTGCTCCCTCAGTACGCAACCGCCACCGCCGCCGCCTCACCAGATCGGAACCAGCATCCTTCTGAACATCACCTGCCACAACGCCGCTCTGGTGTCTCGGAGCGCGATCCGGGCCGTCCACTGCCGCCCATGGAGAGAGAGGAGGGGGACCTCCATTACCTTGGGATGAACGACGGGGAATGGTCCAGACACATTCCACGCCGCTCACCTCGTTCTCCTCCTCCCCCTGTTCTTTCCCAGGCAGACTCTCTGCCTGACCCCTCTCAGTCTGACCCTTTGTCTCGCCCCGTTCATCATCATCGTCGTCATGTGCCGTCCAGGATGCGCCCTGTGGATCGTGCCAAGTGGGAAGAGCGTTCCCGTGCCAGAGAGGCGGAGCTTCTGCACAGACAGGGCGCCCAACGTCTCCAGTGTACTCACACCCACTTCCCCCAGAACACCGTCAGCTTCGTGGGAAAGCCTGGTTTCCCAGCTTCCTTCAGACACCCACAACCTCCTCGCGGTTCTGCTACGCCCAGATCTCCTG
>CM065746.1:20418020-20420520 GCA_033310375.1 Conus canariensis
TTTTTGTGAATGTCTTTGTTGTTGTTGTTGTTGTTGTTGTTGTTGTTGTTGTTGTTGTTGTAGCTGATTGCTTATTTCCCGTTCTTTTCCCTGTTGGCCAAGGGCTGGGTGTAAGTCTAAGCATGAACTTGCTGATCTATTACCCTCGTTGGTAATGAGTTTGTTTTGTCTTGTCTTGTCTCCTCTCTCTCTCTCTCTCTCTGTCTGTCTGTCTGTCTGTCTGTCTGTCTGTCTGTCTGTCTGTCTGTCTTTATGTCTGTCTCTCTCTTTCGCTCTCTCTCTCTCTCTTTTCTCTCTCTCTCTCTCTCTCTGTCTATCTGTCTGTCTGTCTGTCTGTCTGGTCTCTCTCTCTCTCTCTCTCTCTCTCTCTCTCTCTCTCTCTCTCTCTCTGTGCTTGTCTATCAATCAGTCTGTCTGTCCGTCTATTTCTCTTTATGTCTCCTTGTCCAGCTGCTGTATGATCAAGCTTGATATCATCATTTGTTACCGCACGTCTCGGTCACCTGTGATCCAGGGTCAAGATCAAAGGTTTTAACGCCAGTTTTGAGTGAAATAGTAATTAACTGGCCTCTACACACTTCTTCACCCGTTGTTCCTGTGTGCACGTGCCAGGACGTTTCCACCCTCCTTCCGTGGACCTCTTTTCTCACACGTGCGCAAGGTGACCGGGTACCACCACTGACTTGGACGAATGTGTGTGTGGTGTGTGTGTGTGTGTGTGTGTGTGTGTGTGTGTGTGTGTGTGTGTGTGTGTTTATTCATGATTTTACGGTGGGAGCAATAGTCACTGTAGTATTAAACGTCACACAGATAGCCAGAGCCAAAACTGTACAGTGTTTCGGATTCGTTGATGATGCGTTTCGATGACGATGCTTTTGTTTTGATGTTTTTGTTGTCGCTCGGAATGCATTCTTGAGGGCGATTTCAGTTTGTCAGTTTTGGAAGTAGGCCTGGGGTGGAAGACGAAGGGGTAGAGGAAGGTGGGGGGGGGGGGGGGGGGCCGAAGGGATGTGTGGCTATCTGGAACCGTCAGAACTTCAGAGAAAGTCAGCAGGTACCAGGTGGATGATGGAAGTAGACCCGTTATCCTACATTAGTTTTTAATAATTCATGCGGTACCCCTGTCCTGATCTGCTAAGCCTTCTTTGAGACTTCTATTTCGTGCGTGGTCATACATTCTGTAATATCTACTGGTGCGTGGTGTATCATTTTCTTATGATAATAACAACAACAACAATAATAATAGTAATGATGATGATGATAATAATAGTAATAGTAATAATAATAATGACAATAATAATGATAATAATTATTTATGGCGCTTATCAGCCGCCGTGGCGAAGTGGTTAGCGTCGCGGACTCCCGGCTGGGAGGTCGTGGGTTCGAATCCCATCAGAGTCATGTGGGTTTTTCTGCCCCGACCGGCTCCTACCCAGAGTTGAGTCTGCTGCGGACTCAGTTGGGAAGACTGGGACCACACAGTCGAGTTTCATCCACTTAATGGATGCGTTTCTGAGAGTGTTGCTCAAATTTCCTGACCAACACTGCAAGTGCCTGTATCTCTCGGGCCTGGTTGACGCCGGGATATATTATGAAAGGAAGCGTAGAGTACAGCCCTGTCATGTAGTCTCAGACCGAAATGGAAATCCGTAGCATCATCTTAATCATCCTGATTCTCATCGATCAGCATAAAAAAAAAAATGTCTCAAATTCTGTGGCCCTTCATGCCCTGCTCTCATGGTGACCTCAATTTCGATGTCCTCTCCACGTCTGTGGCCTTGGTTTGGTTCCGTCGGGGTCACCGGTATCGGCGAGTCCATGGGGGCTGTCGTTGGACGGACGTGGTAGCGCCCTCCGGAGTGAGAGCTCACTCACGCCGGCTCCGCGACTAAGCAATTATTGTGTCAGTAGGGGGCTTAGTGGGTGGTGTCCTGCGTATGTTAGATCAGAACAGGCGCCACTGAACACCACCGAAGTGACTCGACAGCAGTGCAGTGTCTCCTCCGGTGGGTTGCCTCTTGACGACTTGACATTGACTGCTCCCTTTGGATTGCCGGTGCCGGGGCTGCGGCGGGACCGGCCGGGCTGTGGCTGTGGACGGGGTGTCGGAATGAGCGGCGTGGGTGCACTGCCTCTGAGGTGGCGCAGAGGTTGGGACAGAAAAAAAAATTATTTGTGGCGCTTGATCTCACATAAGCCCTAAGCACTTACAAATAAAGAAAAAATGGGGAAAAAAAAACATGAATTAAACCAATAAGAAGATAGATATTGCAAAAAGTACCATGCATCTACACACAAGAATGCATATTGACACACACACACACACACATACACACACATACCCGCGCGCGCGCGCGCACGCACGCACGCATGCACGTACACACACACGCACGCACGCACGTACGCATGCACACACACACACAACACACCACACACACACACACACACACACACACACACACACACGCATGCATGCACGCACGCACGCACGCACGCACGC
>CM065746.1:20425520-20438020 GCA_033310375.1 Conus canariensis
AACAAGAAGAACAACAAACGACAACAGCAGCAGCAGCAAGACGAAGAAGAACAAGAACAAGAACAGTAGTAGTAGTAGTAGTAGTAGTAGTAGTAGTAGTAGTATAGTGGTAGTGGTAGTAGTAGTAGTAACAGCAAGAAGAAGAAGAAGAAGAACAACAACAACAACAACAATGAATAATAATAATAATAGCAAACACCATAAAATGATGGTCACATCAATGATTTTTTTTTTTTTTTTTTTTGCTTCTTATGACCCAAAAGCCAGTGTTTCTCTGATCGGAGTTTCTGAGGACCCTGAAACACCAGGGTGGGTCGATTGGCTTTCTTGTGACTAACTGGCATTCATGGTTTCTCTTGACGTGATAACGTTTTTCTGCTCATCAATACCTTCCTTGTAGATGTCACTACAGCTTTTTTTTTTTTTTCTTTGCCCTTACCTCTCTTCTTTCGTTTATTACCTTTCTTTTTTTCAATTATTAGTTTTCATTATATATCTTTGTTGTCTTCTCTTTCTTTGTTTGAATGTTTCTTTTTTGTTTCTTTCTTCTTCTAATCCAACTTCTACTGCTATCCTTCTTTCTTTTATTCTGCTATCTTCTTCTTCTTCTTCTTCTTCTTCTTCTTCTTCTTCTTCTTCTTTTCTTCTCTCTGTCTCTCTCTTTTTCTCTTTGTTTCTTTCTTTCTCGAAAACTTCACACACACACACACACACCACACACACACACACACACACACACACACACACACACACACCACACACACACAACACACGATGTGCCAAATTGTGATGAGAAATCACTGTAAAAGATGTTCCAGAACAAAGACAAGAAGAGCTCGGTCTACAGAGGTAAGCAAACGGTTAGGCAACAATACAGAAAGGCAAGCAATATTTAAAAGAAAAAAGAAAAAAAAAAGGTGGGGGGGGGGGGGGGGGGGTTAGAGAGTGAAACAGAGTGAAAGAAAAAAGGATTTAGTGACACACTGAAGACAGGGGAGCTAATTGCACTGAGAGAGTCCCAAAAAACCCTAAGGAGACACAAAACCAGATAATGATCTTTAAAAAGAAAAAAAAAAACCCGGATAATTGTGATTTACGTGCGTGCAAACTGGTTCCATATCATCACTGCGCGGAGTTAGGTGTTTATTATTTATAATAAAGTGCTTACAGAGAGAGAAAAATGCCGGGCGCCTGAAATAGCTGCCACAATTAATGCGTTTTCTCCCTTGGTTACTTGCCTGGGTCATAGAGTTGTTTCCCTTTTGTTGTTGTTGTTGTTGTTGGAATTTTTTTTGGTTCATAGCAATAGCAGTAATTATGACTCTTAAAATGGGTGAACTGCCACCCTCTGTTGAGTTTGATGGTGGTGTAAGAATGGAGTTGGTATGTAGGGTGTGTAGGGGTGAGTGAGTGGGTGTGTGTACATGTGCCGGGGTGAGTGCGTGGGTGGTGTACATGTGCCGGGGGAGAGAACTATAAAATGTGCTTTCTGGCTCATCCGGCTCCGCCCAGCTCCAACCGGCTGGAGCCGGTTTCGCTGCTGCTCCACCGGATTACCCAGAAAGCACATTTTATAGTTCTCTTATAAAAAAAAAAAAACATTTACAAACAATACATAATGTGTAGGATTATCTGTTTTTAACATTAATTTAGAAAACTTTTGAGACTTAAGTTTTTGCTTAATCCTTCGTTTTTCTTGATCGTCTTCAATAACATCATTTTCTTTCATACATTCATCAAATGCGTCTCTGTCTTTCATGTGAAATAAAACTACAGTCTTTAATTGTTCTCTAAAGTCTTTTAAAAACTGAGTTATATTTTTGACATAAAATCCACACACTTATCCCAGCATGTCTTCCACTGAAAGCCAGTTTTGACAAAGCGTTTCTTTTTTGACTATATCCTTTTCTGCTGAACAATCATCTATAATAAATAATGTCTGAGTTCCTTCAAACTGTCTAAAGAAATGTTCTAAGCACTCGCTAAGTTTATTGCTGGGATCAACTAAATAGATTTCATCATCCGTCCATATAAACCTTCTATCGTGATATGCTTTGTTCCACTTTAATGTTGGACAGAAAATTACAATATGATCAAAATTATAACTATAAACTGTTTGTAATAGGTCGAGGACAATATTGTTTTTTCCACAACCAGTCTGTCCACAAATCAATGAACAATGAGGGGTTTTTGTCATAAAGTTTAAACTGCTCCATAGTTTTAAAACAGAATTTAATCTAATCCAGTTATTGTTTTTATCATACTCTCTGTCAAAACTTGTTCAGTATAATAAAAACCTATAAGGTCCTAAATGTGTAAGATTAATCCAGTTTAGTTCTGTAAGATCGTTTCTATTTAGACTAATATCAATTTTGTTGCTTGTTGTTATGACCTTAATATCCTCGCCATTGTAAAGAAAACGACAGTAACTTTAAGTTTGTCAACGTCTAAGTTTTGCCAGCTAATAAGAATTCCTTCCATAAGATTGTCACTGACGCCCAGAGCTCCATTTCTCGCCTCATCTTTTAAGACAAGAAATTTTAAATATCATTGTGAACGTGTCTCCTAATTTTGTGCGTGGAATGAACTGTAAATTTTGTAGAAGCTTTCTTTAAAACCGATTCCTTCTGTGGAGGATGTACTGTTTTGTCCCCCAAACGGCTTTATTTCGATCTCTTTCCCGACTGTTGTCCTCTGGCCATAAGACTTACATGTAAAGGGCCAGGGGTTCAATGCTTTTCTGAAACTTTTTTTGACGGTCGAAAAATGGTAAATGGCTTACGAATTCAAATTTATGTCCCATTCTAAATATGGTTCTAATGCCATTTGCTGTCAGTTTTTTCGAACTATTTTATATTCATACTGACCCTGTATTATTTGCTCTACATTGCGTAGTTGTTCTAGTTTAGGAAACCTTTTGTTGTCGTCAACCTCTTTGCGCTTATAATAACCATCTTTAGTGTACTCCAAAACCATACAAAGTGCCTATCTCACCGTTTTGTTCAAAGTCCTCAACGTCTGCAAGGTCTTTTAATTCTAAAGTACACACCCTCTCAGGCGCTAATGTAACTCCTGATTCTTCTGGTCCACGAGACATTATTTTTTAGTACACCTTATTATTTTATTTCTAAAACAATGTGCAGGTTAACACATTTCACGACTTTCCCTGTTTTTATCTGTGATCTTTATATTAAATGATCTACCCTGCCCACAAGCTAATTTTTTAAACTGTAAATTAGGGAATTGTAAATAATTTCATAATCGCAATATGCAGCTTTCCCTGATGGAAAGCCTTAAAACAGTTTAGGGCCTTCCATCATATAATTTTCATCAGTGCTCAGCTCGTCCAAATAACATAGAAGTAATAATGTAATGCAAGATCGAGCGGATATTCTCCCTCATAAGTAGTTTTGTCTGGTTAAACTATAAATTCATGACTGACTTGATTGTCAGTTGCAAAGCCTGGGACATTAAAAGCTAGCTCTACATCAAAAAGGTAACCTACTTCTTCTTCTTCAGTTTGAATGTCAACATTACTTTCAAATTTGCATTGTTTAAAGTTTGAGAGGGTAATGTCGAAGATACTCATTGCTTCTTTTAGTGAGCAAAACCCGTAATAACCATCAGGTATGATTAACCGGCTAGTTATGGCCCTATCACTAAATCTTGTAATCTTATTATTCCCTTGGATTCAGTTATATTAAACCATACGACTTTGTAGAATATTTTCAGGAGTGCAACCCTTCGGGTTCCGCAGTTATTATCAATTAGCATAATTCTAAAAACGAAGGACTGTCTTGAGTTGTTATTGTTACAAACATTTTTAAAAACAAATTTAAAAATGAGTGCATTCAAATATAACAAATGCAAAATATTCTGTCGGGCCGCAACTAACAGTCCTAAAGATATAACAACTGATAACCCTTGACATTTCTGTGACTCAGTCTGACGCCTTTCAAGTAAAGGTTAGTACTCCATTGAACAGATATCTTAACCCTCCTATTAAAAACGACTACATCCCGAAAGTGTGGTTTAGTCCATCCGATGCAGTTTATCAGAACCAGTTTAAACTTTGCTGTGTTTTGCGCATCAACTGGGTGTGGAGTGTCGTATGCCGATCATTAAAAATCATCCTGATCCTTTGGTGAGGTTCAGTGTAATAGAATTTCATTTTTATTACACCTTCAACGTATTTTGTCTGAACTGCAAGCGCCATTACCAAATGACAAAACGTTTAAAATCCATTCCAGCAACAGAATAGATTACAAGGCTTTTGAAAGGAATCTGTAACGAATTTTGATATTGACCCCAAAGACAGACTTTAGACAAAAGTTGGATCTTAATCATGGTTTTAGGCACCCCTTATTTTTGGGGCGTGCCAAGAAAGTATAACTAGATTGGGATTCCTCCTTAAAACATCTTTCTCTTTTTAAGGCACAACGTTCACCTTTGGACCCCTAGAAGCAAGAGCAAAAACACTGGACAACATTTATTTTTGATACCTCTAAGGGCCTAACTGAGCGGGAATAAGAACGAATAAAAAAGACCCCATTCGTACTTTTGTTTGGGGGTTTGCTAGGTTCGCAAGCACAAAAAGAGATCAAAAAATAAATTGATCCTTCTACGGCTTTTTGGGGCGCCCAAAAACAGTATTTTCAAATTTTTAGGGATTCTAATTAATTTTTTGGGGAATTGATTTGCCTTCAAGTATTAAAAAGGGTCCCCCAAAAAGTTTTGCAAATACCCCAAGATTTGAAAGGTAGACTTTGCTGTCGGCACTTGGTTTAAAACATGCTGCCTTCCCGACCTCAGAAATTCAGATAGGAAAAAAAATAAACTATAATAAAGAAATCCTTGTGGCTGGCAAGAAGAAAAGGTCGGAAAAAAAAACAAAAAAATTTTTTAAGCCAAGCAATAGCAAAAAAAAAAAAAAGTCCCCAATCCCCCCCCCCTCAAAACCCCCCTCCAATCCCCAAGGCCCAAACCCAAAGGCCATTGAAGACGGCGGACTTTGTTTCGTGATGACCATGAATATGAAAAGACGGCACTTGTTAATGGATTAAACTGCCCTAGATTACTTGGTCTTTATCTTACTATAAAGTAACCCAACTATTAAGACAAACTAATAGTCCATAAGTGCTCCACCAAAAAGCCAACATACTTTACTTGCGGCAGACAAAAGCCAGCTAACGATCCCTCCTATTATACCAGGCAAAGAATCTATTGCCTTACTGGCTAATTTTTTTAGTAAGTTTTGGAAGGTGATCGAGTTGTTTTTTTATTTAAAACCCATGATTTATCTGACGACGGAGTTGGGCGGGCCTGGTGGCACTATCCCCCCCCCACCGCCGCCTGTAATAGCCAACACCAGTGTACTTATTGCAATCCTAAGGCTTTATAACACTTGCTAAATGTGACAACCTTGCTCTCTAAACAGTGTTCTTATTCGTTCTGCTAACGTTGTTGTCCTTCATATAAAATTCTTTGGATAGTTTCTCTTATTCTGCTCACTTGAGTTCGTAATTGTTCTCGGTTAGTAGACAGCACTTCTAGTCTTGCTGATCTCTCTTGTTCAAGATCTTTTAGTCTTTTGTTTATTCTTTCTTTAAACACCAGTCCTAAGTTGTGGTCATCAGCCTCAACTAGTTTTTCTTTTTTCCTCTTTTTATATGCTCATCTAGTTCACCACCAGTTTTGCTAAATTGTTTGTTAACTCACCCCCTGAATGCTTCTCAAAGCATGATCAAGGGCCGTTATTTTCTCTCATAGGTAGCGGCGGATCCTGCATAGTTTTTAATACTGTTTCTTCTGAAAAACTGGTTTTCTGCTTCTATTATTTTGTCTGCTGTTGGGCTTAAATCTTTAAGGGGTATGTTTTGAATTTGGTTTTTCTGTTGGGAGTTTTTTTTGTAGTGAGTTTTGAAGTTTAGCAACTCGTCTTCCCTATCTAATTTTGGTTTAGTAATGCCAAGGCGATTTTGATCGCGCACACTGAGGTCTTTGTCTAATTGTACTCTTAGCTAAAAACTTTAAATGGGTTGGTTTAGTTTGTAAGCTGAACAAGTTGCCCTTGGTAGTTTTCCACAGACAAATGGGCCATCTTTTAAAATTTCAAAATCAGGGTCTCTTAAATTTGGGAGGTTCTAGCCTAAACTTTTGTAAAATGCTTTTCGGCCCTTTCTTCTGTTAATTCACGCTGCACTGAGCGCAATGGATGTGTCAAAGGAGTCATTTCAACTCATGTCGTCTCCAGGATCAAAAACATCAATAATCTTTCTTCACCTTCAATGTCTGCCATGTTTTTAAATAATTAACTTTTATTTTTGTTTTATAAAAAAATGTCACAAGCATATGGGCTCGATTCTTGACCCGCATAGAAGACTGAAAGAGCCCTTTGGCGTGAAGGGAAATAAACAGAATATTATTGTTCCAAATAATCCATCTACTATTGAATTCAGATCAAATTCTTACTGTTAAATTTCCAGACCTAGGAGCAGATGAAAGTATTGTGCCGGGATCTGCACGTCTTACTTTCAAAATAGAACTTGATTCAGCAACAGACGTAAATAGGACAGTAGTTTCAGAATCTGGGACGGGCAATCGTTAAGAAAATTTCTATAAAACTTGAGGGGCAAGAAATATTTTCTTTACACAATGCAGACATATTTCTAACCTATTCTGATCTATGGCTAACCGATAATGAAAGGCCGATCTTGCGTTTCAAGGAATCGAAAATAACGAAGCACTAAAACACAGAATAGACGCCGAAGACGCTAAAGCCTGGCAACAAGTATGAAGCTGTAAGTTTTGCTTATGGAAATCGCTTTTCCATACCCTTAGATTTTGAGTTTGTTAAAAGCGCATGCACCATACTTTCAAGGAGCATTAAAAGACAGATTGTCATATGAACTAACTTTTAATGAATACAAACGTGTCATTAAATCTACAGACACTGACGCAAAGTACAGCATTTTTGACATCTCGTTAGAGTTTGACATTGTTAAGCAACCCTAACTTAGCAAGGCTGATTGAGCAACAATATCAGTCAAAATTAGCAATATAAACGAAAGAGTGATTCATCATTCAAAATATCCTAAAAGCAGGGCAGACACTATATGGAATTTTAGTTTTAGCGCCGCAGCACGATCCCTTAAAGGTATTTTATTGCTGTGTGAAGATGATAAAGAACCATACCAAAGACAAAGTGAAAAGTTTATCAATCCTAAAATAACGAAAGTACAATGTTCAATTGAGGGTAGTCCTAACCAAGTCTACGGTAGCGGGCTTAAACCTTATCATCATTTTGATGAAATAAGAAAATTGTTTGGAGGCGGGAGGTCTAGAAGTCCAACAGTAGACCTTGTGTCTAAAGATCTACACCTTCACAGTGTTAGACTTGATGAATATTTAACAACGAAATACGGTTTATGGATTGACCTAAGGTCAACAGAGGATAATCAGTTGCATGGGAGCGGGAGAACAGTTAAAGACGTAATAAACATTCAAATTGATAAAGAAAAAAGAGAGTGATAAACCACTTAATGTACATTTGTTTTTAATATATGATGCGCAGCTGAATATTCAAGATAACAGATTAAAAGATATCCAATACTAAATTATTTTTATTTTTAAAAAGCATGTCTGTTACGACTTATCCAAAAGTGCCCAAAGAAGAGATAGTAGGCAATTCTGTTGCTGTAGACATAAAAAACTTTCAGATTAACAAACATAACACAAATGCAAACCCAACTAGAGCAGGACCTTTCAAAATACAGCAAAACCAAACGAAGGTATTCTGCTGTCTTTAATGCTGTTACATATGTTAATACTGGAGCATTCGGCGGTTAGTGCTTTAACAGCAGGAACAAGTGTAGGTCTCTTAGCAACAGGCGTAGGTGCACCGGTAGCTATACCTCTAGGTGGTGTGTCTTTAGCTTTTGGTTTATGCTCAATAGCTGTAAGTGCTGCCAGCAAAAAAATAAAAACTAAACTCCAAAAGCACACAGCTATAGTTCAACTAATAACAGCTAAACTTAGTTCCTTCAAACTGACAATAAATAAAGCACTTGCCGACTCGAACATCACGGATGAAGAATTTAGTCGCCTACAGGCTGATTTTGAGGACTACAAAAGACAAAAGTTTGATCTTCAAAGAAAGGCAAGGGCAACTTTTTCTCAACAACCAGACACCGACCAGATAAAAAAGGAATGTTTAAAAAAAGTAAACGAAACATTAAACTCTGTTCTAAACAGCTCACATTAACAACACCAAAGGGCGTTTATACTTTAGTTTATGAGTCCAAGCACAAAAAGACCGTTGATATTGATTCTGATTAAGTATTTTTTTTTTAATTTAAATAAATATTTTGAGTTAAAAAAGAAACTCAGCATGGATAAGATATATGACAGTTTTGACTCTTGGTTAGATGCAATGGAAGAGGAAGAGCGTTTGTCAAAAGCTTTAAATGAGGTCGTTTTAGAAGTTATTGATCCAACAAACATGCAGGCAAGCGTTGTACATGCTATTTCTCAAGTTCCAAGTAAACTAACAATAAACCCTCCAGTTAAAGTAAGGTTAGTTGTTTTAATCGACTATATAACAATAAATGAAGAAAATCTAGAAGTCTGGGTCTCGACTAAACAGCAGACTATTCTTTCCTCTAATGACTTAACACCTGGTTGGGCAGATCAACTTCTTACACAGTTTAATGAAGCCTCTGAAGCAGCTAAAATGAGAGGCTCTGGTTGGTCAGAGGGTGAAGTCCTAGACATCAGATTAAGACAGGCTAAGTATGAGCCAATTGTAGGCAAGTCTTACATTCCACTGCCTCCAACATTAGTTGCAAAGAGAGCAGTTCTGAACATAAAGAATTCAGACGACAAATGTTTTATGTGGTGCGTTCTTGCTAGGCTGCATTTTTTACCAAAAAATGCAGAGAGAGTATCTAACTATCAATCTTGGGTCAATGATCTTAACTTTGATGGACTCACCTTTCCTATAGGTGTAGACAAAATTGATCAGTTTGAAGAACAGAATCCCCCAATAACTGTTAACGTATACACATGGTCTGAAGAAACCAACCTTCTGCCAATTAGAGTATCAAAGAACAGTCCAACAATAGGCGAACCAACCAAACACCATGTAGACTTACTCCTGATGCACAGCCATTCAGGATTGCACTACACACTGATACGCACAATGAGTAGACTGTTGGTGCATACTACAAAAAATCGTGGCAAACAAGAATTCTGTAGAAAATGTTTAACAAGAATTCCGTCTGTTCAAGCAGCGAGTGAACATGTAAAACATTGTATCAGCCCAGTTGACTGTAATACAGAACTAATTACGCCGCGAGAAGGCAGTAAGGTTTGTTTTAAGAATTACAAACGACTCCAGAGGTCACCATATGTTGTTTACGCAGACTTCGAGTCGCTTATTGTTCCTTATGAGGGGCCAGCTCCAAAACATTTACCAAAAACAGTTATAATGAATAACCACCAGATTTGTTCATTTGCCTTCATTGTTGTCAGGTCAGATGGTGAACATTCAAAGCCAGAATTATACAGAGGACCACATGCAGCAAAACATTTCTTAAAACGCATGCAAGAAGTTCGTAATGTCTGTTCTAATAATCTAGTCCTATCCGATCTTAAGATGACCCCTGAAGATCAAGATCGCTATGACTCAGCCACTCACTGTTGGATTTGTGGTTTAGAGCTAACACCTAAAAGTTTAAATCCAACAGTAAGAGACCATGATCACATTAGCGGAAAGTTTAGAGGAGCAGCGCATAACAATTGCAATCTTCAACTAAAGTTTGATCCTAGGACTTGGAGACTTCCTATATTCTTTCATAACTTGCGAGGTTACGACTCTCATCTTATATTGCAAGCAGTAACTAGCGCCTTTAGGGTGTCATGCATTGCGCAGTCATCAGAAAAGTACATGTGTTTTACTTTAAATAATTTATCTTTTTATGACTCTATGCAACACCTGATGGGTTCATTAGAGTCACTGGCTATGTCCTTAAAGTCCTGCCCAATAACGGAAGAATATTTTGACCCAACGCTCGTTAGAAAGGGCGTTTATCCTTATGAGTACATGAACAGTTGGGAAAGGTTTGAAGAGCCAGCCCTTCCGCCTAAAGGTGCGTTCTTTTCTAGTCTTAGAGGAAAAGACATTAGCGACTGCGATTACCAGCATGCTCAAGAAGCGTGGCAAAAATTAGACTCTAAAACAATGGGAGACTATCATGATTCCTATTTAATGGCGGATACCTGTTTGTTGGCGGATGTCTTTGAAAATTATAGGAAGACCTGCATGAAACATTACAGCTTGGATCCTGCGCATTACATTTCTGCGCCCGGGATGAGCTGGGACGCTTTCTTAAAATTTACTGGAGTACAAATTGATTTATTGTCTGACCTGCCAATGCTTCAGATGATTGAAAACGGATTGCGTGGAGGAATCAGTATGGCGTCGCACCATTACTGTAAAGCAAACAACAAATACTTGGACGACTATGATCCAAGTAAAAGGTCTAACTATCTCATGTATTTAGATGCAAACAATCTGTATGGATGGGCAATGGCGCAATCACTTCCATTACGTAACTTTAAAATGTACACAGATACGAATAATATTCAAAAAGCATTAAAGTGGTTGGGCAGTTTGACGCCAGATCAACAGTGTGGATACATTCTAGAAGTTGACTTAGAATATCCTCAGAAACTCCATGATTACCATAATGACTATCCATTAGCAGCAGAAAGTCTAAAGATGGCAAAAACAGAACCACCTAAACTTGTGCCTAATCTTCGAGGCAAAAAAAATTATGTCTGCCATTACAGGCTTCTCCAATTTTATTTAAGACATGGTTTGAAGTTGACAGCAGTTCATCGTATAATTGCTTTTGATCAAGAACAGTTCATGAAACCATACATCATGAAGAACACTGATCTCAGAACTAAATCCACAGATGCTTCAGAAAAAGACTTTTTCAAGTTGATGAACAACAGCTGTTTTGGAAAGACTATGGAGAATCCGCACAAGCGTAAAGATGTTAGATTGGTCACCAGAGAAAACGATGCAATTAAGCTAACTTCAAAACCTAATTATCAGGACTTCAGAAGATTTCATGATCAGCTTTTTGGCATAATGATGAAAAAAAAGAAAGTCAAATTGGATAAGCCCGTTTTTATTGGGTTTACTGTTTTAGAATTATCAAAGCTTTTGATGTTAGAATTTCTTTATGACTACTTTAAGCCCTTGTATCCTGAGTCCAAAGTACTTTACACAGATACAGATTCCTTTGTAATCGACATCCCTACTGAAAATATCTATAAAGATTTTATGTATGATTTAACACAGGATCCCGTTTTAACAAAGACATTAGAGTCTCTAGGATGTGATCTATATTACAGATTTGGAACATTGTTATCGCCATTAATCATGGGATTAATTACTTTTAATCATATAGATTTTGTTTCCCTTCAAAATGACCGAGCCAGAAAATCAGCAGAATCAGAAAACATTGATGGAGAAAGTGACCAGTAAAAAGCCTCCTCATCCTGGGCGCGTTGCAGCAGGAAAAAAATTAGCAGAGTGGAACAAACAAAAAAAATTAATGTTGCAATCACAGAATGTAACTCATAATGAAAACATAACACCGCCAACGCCAACAGTTGTTTCAATGCCAGCTGTAAATACACAAGTTGATTCAAGACCTACAACACCAAAGTCTTTATGGAATATTGAATTTAAAACAGTTGTCATTTTTGGCGTCATTGCTGCTGGGGGTGGTTATTACGGTTATAAAATATATAAACAACGCCAGCAAAAACCAAAGCAGTCCAAAAAATCTCAGCCACTAAATACAGAAGCCGAACAAAAAAGCATGCCAGAACTGCCAACAACAAAATCTCATTTTGATCCATTTGATATGCAATAATATGTTAAGAACTTAATAAATAATTATAAGTGACTTGAATAAGAACTTGATAACGACTTGATGACGACTTGATGAAAACTTAAATAAGAACTTGGTAAGAACTTGATGACGACTTGATAAGAACTTAATGACGACTTGATAAAAACTTAATGACGACTTGATGACGACTTGTTAAGAACTTGAATAAGTACTTGAATAAGTACTTGAATAAGAACTTGTTAAGAACTTAATGATGACTTGTTAAGAACTTGATGTTGACTTGTTAAGAACTTAAATAAGAACTTGAATAAAAACTTGTTAAGAACTTAAATAAGAACTTGAATAAGAACGTGATGCCGACTTGAATAAGAACCTAGAACGACTTAATGACGATTTTTTCATAAAACACAATTAATTGTTACATTCTTTTCCGGGGAGACAACTCCTCTTCACTTCTGCCTTTATGTAGTATCTAGGTCAGACATGTCTGGCCACGGCTTACTCAACTGCACAATTGCCGAGTCGAAGCGCCGCACTGTTTCCGGGTTCGTGTCAAGTTACACATAACGG
>CM065746.1:20450520-20458020 GCA_033310375.1 Conus canariensis
CAAACCAGAGTTGATGTGAATCTTATACATCATTCTTCACAGATTCGTGTATGGCCTGGACATGATTCGACTATACGTCTATCTGTCTGTCTATCTGTCTGTCTATCTGTCCGTCTGTCTGTCTGTCTGTCTGTTTGTCTGTCTCCCTCCCCTCTCTCTCTCTCTCTCTCTCTCTCTCTCTCTCTCTCTCTCTCCCTCTCTCTCTCTTTCTCGTATCCCCCCCCCACCCCCACCCCCTGTTCACTAACATACACACTTGCTACGTTTTTCTTGTTTTGTCTTTTCCCGCCTATGTCATTCTCCATGTCTCTACCTAAGTGTCTGCCTGACAGTCTCTCTGTCTTAGAAGAAGAAGAAGAAAAAGAAGAAGAAGAAGAAGAAGAAGAAGAAGAAGAAGACAACTATGTATGACGGTGGTGGAAAAGGAGAAAAGGGGGGAAGAGAAAATGGTAATGGGAAAGAAACTAAGAAGATCATGATAAGAATGGAAAAGAAAAAATCAATAACAATGGAGAAGAAGAAGAAGAAGACCATGAAGAAGACCACGAAGAAGATATTTATGGAGAAGAAAAAGCTGAAGAAGGAGGAATAAAAGAAGAGGAGGAAGAAGGAAACGAAAACAAAAGTCAGAAGATGAGGTAAAGTTGAAAATACGAGGAAAGGAGATGGTGATGATGATGTACAGAAGAGGAAGAAGAAGAAGAAGAAGAAGGAGGAGGAGGAGGAGGAGAAGAAGAAGAAAACGAAGACAAAGAAGACAAAGAAAATTATAGAGGAGGAGAGAGAAGAAGAAGAAGAAGAAGAAGATGATGATGATGATGATGATGATGATGATGATGATGATGATGATGATGATGATACAGAAGCAGAGGTAAGAGACTATGGAAAAGAATAAGACGAGGATAATGGGCGATATGAAGAAGAAGAAGAAGAAGAAGAAGAAGAAGAAGAAGAAGAAGAAAAAGATAATGATGACGATGACGACGGCGACGAGGACGACGACGACGACACGATGATGATGATGATGATGACAAGTGGAGACAATAGTTCGAAGGTGAAGATGGCTGTGATAAGACTGAATGAGAAGACAAACGTAGACAGAAGAGAAGAAGAAGAAGAAGGAGGAGGAGGGGGAGGAGGAGGAGGTGGAAGCATCGTAAGAACCAGCGGTAAGCGAGACTCCTCCAGCAGGGAGGGAGGGTGGGGTGGGGGTCTTTGACCTGTAGCAAGATCTGCAGCGCTGAGGGACCAGACCAGTCAGTGTAGGATTGGAGGTGTTCAGAGGTGGGAAAGGGAGGAGAGAGAGAGAGAGAGAGAGAGAGAGAGAGAGAGAGAGAGAGAGAGGGGGGGGGGGTCTGCATGACTCATCCTTGGCCGGTTAACGGTCACTGACTCCTGGCCGTGTCCACTCTCCGACGAGCCGCTAGCCAACTCCCCCCATTCCCCCCCCTCCCCTCCCCTCCCTTCCCCTCGCCCTCCCCCTCCCCCTCTCCCCCCAACACCTCTCCTCCTCCCTCCTCCTCCTCTCTCCTCCTCCGCTTCCCACATCCACCCACCTACCCACCTCTCGCCCCTCTCCACCCCCACTCACTGACTGGTCAGCGCCGCTGCCCGGATGCTGCCGTTTCTCATCATGGGGGCTTGTGTCTTGTCTCCTATCCCCCTCCCCCCCCCCACCCTTCTTACTCCCCCCCCCCCCCCCCCCCCCCCATCTTCCCGTCTCTCCTTTTAGCTCACTCCTCCACCGCCTCCTCCCCGCTGCACCTCCACCCTCCTCCCGTCTTCTTCTCCTTTCTGCCTTCTTCCCCAATTCATCCTTGCCTGTGTTTTCACCTTCAACCTCCCCCCACCCCTCCCCACCCACACCCCACCCCACCTCACCTTCTCCCTTCCCCCTCCCACCCCACACCCAGCGCATCCCCCACCCCCACCCCCACCCCGTACCCTGCTCCACTGCCTCTCTCTCTCCCTCTTCGCTCTTCTCTCTCTCCCCCCCCCCCCTCCCTCTCTCCCTTCCCATGGATGGGTTATTGTAGCCTGAGAAGGATCGATGTGGTCGTTTCCTTAACCCCTCTTCCTTCTCTCTCGCCTGCCCCAACCAGTATGGCCAGTTCGCAGCTTCAAACAGAAAGGAAATCTCATCGGAGGCGGTAGGTCAGGCGTGTCACACACACACACACACACACACACACACACACACACACACACACACACACACACACACACACAGGTCAAGAATGAACAAGGGAGGGAACTTTCGTTCCCGAGGTGAAAGCTTCACGTGCTCGTGACCCCTGAACGTTCAGAAACCATTCCTCTAGCACAACATAATTATGTAGATCCGAAGCTCACAGAACCGAGAAGGAAATTCCATATTAGATGTAATTAATAAATAGCGAACCGCCAAGAAAACGTAGACAAAACGAATCCCAAGATAAAACACGACGCGTTTCGACCTCTTAGGTCTTCTTCAGGCAAGAGACAAAACTTCGCAACTACATCCAAGAAGGAGAGTTCACCTGTGGATGTGAGGGTTCGGGACAGCTGCGCGGGCTTGGAACGTCCTTTTTCTGTCCCCTCTTTCCTTCCTTTTTTCTTTCTTTCTTTCTTTCTTTTTGTCTGTCTGTCTGTCTATTTTCATACCTTTTTGTTTTCTCCTGTCTGTCTGACTGACTCTTTTCTTTTCTTTTCTTTCTTTCTTTAAAAAAGTTTCCTCTATTTTGCCAGGTGCCTCGTATATATCTATATGTGTCCTAGGTGAACGAGAACCGCATGTAGTATGAGTTTGAAATTATGGAAATGTGACTGTTTTACTATGAGAACAACAGTTATCTTCCTTGTTTAGTCATCACCTTCATGAAAAAGTAGATCATTTGGATTTTTCTTTCTTTCTTTCTTTCTCTCTTTCTTTCTCTCTTTCCTTCTTTCCTTCTTTCTTTCTTCTTTTCTTTTCTCCCATTAATTTCATTTTAGTTTATAATGAAAACAGTAACTGTCATAACAGACAGCCGTTGATTACTATCATTAGAAGAAAGAGGAAATTTTTACATTAAAAAAAAAAAAAAAAGATTCTGAAAGTAAACACGACTACTTTGTCTCAAACCCTAAAACATTGAAAGTCGGCATGCGAGTGTCCATAATGTAAATAATACACAGACACCAGATAGTTAGCATGAGGCAGTTATTATTATTTTTTTTTTTTCCAAGGAAGAAAAAAATCATGAGAAAAAATATGGAGGGTGGAGTCCTCACCTCACTGAAAACACATGGGGAAAAAAAAGATAAAAAGTGAAAAAAAAAAAAAAAAAAAAAGAGGTTGAAGGACTCCCCCCCCCCTCCCCCCCCCCCCCCCCCCTTTTTTTTTTTTTTAAATTTTCATGCGAACAAAAAAATATATTAGTAGTTTTGACACTATTTGGACAACACACAGAGTGAAAAAAGAGAGACAATTTACTGACCTTCAGTCAGCCATGAGAAGTGAAAAGTTATTTCCCCACTTCAATCCGGCATCCTAGCTTTTACAAACGAGATCTTCAGTGACCCCTAATCTGCGGAATGTTACTTAATAAATAAAAAAAAAAATAAAAAAAAAATACCAGTACACTTGCATGCCTTTTTCAAGTCATTATTCTCTGTTTCCCTAAGCCATAATTACTCTTTTCATGACAATCTTATTTGACTGGCAGACATGGCCAGAGAGAGAGAGAGAGAGAGAGAGAGAGAGAGAGAGGACAAGCATTTTTTTTTTTTTTTGCTTTTGATGCTAATAGGTTCCTGTAGCCCACACAATCCTGAGATCATTCTCTCTCTCTCTCTCTCTCTCTCTCTCTCTCCTCACATACCACACACACACACACACACACACACACCACAAACACACACACACACACACACACGCATCCCTTCCCACTTCCGCTCAGTCACCACCACCGCCACACCCTCCTTTCTCCGTCCCAGCCCTGCCCCCCCCCCTCTCTCTCTCTCTCTCTCTCTCTCTCTCTCTCTCTCCCTCTCTCACTCATCCCTCCTCTTTGGGTCACAGTAATCACTTGTGTGTGTGTGTGTGTGTGTGTGTGTGTGTGTGTGTGTGGAGAGAGAGAGAGAGAGAGAGAGAGAGAGAATGTGTGTGTGTGTGGTATTGTGTGTGTGTGTGTGTGTGTGTGTGTGTGTGTGTGTGTGTGCGTGCGTGCGTGTGTGTGTGTGTGTGTGTGTGTGTGTGTGTGTGTGTGTGTGATGAAGATGTGTGTGTGTGTGAGTGTTTGTGTCCAGCTATATATGAGGCCCATTTTGTGCCCTCGCCCCTCCCCCCCCCCCCCCCCCCCCCCCCCCCTTCCCCTTTTTTCGCCCGATGTGGCTTTGTTTACTACTTCCCCATTGTTGTTTACCACCCTCCTTACTTCTACGTTATTCATTTACCTTCTCTTCTTTCTCCCACCTACTGCTCCCCCCCCCCCCCCCCCCCCCCCCCCCCCCCCCCCCCCCCCCCATCCATTGCTTTCCCTTTCTTTCTGATTTTTTGGGGTAAATTGAAGGACGCGTCCTTTGGAATATCCCTTCGAATTAATCCGGATTGCTGCTCTGTCTCTTGATTTTGGTTTTAACCCTTCTTCCGAAAGCATCCTTCCCCCGACCCCCACCCCACCCCCTCCCCACATCCTGTCTCCCCCCCCCCACCCCCCGTCCCTTGCCCGTTCTCCTTCTCCTCCCATCCCCCTCTCACTACCATCCTCTGCCTGCACCTCCTTCTCACGTCATCCATTTTCCCCTAAACCCCTCCCCTCCTTTAAAAAAAAAAAATCCACTTTACCCGTATTCCTCTTCTCATTATATACGTTCTCATCATCGCGACTATTAACACTATTATTGCCATTAATAACTCTATTATCACGATGATCATTACTATTTCAACTCCCATGATCCCCTCCTTAACGGCCTCGTTTTCATCCAACCGCCATTTTGGTTTTGGTTTTGCGCCGAATATAAGAAGATAAGTGGTTTCTCGTTCTTCGTTTTCACTGTCCTAAATGTTATTTGTCTTTGTCTGAAGAAGACCCAAGAGGTCGAAATGCTTTGTGCTTTGTCCTGTACTTTGTTTGTCTGTGTCCTTGGCGGTAACGAACCCCCTCTTTTTCTGAATTTTGCCTCATTTTCCGCCCTCAGTCACTCCATTTTGAAACTCACCCATTTTACTTCCCATCACCCCCCCCCCCCTCTCTCTCTCTCTCACCTCTTCCTGTCATCCTCCTCCTTCCTCTCCTTAGTGTTTTCTTCCCCCTCCTTTTCTATCACTCCCTTGTTCTCGCTTCGGCAGTTGTATGAGAGATTCCTTGCTTCAAAAGATCGCTTTTGTCATTGCAGTCATGTCAGCAGATTTGGTGTTCATGAACTTGGGAGTGAGATGCCGTAATGAAGTGTTTTTCAGGAACGGAGTCACCTTTTTCTCCATGTGATATTGTCAGGTTCTGTTGGTTTTTATGATGGTTATGTTCTTGCTTTTTTTGTTCTGGCATTGTGCCGCTAGGTTAATGATTGCGAAAACAGGAATTCTAACGCAAGAAATAAATCTTTGTTTTGTTGTTTTTTTAATCAAGACTTAGTGCTACATGCGGACTAAAGATCGTATCCTTTTTTTTTTTTTCTCCGTGGCATCTCGACCTGAAGTAAAACTGCCCGAATAACTGTTTTCACTGCACACGGTTGCTGTCGTCTTAAGGCTGATGATTACTATTTTCTTTCTATTTGACTCACGATTTAATGGCAAAAATAGTGAAATGATTATTCTTTGCGTAAACGTGACTATTCTTTCCACGCGCACATAGTTGGCTTGACCTCTTGTATAAAAGAAGAAATACCCATGGTACCTTTGTTTTCTGTGTAGAAAAGAACCCTTTGTCATGAAACAAATTGCCTTTTTCAGGGAGACAATTTTTTTATGTTTACAAATGCCTGTTCGTGAATACAGTTACCTTTTTTTATACACAAATGATCCTTTTATAGAAAATAGTATACTTTTGCCTAAGGGACGAAGTTTACCATTTTAGGGATAAGTTACCTTTTTCATGCAAAAAAAGCTTTTAAAGAAAGGAAATAAGAATTGCATTGGAAGACTTGCCTTTTTCCTGAAGTAATAGCCTTTTCTGGACGAAAATAACCATTTCAAGTAAGAAAGTTACCTTTATCATGAAGAATATTGTACGGAAGAAAATAGCTTTCACTGAGAAGAAATGTATCTTCTTATTTTTTTTGTATTAAGAAACTTTCCATTTTCATGGTTTGTTCTTGGGGAACTTTCCTTTTTTGATTTAAAAAAAAAAAATGCTGTCTTGATTTTTTTTTAAAACTTGTCATGGACAGCAACTACAAAAATTACATTAAAGAAGTTCATTTTAAAAAGAAATCGTGCTTTTGATTAAATATCACCTTTTGACAAAAATAACTATTTTGTTACGAAGAAGATTACCTTTTTATAAGGACGACTGCTTTTTGTGAAGAAAAATACCTTTGTTTTATGCAGAATATTACGTTTTCATGAGAAAAAGTCCTTGTTCATGAAGAAACTTGCCTTTGCATGAAGAACATCGCTTGACCTTTATGAAAGAAGTTGCCTTTTCAAGGAGAAATTTCTGTTTCGTGGAGAAAAGTACCTCTTCGTTAAAATGAAGAAAAATATCCCTTTTTTCTGGAATGAAATTACCGGTCGAATTCTATCTTGTGTACAGAACTATTTCTTGCGTCGGTATCTTGTCTACTTTCGTCATCTGGATCAGCCTGGTCAGTACTTTCAGCCTTAATATGTTTAGTCCACCTGAGGTATTTAGGAGAAATCTACCACCTCTACATCAGCGGTATTCGCACCATTACGGTGAGAAAATTCCTCTGAGAGCAGCCAGAGAAGAGCATCAAAAGAAAGATGGGGACCATAACAAAATGAATAACCCCAAACCTAGGTTAAAACAAACAAAACAAACAATAAATAAGTAAACAAATATTCAGTCGGGGTCGGATAAATCGAAACTAGGGCAAGTCGAGATTTAGTTAAGTCGACGTCTTTTTCTTTTCTTTTTAATAAATCATCATCATCTCATTCCCGTGACCTAAGTGGTCGTGGGGGGGGGGGGGGGGGGGGGGCATGAAGGACAACTCCGTCCATCTTCTTCTCCATCGCGGTCTGTCCTCTGCTTCTCGCAGGAGTTCTGGCAGCCTGAGGTATTGTCCATTCCATCATGTTCTACGACCAGCTCTTTCTCTGGCTGCCTCTGCCACTTTCTCCTTCAAGCGTGCCTCGCAGGATTGTCTTTGCCAGCGAGTCGTGTCGTGTCACGTGACCAAACCACATCAGCTTTCTCCTCCTGACTGTAGCCAAGAGGGGTTCCTGTGGTCCTGCCAGTGTGGTCACCTGCTCTCAGTATCCATTATTATTGTTATGGTTGTTGTTGTTGTTGCTGACACTGATGGCTTGTTTATTTCTGCTGCATTTCAGCGCTGACCGACACCTGTGGC
>CM065746.1:20475520-20480520 GCA_033310375.1 Conus canariensis
CATTGAAGCCTCTTTTGCACAGGTATCAGCCAGTTCATTCCCTCGAAGATCGCAGTGACCGGGTACCCATAATAATGTTATTTTGGAACCTCGCATCATTAACTGGTGAATTGAAAATAAAATTTCACTGACGAGATCAGGACGACTTGATGTATTTTGAAGGTGTAAAGCCGTTAAAGCAGACTTGGAATCTGACAAAATCAGTATTCTTTCTGGTAAGACTTGCACATCAAGAATGAAATTAATAGCTTTCATAAGAGCAAATAACTCAGCAGTGAAAATAGAACAACCTTTGGTAATATGAAATCTTTTTTCAATGTTAAGGGAAGGTATCACGAAAGCAGCACCAACCTCAGAAGTACACGAAACTGAACCATCAGTGAAAATATGCAGATAAGATTCATATTCAGTGTAAATCAATTCTTTAACAAGAGAAGCAAGCAAAAGTGGATTCTCATTTTTAGTAATATTACCATAGGAATAGAAAAAATCTGCTTGCTTCATCAACCAAAGGGGGAAAGGGTATTTGGTCATTTTAACAATGTTGTCAAGCGAAAAGTTGCATGCATGTAAAAGAGGAGATACATAATCAGACAATGAAGTATATGCTTTTTTATTCCGTATCTCTCTAGAAACGTAGGTGCTTTCATCAAGTTCAGAAGTAACTGAGTTAGGGACTGTTCTTGCTCGTGCTGAGTAGCTACAAGCACAGAGCATCCTATGTTCATTTAAAGGCAAAACTCCTGCCTCTCTGTAAGTCATATCAATTGATGCCCATCTTGGAAGCCCCAAAGCAATTTTAAGTGCTAAGGAATCAATACTAGTTAACTTATGTAAATCTGTCTTTGGTGCAGTGAAAAATACTTCTTGACCATAACTTACAATCGAACGAACTGTCCCTAAGGCGACATGGATAAGATTAGATCCATAATTTATTAGAGGGATTCCAGTTAGGACTCGCAGTAACGCAATTTTCTTTCTTGCCTTTTCCACGAGATGATTTATATGTTTACACCAAAATAATTTATAGTGAAAAATAACGCCTAGAAATTTTACTTGCTTACTTGGGAAAATGAAAGAATCACCTATTTGTACTTTTACAGCGTCCCTACCTTCAAAATCGATATTTTTCTTTGTAAATATAATAAAAACCGATTTGTCCGTTGATAAGTTAAAACCGTTTGAATTCAAATAATTAACAAGTTTACTGACCGCAAATTGAAACTGTTCAACAATTTTATTACGCTTGATTTTGTTTTTTGTAAAATTACAATTTACATTTTTCCACATTGCAATATCATCTGCATAAGCAGCTAAAGTTGCCCCTTTCGTGTCAATCTGATTAAGATCATAAAGCATCAATGAGAAGAGGATTGGAGAAATGACACTTCCTTGAGGGACACCCATGTTAACATATCTTGTACTTGACAGCACACCATTTAGTTTTACTTGTAGCGTTCTTCCAGATAAAAATGATTGTAAAAACATGTGGAAACGACCTTTAATCCCAATTTCATGAGCCTTGGACAATAATTTAAAATGCCAAACAGAATCGTACGCTCTATGAATATCAAAAAACGTGGCTAAAGTAGAGTGTCGCTTAGCCAAGGCTTTTTTGACGTGTGAAGCTAAAAGACTAACATGATCAGTGACACCCCTCCCTTTTCTGAAACCAGCTTGAAATATTGGCAAAATCCCATTCTTTTCAAGGAAATGTTCTAATCTGAATTTCATTATCCTCTCAAAAAGTTTTCCAATGTGAGGAGTCAAAGAAATGGGTCGAAAATTAGAAGATTTTCTTTTTGATTTTCCTTGTTTATGGATAGGTACAACTGTTGCTTTCTTCCAAGCCATTGGCAGCTTTCCAGAATTCCAGCATAATTGGAAGAACTCTAATAATTTTTTCAAAAAGCATTGTGGAAAATGCTTTATCATGTTGTAAGAAATGGGATCAAATCCTGTCGCAATTTTACCAGATTTTAGACGGCGAAGTGAGTACAGAAGCTCCTCCATTGTTAGATTTTTATTAATATATAACGTGTTGTCATTGTCATGTGGTTCAATGTTTCTCCCTTCGTTTTCAATAGTTCTTCTTCGTTCTTGCTCTTCTTTAGGCAGATGTTCAGTCTGACTCATTGCTGCGAAAGTGTCAGCAAATAATTCAACTTTCTCCTCGTTTGTTTTATAGATTTTATCGTTTTCAATCAAAACAGGATCTGGGAGATGAAAAGAACCTTTAGATTTTCTAATTTCTTTCCAAAGTAAAGCGCTATCGTTTGGGTGTTTGGAACAGTTGATGACTAAGTTTTTGTAATATTGCTGCTTTGCAAAAGCAACAACTTTGTTACTATATATATATACACGCGCGCGCACACACACACACACACACACACACACACACACACACACACACACACACACACACACACGCACGCACGCACGCACGCACGCACACACACACACACACACACACGCACAGACAGAGAGAGAGAGAGAGAGAGAGAGAGATGGCGTCATTCAAGGAAAGATAACTCGGTGAGTTATGCTCCTTGGCACTCTGACTCTTATGTTAAGGTTTGGCAATACAGATAAGACTCTGTCAGACACTATCTGACACTATCTGGACCCTGATACCAACGAGACAGGAAGAATAACTCACTTGCTTTTTGGTCATTTGCCCGTGCACTGTGCAGATTTCTCCTAGGAGCACGCCAACGCAACTTGGAAGCTTCGCCATTATTTCCATGCTCAGCAGAGAGAAACTAAACCGGATGAAAAATGAAAGGAATCTGTCTTTCTTTTTTTTTGTACTCCCAGTTCTTATAGAACAGGGAGTACTTTAGAATGGGAACGAAGAAATGCTCTCTGTGTGTGTGTGTGTGTGGGTGGGTGGGTGGGTGGGTGTGTATGTGGGTGTGTGTGTGTGTGTGTGTGTGTGTGTGTGTGTGTGTGTGTGTGTGTGTGTGTGTGTGTGTGTCTGTCTGTCTGTCTGTCTGTCCGTCCGTGGTCGAAATGTGTTCCACTCGCTCTAGACAAAACTGCCGGACCGATCTTTCTGAAAATGTGTAGATATGTTTATTATGGGTCACGGATTATTTTACCAGAATAGCCGTTGCTAACGGCTATAAATGATAATTTTGTTATGTACAGTTTAAGCAACAACGGTTTATAAACTTAAGTGCAACCAGATTTTGTAAGCTCCTCGGTAGTGTAGTGGTTGGTATCCCCGTCAATCACGCGGGAGACCGGGGTTCATTTCCCCATGTTTTTTTTTTTCTCTTACATACGAAATTCCTACCACCAAAAGGGGAGAAAGTGCTTTAGTGACTGATTTATATGTATATATATTTTTTTTAAATATTTTTTTTGTAGCCTACTACTGCACTGGGAGTATGTTTATATGCTTTGCATCTTGTTTTAATTTGCGCATGTACAACCGTACGCTGGACTTAAATCTTAAATGTACGCATACTGCTCTTTTTCTTCGTTTCATTCAAAACAAAACAACAAATTTACATCATTTAACGCCCATCATGCGCCGAATTCGAATAGATAAGTGATTGCTCGTTCTTCGTTTTCATTGTCCTGAATGTTCTTTCTCTTGCCTGAAGAAGGCCTAAGAGGTCGGAAACGCGTCGTGTTTTGTTTTGTAATTTGTTTGTCGCTCTTGTTGGACGGACTTACCAATAATTCTTTTTCAAATCCATATTATACGTAAAATTACGTGCTAGAGACTTGAAAAAAAAAATACTGTAATGCCAGTTTAGCATCGGCCAAGTGCATTTCAGTTAGTGCTAGCTAGGCCAGTTAATGCCACGAACGCTCCCACCGTCATCAGTATTTCTAGTGCTAGCTAGGTCACTTAATGCCACAAACACTACCACTGTCATCGGTATTTTTAGTGCTAGCCAGGTCAGTTAATGCCACAAACACTCCCATGTCATCAGTATTTCTAGTGCTAACTAGGTCAGTTAAGGCCACAAACACTCCCACCGTCATCAGTATTTCTAGTGTTAGCTAGGTCAGTTAAGGCCATAAACACTCCCACCGCCATCAGTATTTCTAGTGCTAGCTAGGTCAGTTAATACCACAAACATTCCCACCGTCATCAGTATTTCTAGTGCGAGGTAGGTCAGTTTCATCAGTATTTCTAGTGCTAGCTAGGTCAGTTAATGCCACAAACACTCCCACCGTCATCAGTATTTCTAGTGCTAGCTAGGTCAGTTAATGCCACAAACACTCCCACCGTCATCAGTATTTCTAGTGCTAGCTAGGTCAGTTAATGCCTAAAACACTCCCACCGTCATCAGTATTTCTAGTGCTAGCTAAATCAGTTAAGGCCACAAACATTCCCACCGTCATCAGTATTTCTAGTGCTAGCTAGGTCAGTTAATGCCACAAACACTCCCACCGTCATCAGTATTTCTAGTGCTAGCTAGGTCAGTTAATGCCACAAACACTCCCACCATCATCAGTATTTCTAGTGCTAGCTAAATCAGTTAAGGCCACAAACACTCCCACCGTCATCAGTATTTCTAGTGCTAGCTAGGTCAGTTAATGCCACAAACACTCCCACCGTCATCAGTATTTCTAGTGCTAGCTAAATCAGTTAATGCCACAAACACTCCCACCGTCATCAGTATTTCTAGTGCTAGCTAGGTCAGTTAATGCCACAAACACTCCCACCGTCATCAGTATTTTTAGCGCTAACTAGGTCAGTTAAGGCCACAAACACTCCCACCGTCATCAGTATTTCCGAACATGGTCTACCATTATCCGACAACCAGCGGTGATTGTGTCAATCCTGGCAGACCATCAGTATGTTCCGTTGACACAGGTGGGGCGGTGATTCAACACCAGACCTTCGGCACGGCGGGGCAGATGGACAGTCTCGTGCACGAGATGGGTCACGTGCTGGGTCTGTGGCACGTGCACCACGGAGTCTCGGAGGTGGAGTGCACTGACCCGTGCGCCGAGACCCAAGCGTCCCTGCTGCTGGG
>CM065746.1:20490520-20500520 GCA_033310375.1 Conus canariensis
AGGTCAGTCTGGGAAGCAACATAGACATGAGCAACGTGTCACTGAAGGATGTATGACAACTCCCTGATGCCAAAAGGGGAACTATTAACACCCACAGGCTGACAGCTGACTTCTTATTAGAGTGAGGCTGAAAAAGGGACTTCTTAATATTCTGAAGCTGAAAGTGAAATTCTACGTATCTCCCCATTGGAAGGGAGTACTGGTTTTATTCTAAGCCTGAAAATTGAATTTAAAGTGCTACGAGGCTGAAAGTTGAATTCTGAACATCCAAAGCGCGTACTACGTTGATTTCACAATCTCGGAGACTGAACATTGAATTTGTAGTAACCGTTAAGATGAAAACTGCTTTTATAATGCAACATATACCCAAAATGTGAAGTAGGAGCACATCTGCACTTTATCAATGTTTCCATTCCTCAACAAAAGTTAAGGATCAAAGCGTGATTTTTTGGCACAATTACCCCATTTCTGTATTTGGTTTTCTTGTTGTGATGCATGTGCAACTTGGAAGCGTGCGAGAGAGAGAGAGAGAGAGAGAGAGAGAGAGAGAGAGAGAGAGAGAGAGAGAGAGAGAGAGCGAGTGTGTGTGTGTGTGTGTGTGTGTGTGTGTGTGTGTGTGTGTGTGTGTGTGTTAATGAGTGTCTGTATGTGTGTGTGCGCGCGCGCGTGTTTCGGGGGGGGGGGGGGGAGGGGAGGGGGGAAGGAGAACTCTCCTTACCAAAATTTGGTAAAAGCGAAAGAAAGAGAAAGGTGGGGGTGATTCCTTTCCCAAAAGTTTGCAAAAACAGCAAGGGGGGAAAGGGATGTAATTCTCGTCTCCAATCGTTTTTGTACCAACGAGACGGCGCAGGGGGAGGGAGGGCGAAGGCGGCATTGGGGAGGAGAGGAGGGAGTATCCTCACCAGCAGTTCGGCCAATAATTATATGAAACACTCATAATTATTAGGATATATTAACAACATGCTTAGTGATTACAGCATCACAGTGATCTGTTTCCAATTTGTGTAATGCTTTTCAGGTAAGGATGAGCAAAACACACACACTCACACACACACACACACACACACACACACACACACACACACACACACACACACACACACACACACCTGCTGAAAGGCATGTTATTTGAAAGAAATTTGTCAACAAAAGGGCTGATTTAGCTTACTTAGTCACAAGCCGAAAGAATTTGCTAAATGTTTCTTCTCTGAAATTTTGTTTTCTATTCTTCTTGTGCTTTTTGGTTTGTTTCGATCGCGATGTAACTTACAATATATTGACATGAACAGTCGATGTAACTTACAATATATTGACATGAACAGTCGATGTAACTTACAATATATTGACATGAACAGTCGATGTAACTTACAATATATTGACATGAACAGTCGATGTAACTTACAATATATTGGCATGAACAGTCGATGCAACTTACAATATATTGGCATGAACAGTCGATGTAACTTACAATATATTGGCATGTAACTTACAATATATTGACATGAACAGTCGATGTAACTTACAATATATTGACATGAACAGTCGATGTAACTTACAATATATTGACATGAACAGTCTCGTGAAACACGGACATCCCGTCGTGAGCTCCAAGCCTCCCCAAAGAGAGATCCAAGGGGAATAAATCTGGTTCCTTTTCTGTCTTCAGCCACAGTCTTCTCCCATGGCGATGTGGGATAGAGTGGGATGGCGTGGAGGTGGTGTGGGGTGTGAATATAATAATAATGTATGCATTTTATATAGCGCAATTCTTGGGATCAACTCATTGCGCTCAGCACACACTCAAACACTCGCACTAACATGTGTTCACACACACACACACACACACACACACACACACACACACACACACCACCCCCCTACCGACACAGGCGCACTTATCAAGTTCATCGGTTCAAGCGTAAACAATACAGTTATGCATGCAGTACATAAAAAGTCAGGTCATAACAATAGACACAGCATTCAGATATTATGGTTGAAGAAGGCTTTCCTAAAGAAGTATGTTTTTAACTCTGACTTGAATTTAGATAATGTAGGCAGGTCACGTAAGCTGTCAGGAAGAGAATTCCAAAGAGTGGGCGCACTAAAGCTAAATGCTCTCTCACCGACTGTCTTTAACGAGCGCCTAGGAATTTTCAGAAGTTTTTGAGAAGATGAGCGAAGAGACCGAGAAGTTTGATAGGTGGACAGAGAAGCAGAAAGATACTGTGGGAGTGTCCCATCAAAGAAACGATAGGCAAAAACTGCGATTTTGAACTGCCATCGATATTTGATGGGAAGCCAGTGGAGTTCACGTAACAAAGGTGTAATATGCTCCTTTTTTACGCTTTTTGAGAACAAGCCGAGCTGCACTGTTTTGCACCCTTGTAATCGTGCAAGCTGTTCTCAAGGAAGCCCTGCTAACACAGAGTTACAGTAGTCTAGTCGGGACATTACCATGGCGGTGATGAGTCTGATTGTTGCCTGTGTGGAGAGATAAGACCGGATAGAAGCAATACGTCGCAATTCCAGGAAGCATGCACGACAAACATTAGATATTTGGTTCTGCATAGAGAGCGTTTGATCAATGCTGACACCTAAATATTTCACTGACTCTTTGAAAGGTAAAACAACACCATCAATTTCTGCCGCCTCAGCATATCTTTCAGAATCGATTTCATCTCCATCTTTTGATAACCCTCTGCTTGCAGTTTCTCCATTTTTTTCCCCATTCTCTTTGACTCTGCCTTCAAAGCATTTTTTTTCTCTCTGTCTTTCTTTACTATTGTGGCCACACGCCACAATCAGGATTTTGCGCTAAAACACTATATGATTCATGTTAGGGTTTTGAGGCCTACCACAAGTTTGAGTCAGCATTTAATATTAAACGGTAATCGATCAAAAAAACAACTCCCCACCAAATATTTCCCTTGTTTTGGGGTTTGTTTTTCACCTTTGAAATAATACACAGTCTTCAAATGCATGACCTTCCCCCTTAGTTGACGACACGTTTCAGGCCTTTGCACTCACCCGTGACCCTATCTTTGCGCCAGGTGGTCTCCCCAAAGTAGTCCTATTCCTTTGCGTCTGCTTGGAACCACCTGGCTTGTACCTTGATTGCCATATGAAAGAAAATGAGGAGAATCAACGTTCAGAGAAAATACAAAAATTTTCAAAGCAATCTAATTGCTATAAATACTCGACTCCTTAAGGCAACGCGAGGCAGCAAAATCTAATTT
The DNA here is from genome assembly GCA_033310375.1 of Conus canariensis. Classification (NCBI taxonomy): domain Eukaryota; kingdom Metazoa; phylum Mollusca; class Gastropoda; order Neogastropoda; family Conidae; genus Conus; species Conus canariensis. Next base: position 20,493,757 of record CM065746.1, read on the forward strand.
TCAGAATATAGGAAATATAATATTTTTGTTTCTTACTTGAACTGATACCACTATGAGTCCTAAAAGAAAATATACCAACAAATCAACCTTTTTTTTACCGTTGCCATGGAAACAAAGATAAACATCCGCCATATTGGATTTTTAGGGAATGATTTTACTCACGTATTATCATCACAGATCCATGATTTTGGGCGCATTAATTTGTAGTGTGCAGTCTGTTCAAGGCCTGTTCTGAGCTACTACACTTTAAACAACACGAATCGAATTATTATTGTTGTTCAGCGAGTTCTTCCTTTGTGGCCTGTTCTCCAGAAATATTTCCACCCCTTTCTCCTCTTACTCCAGTCTGTTACATGCAAGCTGTTCTATTTCGAAATGGTCGCTCAGTAGCGGTACTGTACATATTGTTCAGAGCAGACACTGGCTAAAGCATTGTGCAGTATCCGCCTGTCAGTACGGACTTTTTGATTACTGTATTGTTTATGGCATTGTTACGTTTTTCATTCTTTTTCTACATGATTACAATTCTCGTTCTTTTCATTTCCTTCCTAAACTGAGACTGACACATCAAACAGATTGGCGGATGCCCCCAGCCCAGAATGATTTTATCTTCATTACAGATAAAGAAACTTGAAAAGAAAAATTACTGTACCGCCGAAGGAAAGGAAAAAAAAACCCAAATTACTACGCGTTTCGACCTCTTTGGTCTTCTTCAGGCAAGCGTCAAGGACGTCAATAGTTCAGCCACTTGGTAATGAGTTATGGTACAGTAGATAACATGTTCGTTAAGGACGTCAATAGTTCAGCCACTAGGTAATAGTTATGGTACAGTAGATAACATGTTGCGTTAAGGACGTCAATAGTTCAGCCACTAGGTAATAGTTATGGTACAGTAGATAACATGTTGCGTTAAGGACGTCAATAGTTCAGCCACTAGGTAATAGTTATGGTACAGTAGATAACATGTTGCGTTAAGGACGTCAATAGTTCAGCCACTAGGTAGTGAGTTATGGTACAGTAGATAACATGTTGCGTTAAGGACGTCAATAGTTCAGCCACTAGGTAGTGAGTTATGGTACAGTAGATAACATGTTGCGTTAAGGACGTCAATAGTTCAGCCACTAGGTAATGAGTTATGGTACAGTAAATAACATGTTGCTCTTTGTTGCTTGGATTCCTTTTCCCAGTCCAGGAGTTTTCTTTCCTACTTTGTTTCTGCCCTGGTAAAGGGCTGACTACACCCGGGTCTGTGCATCCCAGTCCAGGAGTTTTCTTCCCTACTTTGTTACTGCCCTGGTAAAGGGCTGTGCACATTTGCTTGGGGGCTGACTACACCCGGTTCTGTGCAGAACCAAAAAAAAATCACAGTAATAATTAAAAAAAAAAAACAACCAAAGGTGCGGGTGGGACCTACTGAAGTACTGTCCACATCTGCCGAACGAAGCAGTTGGGAGCAATCATGCCCCTTGGAAGCCTGCGCCGTGTTCACATAAGGTGCAGGTACGCACAGTGCATTCCATTATGTCAAGGAGCATGATTTGCTCTCTGGTAGATACCATTGTGTAATGGCCTCTGGATGTGGCACGACAAAACCTCCACGGGAGCGTTCCCATGGGTGTACCAGCCCATATTTCATGACTGCAGAGCCTATCGGCGAAAAACGCCACGGTCAAGCAAATGCCATGTGCATCTCGCAGCCTCACTCGTTGCTGTGACGCTGACAGGTGAAGACAGTACAACTCCAGACTCGGTCGAGCTTTCACCATGAGGTCTTATGCGCTCTCTGAAGAGATTCCCGGGTTACAGTCTTTCCCGCTGTCAACGGGACTTTCCCTGCGGTCAGCGGGTCTTTGTTTACTGTCTGTCACTGGGCTTTTCCCCTAGAGTCGGCCAAAAGGCAAGACAAGGAATTACTTTGTTACTGCCCTGAAAAAAAGGGGGCTGCACCTATTCGGCTAGGGGGCTAGTTACACCATGCACTGTGCAGAACCTGAAAGTCATCGCTAAGTCTTCTGTGCTGGTGTGCTAAGGTTCAAGTCTACACCCCGCACTGTGCAAATGTGAATGCGAATGCGAAAGCAAATGTTTTATTCAATTTAAGGCCACAGCCCCATACTGAAGGGGGTTTCATACATGCATCATACAACATTCCTAATACGTAACAAAATGAAATCATGAAAAAGTGTAGAAATGTTACAAAAAGCAAAGTACATCAAGGCATTACTGTCCGAATTCTCTTATTTACTTCATAAATATACATGGCTAAATTCAAAAGTGTATCCTCATTCCTTGTTAATGGTAAGAGAATTAGCCTGAAATTACATGGTTCGGTGTAATATTTAGATGGAATAAGTTTTATACTTAGATCGTTCAGAGCAGGACAGCCAAAACACTGCACTGCGCAGAACCTGAAGGTCATCGCTAAGTCTTCTGCTGGTGTGCTCAGGTTCAGGTCTACACCCTGCACTGTGCAGAACCTGAAGGTCATCGCTAAGTCTTCTGCTGGTGTGCTCAGGTTCAGGTCTACACCCTGCACTGTGCAGAACCTGAAGGTCATCGCTAAGTCTTCTGCTGGTGTGCTCAGGTTCAGGTCTACACGCGGACCCCCTTCACGGCCATCGACGCCCTGCGGGTGGTGTCCCCGCCCAGCCACCCCAGCTGCCTGGCCTGCCTGCCCGTCACCTACCGCGTCTACCGTCAGCCCCAGCCCAGGGGACAGCCCTTCCGCCTGTCCAACAGCACCCAGTTCACTGACCGGTCAGTGTGTGTGTGTGTGTGTGTGTGTGTGTGTGTGTGTGTGTGTGTGTGTGTGTGGGGTTGTGGTTGTGTGTGTGTGTGTGTGTGTGTGTGTGTTGTGTTGTGTTGTGTTGTGTTGTGTGTTGTGTGTGTGTGTGTGTGTGTGTGTGTGTGTGTGTGTTGTGTGTGTGTGTGTGTGTGTGTGTGTGTGTGTAGGGGGGTAAGGAGTGGTGGTGGGGAGGCGGGAGGGGAGAATGACGAAAGGGAATTGGGAGGTGGAGGACGGGGAGGGGGGGGGGCGGGAGAGGACGGGTATGGTGGGCGTGGTTTGGGGGGAGGGGGCAATGTCTGGGTGATTGGCATGATGATGTAAGGTTCACATCATCATTATCATCATCATCATCATCATCATCATCATCGTCATCGTCATCGTTATCGTCGTCACCATTATCATCATCATCATTATCATCATCATCATCATTATGAGCATCATCGTGATATCATCCTCATCATTAACATCATCTTCATCATCATTATCATATCATCATCATCATCATCATCACATCATCATCATCATCATCATCATCACCTTCATCTGCAGCAGCAATCAGCAGTAGCAGCGTCTCAGCAGGAAATCTAGTGGGAGCTCTGTACCATCACATCATTGTCGTTATCCTCGTTGATGATCATTGATAAAGGAAAGACAGAACATCTGTTTATCCTAACCAGTTCTACCCCCAATTTTTTTTCGGGGGGGGGGGGGGGGGGGGGGAGGGGGAGGGAGGGGATGCAGAGAAAGGAATTGGGGGTGGGAGAGGAAGGAGAGAGAAGGGAGGAAGGTGGAGATATAAATGAGGATAATATTGTCTAGTAGCGGGTCTGAAAAACTGATATAGTTGAAACTTTGTTTTTTCACCTGAAAGCCGAGGTATTCAGCTCGATCAAGAGCAGTTACCAGATTGACGTCCTCGCTAGAACACACCACCTCCATCACCATACCACCCCTAGCCCACGCAGCTGGGCAATGGGATTCCTGTACTCTCTGTAGGAACAGGCAGAAGGTACAGCAAGAAGGCAGAGGAGATAGGCGACGTTCTCATAATACTGTCTCCCCAAGAGAGGAGAAACTGACGTCCCACAACGCTTAGCTGCCCCGCTGAGGTTATGGGAACACGTTTACCTAATCGTGTGTGTGTGTGTGTGTGTGTGTGTGTGTGTGTGTGTGTGTGTGTGTGTGTGTGTGTGTGTGTGTACTGGCTTAACCTATAAACTGTGTTTACGAACTGGTGAAAAATGACAGAATGTAGAAGTCTTTTTTTAAAGCCCACTTTGTTTTTCGTAAACCCATTGATAATGGCTTTTTTTTTTGTACAGCAGGATAGAAAAAAAAATGCTTTATAAAATAAATTATGTTATACAATAAAAACTCAACCTCTCACAAGTTGATTTCCGAAAAGAATGGAAGTTTGGAAACGTTGAAAAACCGTCTTAAAATCATAGAACGTTCTGTTCTCGAAAAGCTACAGACAGCTGCTACATGATGATGGAAGGAAGAGGAGAGAAAGTGAGTATGAAAGAATGAGACCTTTCTTTCTTTCTTTCTTTCTTTCTTTCTTTCCGCAGAGTGTCCACAATCATGAAGTTGATTAGTCTGACACTTCGTGTGTATATGACCGTTTTTTTTTTATCCCGCCATTAAGGCAGCCATACTCCCATCTTCGGGGATGGTGCATGCTATGTGTAACGTGTCATCCATACCAACGGCCAAACTGGCCTTCTCTTCTGAAAGTTGGTGATGGGATTTTACGTGTGTGCAAGATGTTATGCGTGCGTTCACACACGGAACCTCGGTTTATAGTCTCATTCGAAGGACTGTATGGGAAATGGAGTTAGAACCAATGTTAACTCCGAGGAAAAAATCCCCCTGTATCGAAATGGCCCGGCGGAGGTAGCGAACCCGCAACCCCAAGATTACGAGTCTGATGCTCTACCAACTGAGCTATTCCGGCTCCTTAGTGTCGTAGACCCTTCGAAGCGTTTGCATTTCAATTTATGGAACGTTGCTTTTAAATTTGTAAGTCCATTACTTAGAAGGTGCAGATTAAAAAGAAAGTTTGACAGTAAAAACCACGCTTCCACAGTTGTACGAACCGAAGACCTCACCCATCCGTTGTGTTCCAGTATCATTCAACCAGTGATTCTCGTTTCGCTTACATGAAGGGTTTCAATGTCAAAATTGCATAATTACATAGACTTTGCTTTCTTTCCGGTTTAGCCTTCTTGAAAATGCATATCAAAAATCGATCAACCCAGATTGTGTGTGTGTGTGTGTGTGTGTGTGTGTGTGTGTGTGTGTGTGTGTGTGTGTGTGTGTGTACGTGCGTGCGTGCGTGCGTGTGTGTGTGCGTGTGTGTGTGTGTGCGCGCATGCGTGCGTGCGTGCGTGCGTGCGTGTGTGTGTGTGTGTGTGTGTGTGTGTGTGTGGTGTGCGTGCTGTGGTGGTGTGTGGCGTGCGTGCGTGCGTGTTGTGTGTGTGTGTGTGTGTGTGTGTGTGTGTGTGTGTGTGAGCGTGCGCGCGCGTGCGAGTGCTTGCGTGCATGCGTGTGTGCGTGCATGCGCGTGTGTGTGTGTTGTGTGTGTGTGTGTGTGTTTGTGTGTGTGGTGCGTGTGTGTGTGTGTGCGTACGTGCGTGTGTGTGCGTGTGCGTGTGTGTGCGTGTGTGTGTGTGTGTGTGTGTGTGTGTGTGTTGTGTGTGTTGTGTGTGTCTGTGTGAACCAGTGAGGTGGACAGAGGCGTGAAGTACCAGTACTGGGTGGAGAGGGTGTCGGACACTTCCAGCAGGCCAGCCCTCCCCTCCCCTCCCCTACACCCATGGCCAGCACTTCTGTGGAGATGGACACGTGGACAGGTGAGGGGGGTCTGTGGTGGAGACGTGGGTAGGTGGGTGGTTGGGTGGATATATGCTTTGTTTATATGGGTGGATAGACAACTGGATGGTTAATCTGCATGGAATAATGGTGGTGGTTTTTTTTTTTGTTTTTTTTTTTTTTTTTAACTTGAGGTGGATAAATGGATGAGAGGTGACTCTGTTGTTTTAAAGGAGATATCGGTAATTTGTTTATTATGGATGATGGATGGTGCTCTTGTTTAACTGGATAGATGAATATGTTTTGAATGAATGGATGAGGAGTGCTTTTAATTATTTTTTTATGGATGGAATGGAATGTGCTTTAGTGTCAGAGATCGATGGACAATTCGGTTTAACTGGATGGATGAATACTGTGTTTCTGTTGAGTAGATAGTTGGGAAATTTGTTGACATAGATGGATAACTGTGTTTCTGTTTGAGTAGATAGTGGAAATTGTTACATAGATGGATGAACTGTGTTTCTGTTTGAGTAGATAGTTGGGAAATTTGTTGACATAGATGGATAAACTGTGTTTCTGTTTGAGTAGATAGTTGGGAAATTTGTTGACATAGATGGATGAACTGTGTTTCTGTTTGAGTAGATAGTTGGGAAATTTGTTGACATAGATGGATAAACTGTGTTTCTGTTTGAGTAGATAGTTGGGAAATTTGTTGACATAGATGGATGAACTGTGTTTCTGTTTGAGTAGATAGTTGGGAAATTTGTTGACATAGATGGATGAACTGTGTTTCTGTTTGAGTAGATAGTTGGGAAATTTGTTGACATAGATGGATGAACTGTGTTTCTGTTTGAGTAGATAGTTGGGAAATTTGTTTACATAGATGGATGAACTGTGTTTCTGTTTGAGTAGATAGTTGGGAAACTTGTTTACATAGATGGATGAACTGTGTTTCTGTTTGAGTAGATAGTTGGGAAATTTGTTTACATAGATGGATGAATGGTGCTTTTGTTGAAGTAGATAGATAATTTGTTTATAAGGACGTTAAGATGGTACTTTCGTTTAAGTGGATAGATAGATAATTTGTTTATATTGAAGTTCTCTTGATGCTTTTGTTTAAGTGGATAGATAATTTGTTTATATTGAAGTTCTCGTGATGCTT
>CM065746.1:20505520-20508020 GCA_033310375.1 Conus canariensis
AGGAGAGGTGCTATAGGGGGAGATGAGAGGTGCTATAGGGGGAGAGGAGAGGTGCTATAGAGGTGCTATAGGGGGAGAGGAGAGGTGCTATAGGGGGAGAGGAGAGGTGCTATAGGGGGAGAGGAGAGGTGCTATAGAGGTGCTATAGGGGGAGAGGAGAGGTGCTATAGAGGTGCTATAGGGGGAGAGGAGAGGTGCTATAGGGGGAGAGGAGAGGTGCTATAGGGTACTGTTACCATGTCCCACTTTTTGTACTCCCAGTTCTTATAGAACAGGGAGTACTTTACAATGGGAACGAAGAAATGCTGTCTGTGTGTCCATCTGCCTGTGTGTCTGTCCGTGTGTCTGTCCGTGGTCAAAATGTGTTTCACTCGTTCCAGACAAAACTTCTGGGCCGATCTTTCTGAAAATTTGTACGTATGTTCATTATGGGTCACGGATGATGCCCAATATTTTATTTTACCAGAATAGCCGTCACTAACGGCTACAACGGCCCCAAACGGTTTTTCTTCTCTATGGAAATATCCCAGAATTTCAAGATAAACTGGGAGTACGTTTATATGCTTTGCATTTTGTTTGTTTCATGCGTCAGTCGTGTCTTTGGGATACTTACCGTTCGCAGGCGCACCCAGCGCGTGCTATCGCCATGACGGGGACGGTCTGTGCGAGGATTTCGAGCGTCAGAGCAGCGTGCTGGACTGCGGGTTCTTCACCCCGGAGTCCTTCCTGGACCAGTGGGCGCACGACGCCGTGGCCAACCCCCGCCATCAGGACCCCACCTGCCCGGCCCGCCTGGCCACTGGCGCCCCCGACCGTTCCCAGGTGTGTGTGTGTGTGTGTGTGTGTGTGTGTGTGTGTGTGTGTGTGTGTGTGTGTGTGTGTGTGTGTGTGTGTGTGTGTGTGTGTGTGTGTGTGTGTGTGTGTGATGAATGAATGAATGAATGATGGTGTGTGTGTGTGTGTGTGTGTGTGTGTGTGTGAGAGAGAGAGAGAGAGAGAGAGAGAGAGAGAGAGAGAGAGAGAGAGAGAATGAATGTGTGTGTGTTAGTGTGTGTTAGTGTGTGTGTGTGTTAGTGTATTAGTGTGTGTGTGTGTGTGTGTGTGTGTGTGTGTGTGTGTGTGTGTGTGTGTGTGTGTGTGTGCGTGCGCGCGTATGTGTGTTGTGTGTGTGTGTGTGTGTGTGTGTGTGTGTGTGTGTGTGCAGGCGGATTCTTTGTATGATTGTATAGATGTGTCTCAATTATTGTTAAACAAAGACTCTAGGAAGAAATGAGTCTCGACAGTCTGCAACAAGATAATTCCAACAATAGACAGGAGCCTTTAGGAGAGTGTAACAAGTATTTGTTTTACCGAAATTTCCTACATGTTTTGAAATGTCGTACACGTTAAACATATGCAAATGTAACACTGTATGCTTACGTTTGTACTTTATTCAGTTTGGATTAAGTAGTCCTATTTTGTAAACTGAATCAGGTAGGAAAGATTATCCTCTGAGATACAAAGCGGGGCATTTGTGACAACACTTTAACAGGAAATCGTTTCCTGTTTTCAGTATTTTGCATTTCCATTATTTGAAAAAAAGGATAAAACAAAAATTGCTATTCAGTTTACTTGATATACCTTGCTAGGTAAATGTAGCGAGGACATTACTGTTCTTTGTGTCTTTTCTTTGACATGTTTGTATTTCTTGGATTTAGTCTTCAAGATTCCAGAGTTTTGTCAATAACCTTCGATCACACAGGTTTAGACATGGAGGATGTAGACAGAGAGAGAGAACAGAGAGAGACAGACAGACAGGACAGACAGACAGACAGACAGACAGACACAGACAGAGAGAGAGAATTTTCTTTTGTATGTTTATTTCTTGGATTTAGTTTTCAAGATCCCAGAGTTTAATAACCTTTGACCATACGAGTTTAGACGTGGAGGATGTAAGGGGAGGGAGAGAGAGAGGGGGGAGAGAGAGAGAGAGAGAGGAGAGAGAGAGAGAGAGAGAGAGAGAGAGAGAGAATGCTGATTATTCAGAGCGCCAATCACAAGACATCGCTATTGATGGTGTATAGGGAAAATTAATGGCATACATACACAGGAAAAACAACCAACCAGCCAACCAACCAAGCAAACCAAACAAAAACTCTGGCCCTCTAGCCCTCGTAGACAACAGTTATCTTGTTTGTATTGAAGACGGAATGCATTCAAAGTAAGGAGAAACTGAATCAGAGATAAAGCTCCTTCACCTGTGTGTGTGTGTGTGTGTGTGTGTGTGTGTGTGTGTGTGTGTGTCGTGTGTGTGTGTGTGTGTGTGTGTGTGTGTGTGTGTGTGTGTGTGTGTGTGTGTGTGTGTCTTCTCCCTTCCCCCCTCCCATCTCTGCCTCTAAGTTCATATAAAATATTGACTGTCTGTCGCCGAATGATGTCAGCATGTCAGCTTTCATGCAAATGGTATATGAAAAAAAAAAAAAAAAAAAAGCGGCGACTTGCATTTGTAGGTGAAGTGGTG
>CM065746.1:20513020-20545520 GCA_033310375.1 Conus canariensis
ATCGATTTCAAGGCCTACTCCCAACAGATCCATGAGCGACGGGCCTCAGTCAAGCACCATCGATCAAAATTTTGCAGGTTATGAAGTGTGATGTATTTTTTCTCCCTTAGAGGAAAGATAATCCAATTTTTTAAAAAGGTGTGTGATAGCTCTCAGGCCTACTGTCTCCATGCTCTGGAGTCGAATTCGACAATTTTCGAAGGCATGACCCTTCCACAGTCGAAGTGCGTCTGCTTCACATCTGAAACACTAGAACTTACACTATCACTTAAAGAATGTCTGGCAAAGCTGAGATGGTACGTGATGGACAATCTCACTGGACACGTGATGAGGTAGCCGACGCTTTTGACCGATTTGAATATGTGGAGGTGGGGACCGGAATAGCTCAGTTGGTAGAGCGCCAGACTCGTAATCCAGGGATTGCGGGTTCGAATCTCCGCCGGGCCGTTTCGGTACAGGGGGATTTTTTCCTCGGAGTTAACATTAGTTCTGACTCCATTTCCCATACAGTCCTTCGAATGAGACTATAAACCGAGGTTCCGTGTGCGAACGCACGCATAACATCTTGCACACACGTACAATCCCATCACCAACTTTCGGAAGAGAAGGCCAGTTTGGCCGTTGGTATGGATGACACGTTACACATAGCATGCACCATCCCCGAAGATGGAGTATGGCTGCCTTTAATGGCGGGATAAAAAAAAAACGGTCATACACACAAAACTCCACTCCCTTTGTTGGGTAGATGGGTTTAATACTTGTCTCTCCATATAGGGAGTGTCCGCAGGAGCATCAGCCTGCGTACGCCGAAGAAGAAGAAGAAGAAGAAGAAGATGCAGCTCGCAGACGGTCGGCTGTGGCAAGAGTGAATACAAGAGGGTTAAAGACAAGAGATAGTGGGAAGACAGAACAAAGTAAAAAAAAAAAAAAACCAAAGAAAGACTGATTCGAACTGCCGCGGATTCGGGGATCCTCATGGATTTATGCAAGTGCATCACCCACAAAGCTAACCAAGAGTATCCATTGCAAGCAGAATGGCTAGTTACCATTTATGGTATGGAAAAAACCCACCAGCAGTACATGATTAGAAGAACAACAAAAAAAATCCCTTAATAACCCGTAGCCTTTTCTTACCCCCCCCCCCCCCCCCCCCCCCCCACCTCCCCCAGCTCTTGAAAGACAAATGGATGTTGCTGGCGGCGAAGATGAAGCGGAATGTGACCTCAAAGAAACGGAACCAAAGACTAGATTCTTAACGTGTGTGTGTGTGTGTGTGTGTGTGTGTGTGTGTGTGTGTTTTTCTCTGTCTCTGTTGTTCATAGGAAGTTTACAGCCTTCGGCAAGTCGCATAGCGCGACGCGTACCTATTTTTCAATACAAACGTGCCGCGTCAAGCCGATTTTTGTGAGATCTATACGTGAGGCGCAACGCGATTCATTTACTTGTTGATCATTCACTGAATCTGTAACCTTTCTCAGGATTGGTTAGTAATCAATCCAATCGTTTACCTGTTAATCTTCATTCACTGAATCTGTAACCTTTCTCAGGATTGGTCAGTAACCAACGCCATCATTTAACTGTTGATCTTTTCACTGATAGGCAGTTACTCCAACAGTTTTTTTTTCTTCTTCTTTTTTTATATTATTTTTTTTTCTGAGTTACTCCAACAAGTTTTTCTTCTTTTTTGTTTTTTCTTCCTTAGACTGTATGTTAAAATCACCCCCGACCTTTCTCGCCGCAGGTACCGGCCCCGAAGCCCCACCATGGAGATGACGTGTCGCGGCGGGCACTGGGTGACCGCTCAGCCCGTGGCCTGCGTGCCCGTGGAGTGTGGGCGTGCCGCCATGCCTGGTGCCCTGCTGACGTGCGCCTGGGGCACCAGCTTCGGACAGAACTGCACCTTCCAGTGCAACCCCCCGGCCACGCTGCATGGTGAGGACGGCGGGCAGCACGGCTGGGTCTGGATGCACAGCGATTTTTATCTTCTTTTATTTTTTTCATTTCTATTTCATTTATTTATCTATTTTATTATCGTTTAGTTTCTATTTTATTTTCATGTCATTTATTCATTCTTTTTGCTCTCACCTCTTCCGAGCCACTTCACTGACATTACCCCCCCCGCAACCAACCCACGCAGCTCAATCCGGCAGCCCCGGCACTGGCAATCCATAGGAAGCTGTCAACGTCAAGTCGTCATGAGGCAACCCACCAGAGGAGACACTGCACTGCTGCAGAGTCACTTCAAGTGGTGTTCGGTGATGCCTGTTCTGATCCAACGTACGCCAACTAAGCTCCCTGCTGACGGCCATCATTGCCTGGTCGCGGAGCTCGCACGAGTGAACGTCCCTCTCCGGAGGGGCGCCATCCCGTCTGTCCAAAGTCAGTCCCCATGAATTCTACTGTAATCGATGACCTCGACGCGAACTCACCAAGGGCACGGACGCAGAGAAGAATTCGAAACAGAGGTCACTATATAACATCAGAGTATGAAAGGCTATAGAATTTGAGTTTTATTTTTTATGCTGATCGATGAGGATGAAGGTGATGAAGACGAAGCTATGGAGCTCCATTCTGTTGTGAGACCACACGACAGGGCTGTACTCATCGCTTACTTTCATAACATACCACGGCGTCAACCAGGCCCGAGAGATACATACCTAATGCGGTGTTTGTCTGAAAATTTGAGCAGCACTCTCAGAAATGCATCCGTGAAGTAGATGAATCACCACTGTGTGGTCCCAGTTTTCCCGATGGAGCCCATAGAAAACTCAGCTCTGCGCAGGAGCCGTTAAGGGGGCAGAAAAATCCCATCAAGAAGGTGACTGATGCAAGACAGTTGTCAATGATATTCTTGTGCTGAGATAACTGACAGACTCTCCCCTGCAGACTGGAGAGAAAGAAATGCTCAATTTCTCACAGACAATCCATGAATAGTGTTCTAAATTTGAACTAACCTCACGCTGTCATTAACCTAGCCCTAACCCTACTCAAAACTTACCCTAACCATATTTCGAACTAAACCTGACGCTAACCTAAAATAAGGTTCGTAAAACCTTCTAATTACCGTCGTGAATGCTTCAGATGCGGAAAAGGAACACAAACAGGCGCATGCGCAGAACATAAAAACCTTCATTAAATGGCTGTAAGACATTGGTCTTACTAGACCGCCATAAAATAAAAAAAGGGGGGGGGGGGGGGGGGGGGAAGGAGGTTGGGGTGAGGAACTGGAATGAACAACATAGATTTAACGCGTTTCGAACCGGGGGACTTCTATAGACCGGACGAAAACAAATGGACTGGCGCAGACAACGGGACAAAAAAAAAAAAATTAAAAAAGAAAAAAAAAGAAAAAAGAAGAGAAAAATAAGAAAACAGTGACATTGCTGGTGCTTGAGCAAGTCGTTGCTTTTCTGTTGTAGATTTCTGCTCTTTAGTTGTCAATTTTCATTGAAGATTTCGCTATCTTTGTCTCTGCCATGTGTGTGTGTGTGTGTGTGTGTGTGTGTGTTGTGTGTGTGTGTGTGTGTGTGTGTGCGCGCGCGCGCACACACACACACACCGTGCGTGTGTATGTGCGTGTATGTGTGTGCGTGTGCTAAAATGTGCTCATGTAAGATTCATTTTGATGCATGTGTCGCAAGCGTTTTGTAGCAGTTTACCAGAAATGGCAACTGTGTATGTAAAATGGCTTAAGCCAAGACTCTACCGTTGTGAAACTAAGAATAATTTTTGATGCTATTCTCGGTGTTTCATACTGTCATTTTGTTTCTTCCATGCATTCGACAGCACCTAGCAACTTCAACTTTTTGTTGTTGTTGTTATTTGTTTTTGTTTTTTGTCTCTTGCGATAAATATGTAAGCAAATGAATGAACGAAGGATCAACTGTCTCCACCAACACCCCCCCCCCCCCCTGTCTCTCTTCTCCCCTCCCTCTCGCCCCCCCCCCCCTCCCTCCCCCTTTCTACTTTCCGCTCGTGCAGGTTCTGACAACTGGATAGTGTGCGAGGAGGACGGCCTGTGGTCCACGCCGCGCGCGCATTGCCTGGTCACGTGCCCACCCCCGCTGCACGTGGAGCACGTGCGCATCCGCAAAAAGCGGTGTCGGTCCGGCCGACTGGCTGTGGGCTCCCGCTGCAAGATGCGCTGCCACAAAGGGTACCACGTGGCAGGAGCGCGACGAGCCAGCAGGTGCGTGAGTTCAGCAGCAGGTGATCTCCAGCGGACTCTTTTTTACAACCAATCGCTAAAAAGGTTACGGAACAGGTTAGCTCCGGGGAAAAAAAAATCAAGGGAAGATAAGGCTCGTCTTTCCGTGATAAATAAATTTGCTCTTTTCTAACCAATCGCAAGGAAGATTACAGAATAGACCAGTTCCGGGTAAAAAAAAAAGAAAAAAAAAAAAGACAAATTCAAGGGAAGATAACGGCCCTGTCTTTCCATTGCAAACAGTGTTACCTTTTCTCAGTTTATGGGTCAAGCAAATAGAGCCAGAGAGTCCAATGTCTGATTTGAAGCTTCATGCTAGGATAATGATCGGGATATTGACTGCTTACCAGAAGCACCGTTTCACACCCATGTTTCGGCGGTTTTGTTTGTTTGTTTTTTTTTTTTTTGTTTTTTTTTGTTTTCTCATTGATTGAACTGTTAAGTTAACTGATGGAGCAAAATTGCTTTGGCCGTGCCCAGCAGCGGCATCTGTCCCATGAAAACGGTGGAGGCCACTCTCGTTGAATGCGAGCTCTTGCACAGATTGCCTCCCTTGCAGATTTCCGAACATCGTCTAGTGGGCGAATCGCTTAGCCAGACACACGTACTACTTTTTATAAATAAAACAAGAAAAAAAGACAGGGAAACAAAACAAAGATGAGGTTTAAACAACCCAGTTTCTAATTCGGAATCTTTCCATTAAAACAAAATCCAGTTCATCTTCAATCCAAATTAGAATATCGGCTTTTAGGGCTGGAGGTGAAAAAAAGGACATCATTTCTAAGATCAGCCATTTCCGCGTCCCTTATGCACCAAAAGAGTACAATATTCTGATTGGTAGGGAGAGTCGTTGGAATATTTGCTGTGTTTTTTGTGGGTTTTTTTTTTTATGATGTAGAAGGGGGGGGGGGGGGGGGGGGGGGGGAGGGAAGGGGCAGGAGGGGAGAGGGAGCTGCGTTAAGGGGACTGAGAATGGTGAGCAGGTCAAGGCCGTTTCACATTGACCGATTTATTTTCTTCTCTCTCTCTCTCTCTCTCTCTCTCTCTCTCTTCTCGGGGGGGGGGGGAGGGGGGGGGAGTGTGTGAATGATTGTATGTGTGTGTGCGTGTGTGTGTGCAAGTGCATATGTTTCTGCGTGCGTGCGTGTGTGCGTGAATTTGAGTTGTTTGTGGGTGTTCGCACGCGCGCGTGTGTTTGTGTGTGCGTTTGTGTGCATGCATCTTTCCACTTGCATGTGCGTGTTTCCATGCGCGCGAGCTCGAGCACGTGTGTATGTGTATGTGTGTTTGCTGTGCGCGCGCGCGTGTTTATGTGTGGTTGTGTATGTGCGTGCGTATGTGTGTGCATGCAAGTGCGTGCGCGCGCGCGCGTGTGTGTACGTGTGCCTCTGAGTGAATATGTTTCTTCGGGGTGTGTGTGTGTGTGTGTGGTGTGTGTGTGTGTGTTGTTCGTGGCGGGTTAGGATAGGCTTAGAGTTGTATAGGAAATGTTTAGCCCAAATATAGCCTCGGCCAGAAAGAAGCCGACTGGGAAGTGACACTGAAGTCTTTGGGAAAGCAGGCGAGTGTTCCGCTTGACCTGCGAGGGAAACGGCACGTGGTCTGGAGGTCAGTGCGAGAGGGTCTCGTGCCCCAAGTTTGACCCTATCTTCACGGGCCTCATCTCCTGCACCGACGGCGTCAAGGTGGCCAGCCGCTGCACCCTGATGTGTCCCGGAAGTGACGTAAGTGGACAGCTTTGTGATGCTATTTCCTGATTGCCAAGTTCGATCGCTCCCGTCTCTCTCTTGTTTTTTTTAAAAACAGGTCTGTGTCAGTTGATCCGCCAGCCAGTCGTAAAGACATTTGCAGAATTCGTCAAAATCAGGTCGCCCTACACATATACCCTCAAAATATGTTCAGGAGGTTATTTCCAGCCCGACTAAAAAAAAAAAAAAAAAAAAGTGTGAATGCCTTTGAGTGATGTAAAAGCGAGTGAAGAAACTTTGCGTGCATTTCTACCACAGTGGGAGATACAGTTTGGATTTGAATTATGCTTTCTAACGTGATTTAATTTTGCCTGTAAACATCGCCTTTCTGTAAGAATACCTGAGTTTACCATGTTTTTGGCAGACTTGTTTTACCCATACGATTTCGCCGTAATTTACACACATGTTTGGCGAAAATACTATGAATACGATGAGACCAAAAAAAAAAAAAAAAAAAAAAAAAAACGTTCTGGAGACGAAATGCTTCTGCGGTAACTGCACTTGTGGTGTATAACCATGGCGGAGGTTTTGACCGAAGAGCGACAACTCTTGCTAATTTCCGCGCGAAATCGCGTAAGAACAGAAAAAAAAAAAAAAAAAGACAGAAAACGGTAAAGGAGCACGAGATCGTGCCAAAGTATGCTGGTAAAGCAGATTTGAAAGTATTTTGTATTATAAGGAAGAACTATTTTACCGTAGTCAATGCAAGATCTGGTGGTTACTACCGGGAAGTGTGATGACAGGTGAAAGCGAAACGCCCCTGCACCCGTAACAAGGAGTTTAATTTTTAGTGACTGGGTCATTAATTTTATTGATTGTGTCTGTAACGTTTAAACCCGGTGTCGCGTGAAATCTGGGAACGTGATATCTGGGAAGGCTTCCCAGATATCACAGATTTTTGGGGGAACGCGTTCCCAAAATGTACTGTGATATCTGGGAAGGCCCGTGATATCTGGGAACGTGGTCTTTCAGAGCTCAGAAGGGCAGAAAGAAGACGAAAAAAGAATGGATTTTCGAGATAAGGTAGGAAACAATTCATTTATGTGCAATTGAGATCTTTGGCCTTCTTGTCCCTTTTTTGTACTCCCAGTTCTTATAGAACAGGGAAATACTTTAGAAAGGGAAAGAAGAAATGCTGTCTGTGTGTCTGTCTGTGTGTCTGTCTGTCTGTGTGTCCGTGGTCAAAATGTGTTCCACTCGCTCCAGACCAAACTACTGGGCCGATCTTTCTGAAAATTTGTAGGTATGTTCATTATGGGCCACGGATGATGCCCCATGTTTTAGTTTACCAGAATAGCCGTTACTTACGGCTGTAACGGCCTGTAACGGTTTTTCTTCTTTATGGAATATCTCCGAAAGTACTTGGCCGATCTTTCTGAAAATTTGTAGGTGTGTTCATTATGGGTCACGAATAATGCCCGATGTTTTAGTTCACCGTTATAACCGTTACTAACGGCTGTAACGGCCTGTAACTGTTTTTCTTCTTTATGGGATATCTCAGAAAGTACTTGGCCAACCTTTAATGAAAATTAGCAGGTATGTTCATTATGGGTCACGGAGGATGCCTGATGTTTTAGTTTGCCCCGTTATAGTCGTTACTAACGGTTGTAACGGCCTGTAACGGTTTTTCTTCTTTATGGAATATCTCAGAAAGTACTTGGCCAATTTATAAGCGGTTTGGATGATCTTGTGACAAATCGGAGCCTCTGTCCATATGTAAGTGATGTAATGCTGAAAATGGATGAAACAACCGTTAAAAACCGTTATTCTGCCGTTATTTCTTATATATAGGTGGATTTTAATTAAATTTGGCATATAGAAAGGTTATCACACACAATTGGCACTTCTATATAGTGTTTCAAAATTTGACCGTTAAAAACCGTTATTCTTGACATATTGTCCGATTTGGATGAAATTTGGTATGTACACAGGCTTTAGCCCAGTGTGGACTGAAATACTGGTTTCAAAAGTGTATATCGGTTATGTAACCGTTAAACCGTTATTTTGCCGTTATTTGTTATATATTGGTGGATTTTAATGAAATTTTGTATATAGAAAGGTTATCACACACAAATGGCACTTCCATGTAGTGTTTCAAAATCTTACCGTTAAAAACCGTTATTCTTGACATATTGTCCGATTTGGATGAAATTTGGTATGTACACAGGCTTTAGCCCAGTGAAGACTAAAATACCAGTTTCAAAAGTGTACATCGGTTAAATAACTGTTAAAACAGTTATTTTGCCTTTATTTCTTATCTCACAAAGCACTTGGCCGATTTATAAGCGGTTTAGAAAATTGGGAGTACGTTTATATGCTTCGCATCTTGTTTTTTCATTAATTTCTTGGCATGATTTTCACAAAGTACTCTCTTTCTGAGGCCTTCTTTGCGTAATTTCAACAATTTTTCACAAAATAGAGAAATGAAAACGCCACATTTAGTCTGTTCTCTGAGGCGTTCCCAGATTTCACACCAGTTCCCAGATTTCACGATTGGAAGTTCAGGAAATCTGGGAACGCGTTCCCAGATATCACGGTTCCCAGATATTATACGACACCGGGTCTAAATATTAGCCATCTTTTGCTATTTTGTAATCTTTTATTTGACTGATGAATAACGATCTTATGACCTGGACTGACGGAGGACGTCACTATACCTCATGACGCATTATACCGACTTGACGTACATTACACAATGCCTTGTGACGTAATTGTATGTAACACTGATTGCTGTAAAGCAACTATGCTCCGAAGTACCCGTCTATTCCTTTTTTTTTCATGTTGAATCTGAAATATATATGTAATTTCATGTAGATCAATATTTGTAGCATTGTCTCAGATATTAGTAACTAGGTCTTAAATATTAGTAATCCGGGTTTTTAACATGAGCAACTGGGACTGTAATATTTGATGGAGAGAATCAGAGTGGGTTTTGGATGGGGAGGGGGGGGGGGGGGGGGGAGTACTGCAACAGGCATATATGAGACTTCATCTTGCATGGATTTGTGTATGGTGCACGACATGCCACAAAAGTAAGAAAGCTCCAAGTTAACCTTTCCTACTTTGTAATAATTGAAGACCAGACCAGCGAATGTGACAGGCAAATGCACAGATCAGGAAGCTCCTATGTCATGGCCATGAATGTCCCGTCTCAAAATGATCACCATCATCATCACCATCATCATCATCGTTATTATTCTGCTTGCATCGCTGCTGCAGCCTAAACTGTTTTCTTTTTTTTTTGTACTCCCAGTTCTTATAGAACAGGGAGTACTTTACAATGGGAACGAAGAAATGCTGTCTGTGTTTCTGTGTGTCTGTCCGTGGTCAAAATGTGTTCCACTCGCTCCAAACAAAACTTCTGGGCCGATCTTTCTGAAAATTTGTAGGTATATTCATTATGGGTCACGGATGATGCCCGATGTTTTATTTTACCAGAATAGCCGGTACTAACGGTTATAACGGCCGCAAACGGTTTTTCTTATTTCTGGAATATCTCAGAAAGTACTTGGCCGATTTCTTATCTCAGTGACAAAATACATTATGACGCATGTTTGAATGTGACTTTTATTTACACGTGTATTCAAGATAAACTGGGAGTACGTTTATATGCTTTGCATCTTGTTTTTTCCTGCTGCTATATAGATGCTGATTTCTTTTGTCAGCTTCTGAACTAATTATTCTTTTTCTTCTTCCCCTCCCTGCTCTTTCCCTTTCCCCTCTTCTAATTGGCATTGTCACCCATTCATAGTCATCATCTTCTTCTTTCACTTCTTCATTTTCTTCTTTTGTTTCATGTTTTTGTCGCTCTTTTCGTCTTGTTTTTCTTGTTGTTTTTTGTTGTCTCCTCCTCGTCTTCTTCTTCTGCAGCCTTTTTTCCCAATCTTCTTTGTTCTTAGTTTTCGTTTGCTTATGTGTCGGTTGCTTCTTTGTCTTCATCATCCTCTTTGCCTTCATCATCCTCTTTGTCTTCATCATCCTCTTTGTCTTCATCATCCTCTTTGTCTTCATCTTCGTTTGTTTCCGCGTCTTCTTCTATTTACACTTCTTTTTCTTCTTCTGTCTGTGCGTCTTCATCATCATCATCGTCTTCTGTTTCTTTTTCTTCTTCATCTTCGTCTTTCTTTCTTTCTTTCTTCATTGTTTCCTTTGTCGTGTGGATTCCATTTTTTGTGTGTTCTTCTTCTCAGTCTTGTTTTTCTTGTTCTTTTTCTTGTTCTTCTTGTTCTACGTTTTTTTTTATTCGTCCTCATTTTCTCTACCCCCCCCCCCCCTCCTCCTCTCCGTCCACCACCTTCTTCTTCTTCTTCTTCTTCCTCTTCCTCCTCCTCCTGCTCCTCCTCCTCCTCCTCTTCCTCCTCCTCCTCCTTCAGACGAGGGTTTCAGAATTACCACGTTATTGTTGTCTTCGTAGGAAGCGCAGATTGTCACGTGCAACGCCGACGGTCAGTGGAACATGCCCATGCGGCGCTGCCCCCAGTTTGATGACGTGTTTTGCCCCGACCCCGACGACTTCAACCGACTGGTTCTCCGCTGCCCCGCTCCCATTGTGGGTGAGTGAGACCGGAGCCGGAGAAGAGGAAGGGATTAATAAAAGGAGGAAGGGAAAGGGGAGGGGGGGGAGGATGGTCTTAGGGGCTGGGGTTTAGGGGCTGTTGGATAGAGGGGACTGGGAGGAAAGGGTAGAAAGTGTCCGGGGGGTAGAGAGAGAGAAGGACGGTGCATGGGGCGGATTAGAGTGGGTTTGGTTTGGGGAGGGATGAGGGGGAAATTCTAGGATGTTAGAGGATTACATCTGTCTGTCTGTCTGGCTGTCTGTCTATCTATCTACCTATCTATCTATCTATCTATCTATCTATCTGTCTGTCTGTCTGTCTGTCTGTCTGTCTGTCTATCTTGCTGTCTCAGTGGTTGGTGTGATGCGTCTATTGTGTTTGCGAAGTGTCCGTGTGGTTGTCACCTCTCGCTTTCAGCCTCCACCGCTGACTAGCACCGCGGTTTCCAGCACTGCAAAAAGGGGAGCAGAATGCATCAGTCTTTCCCTGTCAGTGTGTAGCCTCTCCACCAGCAAGCCCTATACAGTGCCTAGTCGTGGCGACACACGTCAACTAGAACCTTACGGACTCAGGATAAACTACAAGGGACTCAGATGAAGTCTGACCCCAAGACGTGTGGCATGCATGCCCACGGGCGTGTGAATACGCCCTAGTGCCCACGAACCAGACTCCCAGGTCTGGGTCAGATAGCTTCACTGCCTTGTAGATGTCTCGGGAGAGTCAAAGGCTAAAGAAAGAAAATCCGGAGTGGAGCCCCTAAGGCAGTTGACACACCGTGACACCTTTTGGCAGCTCCTGCAGCTGCGCTGGCACCAGACTGTACAGGCTTGTCCTTTCCATTGGATCCTCTCAGCAAAGCCGAGAGGGGGATTCTGGCGATTGGACACCCCAGAATCACCACACACTTCACCCAGGCCTGCGCCCTGGAGAGGTCACTCCAGTGCGGCTATCCCAGCGACAGAAACGACACGGAAGACAGCAGTTACAGGTTATAAACCCAGAGCGTATTGACGTAAGCTTGGGTGTTATGGATTGTCTCTAACGGTTGGAGGGACCATCGTGTTCCACTGGTCAGCTACCGCTCGCCTCAAGCTGGGCAGCCCCCAGTCAACAAAGTGCTAACCCGCCACAGTCTACCTGTTTCAATGGATTGCTTGGAGCTCAGGGGAAGACCGAAGGGCAGACTGTAAACCCTGCACCAGGCAATAAAAGAAAAAAAGAAATTCAAACTACCAGCCCTGCAGCTGGCAACCTGGAATGTCAAAACGATGTGTCCTGGCCTTTCTGACGATCTCCAGCAAGTTGACGACGCCAGGAGAAACAGCCATTGTCGACCGCGAGCCGAAGAGGTTCAATATCGACATCGCCACTCTGCCAGAGACACGGCGCGAATCCTCTCTCTCCAGCTCACGACCTCATCTGGACCAACAAAACCCTTAGCGTCTACGTCCCCCCACTCTGGTCTACATCCGAGCCTAGGGATGAATTCTATGAAAAGCCTAAAGCCAAGATCAGAGAAGTACCTGCAACGGAACACTTGTTTTTGTTTGGGGACTTCAACGCCCGGATTGGTGCAGACCACAGCTCCTGGCCCCGCTGCATGGGCTGTTTCGGCATGGGCAAGCTCAATAAGAATGGACAGCGGCTACTTGAGCTTTGCTCCTTCCACGACTCTGTATCACGAACACCTTCCCCACAAAGCCACACCACAGAGTCAAACGAGTGTACCCAGGGCTTCAGAGATGCGAGGTCGACGATCGACATGATGTTCTCCCTGAGGCAGCTATAAGAGAAGCGCCGCGAGCAGAGAAGACCCTTGTTCATCGCCTTCATCGACCTGACCAAGGCGTTTGACTCGGTCAGTAGGCCGTTAAAAAGATGTTCACTACTTGTCCTTGGTACATGCAGCGGTACTTTTTCTTAGATACAGAGAATGCCAGTAGACGAGCACTGCACAAGGAATTAAAACCAATAAAGCTTACAAATTAGAATCAATAAATGTTACAACTGAAGAGCATTTCTACGATTTATTCCATGCTGTGATTTTTAGACTAAATCCTTCCTTCACTTCGGTCGCACTAGGCACTGCAATCTCTGATAACCCAAAACGTTCTTCTTGGCTTGCTCTTTCTTGCCAGTTCACTTTAAGCATAGCCACTGTAGGTATCAACGCGGAGTGACCGCAGGCAGAAATAGTACAAAAGCAAATACAAACATTCCTGGGCCGCTAAACGAAGCAGCAAACAAACTACAACTTTGTAATTCGTTTGTTCCTTTGTTTGGTGGCCCAAAAATTCCATTTTCACTCTCGTGTCCATTGTAGAGCACAGTCACATAATGCAGATTCCATGGAGTGTTAATTTCTGCTTACATAGCCCATACAGTCCCTAGACTCCTAGGCTGAAGATCTCGAACCTTCAGATGTGTACTATCACATCTGTCCAACCATCACGAAAATGTCTGCAAATCTTCTGGTGCTTGACGTCGGGGCTGAAGCTGCGATTTGGTACTCCCTTCTCACCTCTGGCACCTGTTTTGCTGTCCCTTCTGTCACAACTGCACATAACGTGCGAGTAATTCTTCCAGTTCAGTGACAGAGCTAAAAGAATCTCCAACGTTCAGCTACGTAGGTAAACTGAGGCCTGTTCTTCACTTTCTAGTGTGCTGATGTAACGATGTCATGTGACAATTGCCAGCCCGCTCCATCATCTCTCTCTCTCTCTCTCTCTCTCTCTCTCTCTCTCCACAAACTGCCGTAAGGGTTATCAGTTTACGTCATTTTTCAGCGCATACCTTCACTCCCTTAGCCCCCTCTTCCACTCATTCTCTTCCCTCTGTCTGTTAGTCTGACTTTTAATGCAAGCCGACACAGTGACAGGCGCTCGGCAATGATGCCAATGGGCAGAGAACTTTGACGTAATGCGGGTGGTCATCCCCGCTTTCCCTCCTCTTTGTCCGCTCCCCTCCTGGCTTCTTCAGCAGCAGGCTTCACAGGAACACTGCGTGAGTGCTTCCACTGCCACACTCTACTACAAAGGGAATGGTCGCCACCCCTCTCTCCTTCCACTCTCGCTCCAGCATGACAGGTGCGTGCGCCCTGGCCATGACTCGGTGTGTTCTGACCGCGCTTTATGCAAATGATGTGGACAGGCCGGATGCCTGTGCAAGCACGTGTCTCAGGGTGGGGTGAACGTTGTAGATTCGTTCATTAGCATAAGTGCTGACAAACACCAGGACCTTAGATTGTCATTTCTGATCCTGCTGTGTGGCAAGTGGCCGATTCATTCTGGATCACCCCCTTCCCCCATCAGATTACTAACCCCCTCTTTCTTTCCCTTAACGATACTATTGGCTGTCCTGTTCCTCTGACAGCATGTCAATCAGTTGCATCAGAGAGAGGATGTGTAGTTTAGCACACAAAGAAGGGGAGATCAAGCCTCCTCATACCACTGATCCACCGTGGACTGCAAGATTGTCGCAGTCAGTGTCAAACACTGTTGTATGCCACAGAGGGGAACGTTCATCTCTCCTACTCCGAGATCCTGTGTCAACATTCACCGACAAACCTAGAAGAACCACTGGATTCCTAGACTCTCTGCGACTGGCTCAGCACAAGATCAAGAATCAAAGCTTCCACGTGGCCAAGCAACAACTGATCAACCTACCTACAAAAAGAATTGACCAGGTACCAGCTATTGGAGAGATATCTGCACACCTCTCCAACACCAGCTGAGTTTTGATCTATCAGCCGGACACCAACTCAAGTCAACAAAACATTCCCCTCCTTTATGACGGGATGAAGTGGGAAGACTTCAGCCCAAACAAAGACTGATTCGATCGAAGATCTATTGATTTGAATATTTTACTCTTGTATAACCAAGTAAAGTTGGTGTGTGTGAAATTGCACTTAACTTGTGTCAGTTATTTGTTGTTCATCCGTCATTTCATGTTGGAACTTATTTCTAGTTCTGTCTGTCACTCGGAGCAAAAGCACTTTTAAGTGCATAAGCCGAAGGGAGCTGCTCCTGAGCCATAGTTGAGTATTTTCAACAGTTCCGAGAGAAAATGAAAAATTCTTTCAATTACCAGTACCGGAAAGTTCTTCCTTCCATCACAGAGAGTGGAAATTAAATTTTGATATATGCAAACTACTCTGTAAATCTAATGGAGAAAACACTCTTGAGTCCTCCTTCCCCTTGAGGATCACCCCCCCCCCCCCTCCACCCACCCAACCTACACCCCACTCGTCACACCGAGATTTTAGTAAATCTGCTTACTGCTTTGAGCTCTCACCTTAAGTTGAACTTCACACGATTCATAACAATTTTGTAAGTGAATTTACACACCCATAAGTGAATCTATTGACTTATCTTATATGAATAATTACTCGTTACCCTAAAAAGTTTTCTTGCAGTGCTGACTTGCGGAAGAGTTTCAGCAAACTAGCAGATTGTTTGTTTGTTTGTTTTTTAACGTGTAAGGTAAAGTACTGGTCTTCACAACCTAGTCTACAGGCTAAAATTCTTTGAGGATCACCTGCAGTCAAACACTTCCTTAAGATTCTTCGTACTACAGTCTACCTTTTTGTGTTTTTGTCATCCTTTATGTTTATTAACTTCATTTAGTGAGTGACTTTATCGAGTGACTAATTTTAGATTGAATTAAACGGGAAATGACTGTATGTAGCAAGCCAGCTGGCAGCTCTTCAGTCGGTTCTGCCCGGGTAGGCAGCCCCTTATGTAAAGGAAAGTGTGGATTGTAAAGTGCTTAGAGCTAGGCCTCTAACCGAGCATAGTCTCTGTATGAAATATAATAATGATGATGACAGTGATAATAATAATGATAATAATAATAATAATTATTATTATTATAATGATGATAATAATATCAATCATAAGAATAAGAATAAGAAGAATGACGATGTGATGATAAGAAATATTGATGACAATAACGATGATGAAATATTGATGACAATAACGATGATGAAATAGTGATGACAATAACGATGATGAAATATTGATGACAATAACGATGATGATGATGATGGAGGTGATGAAAGAAGAAGAAGAAGATGATGATGATGATAGAACAACAATAACAACAACAAAAACAGCAAGAACAACATCAACAAAAACAACACAGCAGCAACAACAACAACAAAACAACAAGAACAACAAAATCTGTTATAAAGACTGAATTGTGAAGTTATGAAAAAAGAACGATTTATTTGCGTAGTCAACCATCTAAATCAGTTTGTTGTGAACAGAAATTTTGTGAAGCCGCACGATAAACTTTCAGCATGTCGTCGCTTGTAGTGTATTTAATCGTGATTATAGATGTGTTTACACCAAGACAGGAGCAGAGGAAGGTAGGGGTGGGGTGGGGTGGGGTGTGGCTGTGGGGGGTGGGTGGGGTGGGATGGGGGTGGGGGGAAGGGGAAGGACACACAGGTGACCGGTCAGTGTCTTGGTGCCCAGGGGCACAGTGCGGGGTGTCCTGCTCGTCCCCTGACCACGTGGCCATGTTCAACGTGAGGCGGGGCCAGAGGCGGAGTCCGCAGTGGCAAGTGGTCAACAGCATCACGTGCACCGGAACCGGAAAGTGGTTCCCTCCCTTGGAGCACGTGACGTGCGTGGAGCAGTGCAGCGAGGTGATCTGCCAGCCTCTGTGCCCGTGTCCGACTGTGTCCTTGTCTGTCTGCCTGCCTCTCTCTCTCTCTCTCTCTCTCTCTCTCTCTCTCTCTCTCTCTCTCTCTCAATATCCGTCTCTGTCCCTTCTCCATGGTTCTCCGTTTCTCCCTCTGTGTCTCTGACTGTGTCTGTCTGTTTAGTGTCTGTCTCTTTAGTGTCTATCTGTAGCTGTCTGTATCTCACACTTTTTCTTTCCCTTACCTCCCACCCTCTCTTCCCCCGTCTGTGTGTGTGTGTGTGTGTGTGTGTGTGTGTGTGTGTGTGTGTGTGTGTGTGTGTGTGTGTGGTTGCAGATATACTTACTTACTTTCTTGTAATATGATTTTCTGAATTGCAGCAATACTTACTATTTTTCTCCCTTGAGTTAACTCTTTAGTTTAATGACCTTTTCTCCTTGTGTTCGCCATTTTGCGCTTGATCTTTTTATGCCTCCCTTGCACTCGAACGGATCTAGTGTGGCGTAAAAGTGATTTTTTTTTTCTGAAGTAAAACACTAAACTAATAATTTAGATTATTTTCGAGTATTTTAGTTTCCAGCTTTAGTTTTCATTCTTTCTTATTTAATAATTTTGTTTTTTCTTAAAGAAATAGATACGATATTTTTTTTTGGTATCATATTTCAAGCAAGAGCATTTCAAATAACAGCAGATCATACGTAATAAAGGGTTATGTTCTTGTTCAAGATGCTGCCAACTAACCACTTGTTGAACCACTACTGTTGCACACTGTGTCTTTCCACAAATACTAACCACTTGTTGCACACTGTGTCTTTCCACAAACTAACCACTTGTTGCATACTGTGTCTTTCCGTTGTTTGTAACTTTTTCGACTCCTCCGCATAATTATGGCGTCACGTGATAGGGAGTTATTCACCTTTAAGGGACTCTTTCAGTGTAAGATTCTTTTTTTTTTGTTGTCTGTTTGGCCGTATGTCAGTTTCAACGTGTAGGCTTGCACGTAGGCCTATACATGATAACCATGTGCGTGGATATGTGCTTGTGTGTTCTTGCAGGTTCATCGTATTAAATGTTTTTGTTATGCGTGTAGTGTTTGGCAAATATGTGATTCATTTTGTCTGTGCAACTCCACGCACATTGTGTGTGTGTGTGTGTGTGTGTGTGTGTGTGTGTGTGTGTGTGTGTGTGTGTGTGTGTGCATGCACTTGTTCATATACATATGTCTATTCACTGTTGTGAATGTGCAGGTGCATACATCCGTATACTTGAACGTGTTTATGTGTAAGTAAATGCGTGTGTGTATGTGTGTGTTGAGTGCATATATTTTTGTGTGTGTGTGTGTGTGTGTGTGTGTGTGTGTGTGTGTGTGTGTGTGTGCGTGCGCGCGCGTGTTTGTGTGTGTGTGTGTGTGGGGGGGGGGGTGCGTTTGTGGGTGCGTTTGTGTATGAATCAGACTGTACACGAGCCGACATGCATGTATGTGTTCGAAGGTGTGTGTATATGCTTTTACGCGTTCTAGCGCGTCAGCACGCATGCACGCACGTATTTGCGTAGATCACGTGCCCGCCCGCACACTTTGTGCTCATCTGATGTTTGTGCCTGACAGGAGTTCGTCAGCGACACGTGGTGCGACGCCCGCAACAACCGCCCGTACTGCCAGTGGGACGGGGGCGACTGTTGCCACAGCACCCGGGGTGGCGAGGTCAAGCTCTTCGACCCGTCCTGCGGGGAGGCCTGCACGTGCAAGGACCCCCAGGCTTTGGAGAACCGAGGCAAGCAGAGCGTCTACGAGGACGCTGGTGGCCACAGTGGTGTTGTTGGTGGCGGCTGAGTTGAGAATCGAGCGGGATTTCCCCCCACCCCCCACGCCACGAGGCTGACATCACGTCGCCGTGTGACGTTTATGTGTAGGTGTTGATGATGACCGTCGGTGTGAAACAAATGTCCGCGCTGTGGAAGGAACGAGCTCGGGCTTCCCACGCGCTGTGTGTCCGTCATGTCTGTGGTCGCGCGTCGGTTAAGACACACCGATCCGCTTGTGACGTTCACGGGCTTTATCGGTCACGTGATTTCGGGAGACTAGCCCCCCCCCCCCCCCCCTCCCCACTCCTACTCCCTCTCCCCCTGTTGAAACTTGCGTCACGTGGTAGTCGATTCAGTGACGTCATTAGTAACGGAGTCCGTGACGTCAGCGCCCATTCACTACTCCCCGTTTCCATTACTCTTCCATTTTGGTCTCCACGAGTCTCGTCACTACCTTGATGGATGTCTTCCTGCTGCCGGTGACTGAAGCTGACTTTGTTGATTAATCAGTGCTTTGTGGCCAGTGAGGTGAATTGGGACTAGAGGTCAGAACCTTTGTTGATTAATCAGTGCTTTGTGGCCAGTGAGGTGAATTGGGACTGGAGGTCAGAACCTTTGTTGATTAATCAGTGCTTTGTGACCAGTGAGGTGAATTGGGACTGGAGGTCAGAACCTTTGTTGATTAATCAGTGCTTTGTGACCAGTGAGGTGAATTGGGACTGGAGGTCAGAACCTTTGTTGATTAATCAGTGCTTTGTGGCCAGTGAGGTGAATTGGGACTGGAGGTCAGAACCTTTGTTGATTAATCAGTGCTTTGTGGCCAGTGAAGTGAATTGGGATTGGAGGTCAGAACCGAGCTGATGGATACTGACAGCTTTGTCCTCATGTGGACGGGGAGGATAAGGGTCTCACTATCATGGGCCTGCAGAGGCTTGTGACAAAAAGCAAAAACAACAAAAAAAAAACCAGGCTGGTCAAACCTTTGCTGCATTATTGAAGTAGAAACCTGCTAGGAAAGGATGAGCTCAGCTTGTGCAGACTCTAGACAAGATATAAAAAAAAAAAGAAAAGACGTCTGCCCAACAGCTAATAATGAACGGAGAACGCACGTGAGTGAAACGGTGAAAACGTGGCGACTTGGACCAATCTCTATATAAATGCATGTACCCGCCGTTTGCATTACATCTATACCTATGCTCCTTCATCGCAGTTTGCCAGCTGAAGTTTTGTGTTCTAGACTGCTGTTGCTATTGCTGCCAGAATTACTGTCCTGTAAATACCATGAACGAGCACAGCGTGTAGAAATCATTGGATACTAGCCGACAGCTGTCACTCGTTCTCCACAGACCCTAGACATAAAGCTGTTGTAAGTGCGTGACCCCGAACCACGAGCGCGGAACGCTTACAGTGATGACGTTCCTCACACCAGTTGACGTGTGCAATCTGTGCGACTTGTACTGGGTGAGAATGGGAGGGCCGGGGCGGTGGTTGAGGATGTCCTTCGCCCCGTCTCTCCACCGGCTGCGCTGCAGCCCGCTGACTCTTGTTGTCTTGCCATGATGTTCGTACCAAGGTCAGGAAGTTGCCGTGACAGGTCCATTGTCATCATTGGTAGTGAAAGAGGCATCTTTGGTTGTTGCCACAGTCTGAAGTCACGAGAACCCTAATGGGCGAAACCTGCGTTCTTTTTAGGTACCCTTTCCTGTTGTCGATTGTTAGTACCCTTCATTCTGGTTTCTTGTTGTCGTTGCTGTCTTTTTTTTTTTTTTTTTTCTCGGAGGTGATCTAACGGTTTTTTGCGATCGTTTAGAAGCTGTTGTGTTTTGCGCATATTGTGCAGTATCAAGCTGTTGATGTGTTTTGAGGGCGTTGCGCAGGGATCTGCTCGGTTTCAACGCTTTTGATGTGTATCGGGGGCTGCGGTAGGGCAATTCTGTCACTTACGAAGCTGCCAATCTGTTTTGTGGGGGTATTGTGCGTTAATTCTATCAGTTAAAAAAAAAAAGCTGTTGATGTGTTTAGAGGTGGGTGTGGGGGTGAGTTTTGGGGGAGGTGGGATGGGGGGAATGAACGGTGATTTGATCAGTTGAAAAATGTTGATGTGTTTTGTGGATATTGTACTTTTTTTTTTCTTCTTCTTAGTGGAGTGGATGAAGTTTTGCTTTGGTGCCAGCTTTCATTGCTTAGGAAGGATAATGTTAATGTTCATTGTTAAAGGGATTATAGTGGATTTCACTCTCTCTCTCTCTCTCTCTCTCTCTCTCTCTCTCTCTCTCTCTCTCTCTTCTCTCCGTCTTTGTCTCTTCCTTGCTATTTGCACGTCTGTCTCTGTCCCCCTGTTTTATTGTTTGTCTGTCGGTCTTCCGATGTCGTTTCTGTATATTTTGAAAGATAGGTCGACAAATGAATTCAACTTGGACTGGTGCTTTTCGAGATCTATATCACTCCGCGCAACGTAGTCCCGTTTAGCATGTGGTTTGATGAACTAAACAAGACAGGAGTTGTCTTTTGGTCAAAACTGCTTCTGTTTCGTGAACAGATCACAACTACTACAACAACACTGAAGGAGAAGGAACGCAACATATTTTGATTTCTAGAATGATTGGTATCCAGAAGAAAACAACAAATTATTGGCCGAAACGGTCAGTGTTTGTTTGTCAAATTCCATGGTCGGTTATGGATTATTACGTCAATCTCGGATTCCCACCCAATTTTTCAGCAAAACATTTTCTAGTCTCAAGCGGTCGTGCTTTTATTTGTGCATCATGAAAAAAAAATGTGAAAATGGGTATTTTTGACAAACTCCACGTCTGATTAGGTATTACTAAGTCACTTTCGGGTTCCCAGGCAACCTTCCGTGGCTACTGTTGCGGTTCGCCCGTAGAATGGAAAGATGTGGATGTTAACGTAACTTGGCGCTTAGTTCGGTAGGGTAAGACGGTTTTCCGGGCTGTCTTTTCACTGCTGTTGACACGAATATGTGGGCAGAGAGAGTAATAAACTGACTGTAGCTTGCAAGGAGTTGGACATGGTAACAATACTTAGCCAAACGGGGAGTATAATTGAAACAAATAAACAGCTCCCTCCACCCCCCACTCTCCCACCCCGTTATTTCGTTTGCTGTAATTCTAATATCACACACGTTTTTTTCGCTGTTTTTCTGAAAAAGGTGTAGTTTACATACATTTGAATATTTTTCAAACTGCTCGAAGAAGGAAGGTAAGGGTGGAGAGGCGGGGGTTTCTTGCTAAGAATAAACCATTCAGTCCTGAAAGCCAAGTATGATCGTCCAGTGAGGTTGCCAGATTTGTTGCCCGTGTTTGAACACATCACCTCCCCAGTCCTCGCAGCTGTACATGAGTATCTGTTCCCCCTGAGACAAGAGGAAATGGGGAAGGGTGGGGGGGGGGGGGGGGAGGAGGCGGGGGCTGTAAATGGGTACAGGGAGAAGACTTGCTCCGCCTTCATAATGATTCGCATCCTGAGAAATTTAAGTGTCCCATACCTCGCTGCTCAAAGACTGCTGAAATTATGGGAACACTTTTAGCACTCTCTTTTGTCTTTGTTTTTTCTTTATTTTTCGTTTTTTTTCTTTTTTTTTTTTTCTTTCTCTTCTCAACTAAACACATCTGTTCACCTAAGAAAGGCAGTTTAACCCCCCCCAAACCTCTCGCAGTCCTGTTGTCTTCACACAAATAAATCTTGAATGACTATGTATGGTTTCAGTGATTATTTCTGATGACGCTTAAACCGCAGTTTTTCTTTTATTTATTTACTTTTTTTTTTATTGCTGTCATTGCTTCTGTTGGCTTTCTTCGTTCTGTCCTTATTACATGAGCTTTCCGTGTGAAAGTCCAAGCCGACATTCTCCAGGCATTCTGAACATCTGAAGAAAAGGCGTGTCCAGTGGGATTTGTTTCTTTTGTGGGTGAGGCGGGAGGGGTGAGGGTGGGGCTGAATGCTATTCTTGTTTCTAAGACAACCCAGAGGCTAGACTGTGCGGATAACTGGTGGCTCGGTGGTAGAACACCAGCCTTCAAAGTTGCGAGTTTGGATCCTGCGAGCATGCAGCGTCAACATGGCCGTTTTCGCTGCCCATCGTAACGTGTTGTCGTCCGGGTGTTACTGGTACAGCGTTAGAGAATTCCCTGCTCTTTCCCAGTTCCCCCTTGCCCACTGTTCTAGGATAGTCATCTCAGTCTGCCATGTATTGTTTTGATGGGCGTAGACGTTAAGTCAGGATGTAAGTAAGCAGGACCACGCTCAAACTACAACAGAAGAAATCAGTAGTCTCGAAGAGGCCCTGTCTCCCCCCCCCCCCCCCCCCCCCCCCCCTTTTTTTTTTTGTTTTTGTTTTGTTTTTGTTGCTTTCCTTGATGAGGGACTTTTGTTTTTGTCTTTTGTCCTAAATAAAATTTAATGCGTGAAAATTTAGTTATTCGTGCATTTACAGTATACAGTACTATGTATTTGTGTCTTGTTTATTTGTTTCAGAAGCGAATGCAGATTTAACATGTACTTTTTGGGGGTGCAAAATCAGTTTTTAAAAAAAAACCGGGCTCCTACCAAACTTGCGATGTAAGGTTTTATCCGGGTGCTGTGTTGATCCAGTTAAGAACGACTCAAATGACACTGCCAAACTTCCCACTCACATTGCAATGCGCAATATATAAGACTGATATTTTTTTTTTCAATCAAGTTCATATTATCCCATGGTGGCCAAGTCTGACCAGTGACCAATAGTTTGAAATTAATCAGAACATTGAATTTGTTTTTAAACATTACTCTTCTTAAGGCCGCTTAATGACCAATAGTTTGAAATTAATCTAACATTGATTTCGTTTTTAATATTACTCATCTTAAGGCTGCTTGGTGGCCAATAGTTTGAAATTAACCTAACGCAGAGTTTGTTTTAAAACATTCTCGTCATAACGCTACTTAGTGACCAATAGTTTGAAATTAACCTAACATTCAGTTTGTTTTCTTCGAACATTCGCTTCTTAACGCTGCTTAGTGACCAGTAGTTTGAAATTAACCTAACATTGAGTTTGTTTTCAAACATTCGCTTCTTAACGCTGCTTAGTGACCACTAGTTTGAAATTAACCTAACATTGAGTTTGTTTTCAAACACTCTCTTCTTAAAGCTGCTTAGTGAACAATAGTTTGAAATTAACCAAACATTGAGTTTGTTTTCAAACACTCTCTTCTTAAAGCTGCTTAGTGAACAATAGTTTGAAATTAACCAAACATTGAGTTTGTTTTCAAACACTCTCTTCTTAAAGCTGCTTAGTGAACAATAGTCTGAAATCAATCTAACGTTGAGTTTGTTTTCAAACATTCTGTTCTTAAGGCTGCTTAGTGACCAATAGTCTGAAATCAATCTAACGTTGAGTTTGTTTTCAAACATTCTCTTCTTAAAGCTGCTCAGTGACCAATAGTTTAAAATTACTCCAGCATTGAGTTTGTTTTCAAACTTTCTCTTCTTAAGGCTGCTTGATCCTTTACCTACCCACACCTAAGTGGTGTACTTTAATCTTGATAACGGTCATACATTATCCGCGTTTTTGACGTAATACTCAGAATTATCCAGATGGAGCCTATATTTTGTCACAGGCAGAAGCCTAAGCAGTGTTTATGTGGGTCTGAATGCGTGTGAGTGTTTGGTGTTTTTGTGTACTTGCAGATGTCTGCGCCACCAAACCAAAAAAAGCGAGTTTTGCTACTTTTGTACTTTCATAAAACATATACCTGAAAGCTTTAACCCTGTACATACTCATAAAAGCTTTAACTCTGTAAATACTCACTTTTTTTGTGGAAGACTATTTGTCGCTGTATACTCAAATATGAGCTATTGATCTATGGGTGTGATCACAATGAAGGGCCAATTGTGATTTGAAGAGGCCAGGAAATCTCTGTGACTGGTAGCCTTTGTTCTGCAGACTTTGCTCCCTGTCTGTCGGCATTAGCAATGTGCCAGTGTCTCAGTTTTCAAACACTACTTAGGTCTACGCGGGAGAAGAAAAAAAAAACTCACGAATCTTCAGGTCTGTATTCTTTGCAAGTCAAAGACAGATATGCATAAGTTTCAGACGTAGTTTACAATTCCCATTTAAAGTTCCTCAAAACTACGTTACTGCTGCCACTGGGAATTGAAGTGTTGTATCGACGGAGGTAGTAACCGAGTGGTTGGAGCGCTTTACTGTTACTGTTAGAGTAGTAAGTTCCAAGCCAGGCCTCTTCTTCGGCTGAGAGAGGCAACTGCGTCGGCTGCTCCTGCAAGGCAACATGTCATTCACAGACCGGCTGGGCACCAAGACCCTCCTCTTTGTGTATACGTCCGCAGAAGTTCTGATAAGCCTTTTAAAGCCTCTCATAAACCTGCCAATTAAAGCCTCTGATAAGCTTGTTAAAGTCTCTGATAAACTGTTCAAATCTCTGATAAAACTGTTAAAGCACCCGATAAGCTGTTAAAGCTTCTGTTAAGCTTGTTAAAGCCTCTAAAAGCCTTTTAAAGATTCTAATGCACCTGTTAAAGCGCCTGATAAGTTGTGAAACCCCCTAATATGTCTGTTAAAGTACCTAATAAGGCTTAAAAGCCTCTGATAAGCCTGTTGAAGCCTCCGATAAGCATGATAAATCCTCTGATAAGCTGTTAAAGCCATGGTAAGCCTGTTAGAGCCTCTGAGAAGCTGGAAAAGCCTCTGATTAGTCTGTTAAAGCCTGTCATATGCCTGATTAAATCTCTGATAAGTCTGCAAAAGTCTCTGATAAGCCTGACAAAGCCTCTGATAAGCTTCTTAAAGCCTCTGATAAGGTGTTAAAGCCTGTAATAAACCGTCAAAGCATCTAATAAGACTTTAAAACCTCTGATAAGCCCGTTAAGACCTCTGATAATCCTGTTAACTCCTCAGATAAGTCTAATGAAGCCACTGACGATTTTTAAAGCCTTTTGTCCCTGATAAATCATGTTCAAGCCTCTGATGTGCCTGTTAAAAAACGTTTGATAAATTATAACAGCCTTTTAACAAACCTATTTAATCCTCAAGTAAGCCGGTTTAAAGCCTTTGGTAAGCCCGTGCATGCTTCTGATAAGCCTGTTACACTTTCTGGTAAGCCTGTTACACTTTCTGATAAACCTGTTACACTTTCTGATAAGCCTGTGCATGCTTCTGATAAGCCTGTTACACTTTCTGGTAAGCCTGTTACACTTTCTGGTAAGCCTGTTACACTTTCTGGTAAGCCTGTTTAAGCCTCTGATACATCCATTAAAGCCTCTAGTAAGCCTATCAAAGTCTGACACTAAGAGTCTGACATGAAGGCGGTTTTTAGAGTGGCCATGATCTTTGACGGAATTTAGGTCTAATATGGAAGTGATTTGTAGACAAGGCATAATGTTTGTTTGTTTGTTTTTTTGTTTTTTTTTTTTAAAGAACTATAACTCATGTATTGCTGATGTAACATTAAAGCGGTTTGTAGAGATGACATAGCCTTTTATGGACTCTAGCTCTGGCACTGTTGGTCTAATGAGGAAGCAGTTTGTATTCTAAAAAGATGAATACAACTGGTGCAAGTCTTCGTGCAGGTTGGACGATCATTGTTACAAAAATCAAACAATATTCATTTTCATACAGTATTATCTTTCTGCTTTTATAATACTTAGAAAATGTAGATGAAAGAAAAAAAATGATGCCAGACTTGCTACAAAAGCCAAACAAAATTCATTCAATGCTAACGTTATTGATTTATATTTCACCAGCTTGAGGTCCTTCAAAACAAAAACAAACAAACAAACGAAAAGTTTACAAAAAAAAAAAAAAAAAGAACAACAGCCAAAAATGATGATTGAACTCTTGGAAATAAGATATACAATTCGAGACGGATGGTAAAGATGTTAGTAAATTTGGTTCCATTATATTTCCCCCCCGGGGGTATCAGTGACGTTGGTTTTCTGGCCTTTTCTAGTCTTGTGATTTTTGCTGTTTTGTTGTGATGACTCGGTAGGATCAGTTTCTTTGTTGTCCCCTGTTGGTTAACTATTTAAAGATGTACATGATTAGAAAGACTTGTTATTACTCATGCATCTGCTGTCCATGTGTCGTGTGCTTTTAACTGACCATCTACAACATCAGATTATTCTGTCTTTTTGGCTATGGCTTGTTCCTCTTTATTTCAGATGCATTTGGTTTTGTTTCACCTTTTGTAATACTTACAAAATATAGATGAAAGAAAAACTGATACCAGACTTGCTACAAAAACCAAACAAAATTCATTCAACTCTAACGCTATTGATCTATATTTCACGAGCTTGAGGTCCTTCCCCCCCCCCCCACCCCCATCCCCCCCCCCCCCCCAAAAAAAAAAAAGTTAGAAAGCAAAAGACAGACAGACAGACTTAGCGCTCTCAAGAAACAGCTGCAGATTGGCGAAGACGCTGCAGCGGGCAGCGGAAAAGCGAGCCAAGGGGATGACAGCCAACAAACCAGTGTCATCATACAGATGTGACCGCTGTGACAGAGACTGCCACTCTCGCGTCGGTCTCTGCAGCCACAGGTGACGCTGCTCGGGCCGAGCAGACAGCCCAGACAGATAGCTACGTATCAGGTCAGATATACTGTGTCCATGGTCAGACACGACCGACGGAGGCCTACGGTTTTGTTTGATTGGCATAATTTTGTTTGATTGGCATAATTGAGTGTCGCTGGTCCCCGGCTCCTCCCGCCCCCTCCTCACCACACCCTTGTCTCTTTCGCTGTGTGACGGACGTGCTTGTGTCCTCACTGCTGCTTGAAGTACGATTGGTGTGTGTGTGTGTGTGTGTGTGTGTGTGTGTGTGTGTGTGTGTGTGTTGTGCTATTGGGGTGTTCATTCTAGGTTGTAAGATTGTTAATCATTGGCCGAATGAATCCTTTTATTCATTGGCTGTTAAGTCTTCTTGCTGCGGAATTGAGATCTAATGACGCGAGTCTTGCAACAGCCAGCCTTGAGATCTACAGCTCACGAAGTCCGGGCTGAAAAAAAGACTCGAGAGCCTTGATAAGCTGCGTATAGCAGCTCCTAGCTGGAGGAGGAACATAGTTGCTGACTGGAGGTCTGGCTGAAGGAACGACATAGCATCTGTCGGCTGGTGGGGTGCGGCCGAAGAAGAGCAGAGAGAGTTGCTGCTGCTGCTGTGGGAGTGGACGCGGAGGTCCTCCCCAATTTGGTGTCTCGCCCAAGGGTGGCTGGAGTCGAAACCAAAGAAAACCCGTTTGTGCTGAGTGTGCGAAGTATTGTACTGTGAAACCAGAAACTGGGGGATTTGAACTGGATCTGTGTTGACTTAGAAGTATGTATGTAACTTGGGGGTGAACTCTGTTGTTGGGAGGAAACAAGATAATATTAATTAAATCAATGTCCTTTCTGGGATGGCCACTCAAAACTATATGTCTGCAGAATGTGAGTGTGGTGAGGAAGTGTATGAATGAGACTGGGGAAAAATAGAACACGCACAACGCTGTCACTATTCTCTTCTTTATTCTTCCTCGCTTTCACGCTCTCTGTGACACTGGTGACCCCGACGTGATTTCTTGGGACATGTGGTTGGACATGTGGGTTTCGTTCTCTTGATTTCTTGGGACATGTGGTTGGCAATGGCAAGCTTCGTCCGGAGGCAAGCAAGCTGAAGAAAATCCTGCAGATCCCCACGCCTACAACGAGGAGACAGGTGCGTGCATTGTTGGGTCTGCTGAGTTTCTACCAGAGATATGTCCCTAACTTTGCCTCCTTGTCCGCTCCACTGTCTGAACTCACCAAAGGGGGCCCACGAACGTCTCATTCCATTGTGTGGACGCCCACTTGTGCTGATGCGTTGAGGAAGATCCAGGATGTGATGTCTTCAAGACCAGTTCTTCTACTGTCTCGTTTGGGTGACCTGTTTGTGCTGCGTACAGATGCGAGTTCTGTCGGGCTTGGTGCTGTGCTGTTGCAGGATTTTGAGGGCATGTTGCATCCTGTCATGTTCGCCAGTCGCAAATTGTTGCAGAGAGAGTGCAACTACAGCACGATTGAGCGGGAGTGCCTCGCTATTGTGTGGGGTGTCCAGAAGTTCGTCCGGTTTCTGTGGGGTGTGAAGTTTATCTTGCAGACAGACCATCGCCCGCTCACATACCTTCAGACATGTGGGTTCAAGAATGCCAGAATTCTGCGTTGGGCGTTGTTGCTCCAAGAATTCACGTTGGATGTTCAGCCCATCTCTGGCACATCGAACGTGCTGGCGGATCTGCTGTCGCGTGCTTCAGCCAATCAGACGATTCCCTGATGCTCCCTCTTGGTTTCAAAGACAATTCGGTCATTGTCTTTCCCGAAGGGGGGGAGGGGGGGTATTGTGACGGACGTGCTTGTGTCCTCACTGCTGCTTTAAGTACGATTGTTGTGTGTGTGTTGTGCTATTGGGGTGTTCATTCTAGGTTGTAAGATTGTTAATCATTGGCCGAATGAATCCTTTTATTCATTGGCTGTTAAGTCTTCTTGCTGCGGAATTGAGATCTAATGACGCGAGTCTTGCAACAGCCAGCATTGAGATCTACAGCTCACGAAGTCCGGGCTGAAAAAAAGACTCGAGAGCCTTGATAAGCTGCGTATAGCAGCTCCTAGCTGGAGGAGGAACATAGTTGCTGACTGGAGGTCTGGCTGAAGGAACGACATAGGCATCTGTCGGCTGGTGGGGTGCAGCCAAAGAAGAGCAGAAAGAGTTGCTGCTGCTGCTGTGGGAGTGGACGCGGAGGTCCTCCCCAATTTGGTGTCTCGCCCAAGGGTGGCTGGAGTTGAAACCAAAGAAAACCCGTTTGTGCTGAGTGTGCGAAGTATTGTACTGTGAAACCCAGAAACTGGGGGATTTGAACTGGATCTGTGTTGACTTAGAAGTATGTATGTAACTTGGGGGTGAACTCTGTTGTTGGGAGGAAACAAGATGATATTAATTAAATCAATGTCCTTTCTGGGATGCCCACTCAAAACTATATGTTTGCAGAATGTGAGTGTGGTGAGGAAGTGTATGAATGAGACTGGGGAAAAATAGAACACGCACAACGCTGTCACTATTCTCTTCTTTATTCTTCCTCGCTTTCACGCTCTCTGTGACACGCTGATTCTCTGTCTCTGTCTGTCACTGTTTCTGTCTTTCCCTGTCTCTTTCTCTCTCTGTATGTCTCTCTGTCTCTGTCTGTCTGTCTGTCTACCTGCCTCTCTCTCTCTCTCTCTCTCTCTCTCTCTCTCTCTCTCTCTCTCTCTTTCATTACCACAAGAGAGTGTACTACTTACCCCCTAAGTGAGTCAAGTGGTTTCGTTACACGAGGTTATGACGTGGGCAAACTCTACAGTCGTGAGACCTTGCCCTTCCACCTCACCAGCTCATTCATGTTTGGGGCGCATTAGAAATCTGAAAACAACATGCCCCCACCCCCACTCCCATCTCTACCCCGCCACCGTCTGACGGAGGTCTTAGAATCTGACGACTTCGTATGAGTAGACAGTCGACACTTGGGATCTTTTCAGCTTGCAAAGGTGTCCGGGTCTTTAACGTTTGCTATGGACCTGGTATATGTCCTTGCCCAGCCTCGCTTTTTACTGCATCCCGTCATAGCATTTCGTCATTACTGTCAATCCCCAAAGAAAGGTGAACGCCAGGACCATTAGAATTTGTGGACATTTCTTTTTAAGTAAGGGACATGTTTGTGCCTGCGTTTTTTTGTCGCAGTGATATTTTGTTGTTTTTAGTGATATATAATACTCAGTGACTTTGTTAGTTTGTTGCTGTTATTGCAGATGTTTTGGGGCATGCTGCAGTCTTGTTTCCATGTGTGTTAGATTGTTCCTGTTATTGTCGAAGACATTTTGGGGTGTGGTGCAATGTTGTTTCCTTGAGTATTAGATTGTTCCTATTCTTGTCAACGTTTTGGGACATGGTGCGTTTTTGTTTCCTTGTGTTGATAATCTGGACAGGCTCAGACCTTTTGAGACATGGTGCAGTGTTGTTTCCTTTTGTGTTAGATTGTTCCTGTCATTGTAAGCGTTTTGGGGAATGGTGCAATTTTGTTCCCTCGTGTTCATGATCTAGATAGGCTCTCCCATCCTTCCCCCACTCCCGCCCATCCCTGCTCAACACCCCTCCCCCGGGTGACCCCCCCCCCTTCCCACTACTGTTGGTTCGTGCTTTGCACACTATAGTTAACATGGACTAAATATTTTTGGAGGGTAAACATCATGGAGAGCAAGCTTAGACCCGACGGAAAACTGAATTACTCCAGAGGGGAGAGAGAGAGAGAGAGAGAGAGAGAGAGAGAGAGAGAGTGAGAGAGAGAGAGAGAGAGAGAGAGAAGAGGAGTGGGAGAGAGAGGGCGAGGGGGAATGAGAGAGAGAGAGAGAGAGAGAGAGAGAGAGAGAGAGAGAGAGAGAGAGTACGATAATCTGTTCAGTTGTAGTCCAAAGTTCTAACACACACACACACACACACACACCACACACACACACACACACACACACACACACACACACACAGAGATTTCTAGAAACAAGTCATTACGGATTCAATCGCGTGACATGGTAGAGAATGAGTGCCTTCCGGTTGTCGTGTCCCCTCTCCTCCCCACCCACCATCCTGTTTTCCCTCCACTCCCCTCTTTCATTACCACAAGAGAGTGTACTACTTACACCCACCCCCAACCCCCACTCCTCCCTCCACCTTCCCCTTCTTGTTCTCCTTCCTGTGCTCAGAAACGTGTATGTGAGTCAAGTCGTTTCGTTAAACAGGGCTATGAAGTGGACAAACTCGGCTGTCGTGAGACCTTCGCCTTCCACATTCCCAGCTCATCCATGTTTGGGGCGCATTAGAAATCTGAAAACAACATGCCCCCACCCCCACCCACACTCCCATCCCAACCCCGCCTCCGTCTGACGGAGGTCTTAGAATCTGACGACTTCGTATGAGTAGACAGTCGACACTTGGGATCTTTTCAGCTTGCAAAGGTGTCCGGGTCTTTAACGTTTGCTATGGACCTGGTATATGTCCTTGCCCAGCCTCGCTTCTTACTGCATCCCGTCATAGCATTTCATCATTACTGCCAATCCCCAAAGAAAGGTGAACGCCAGGACCATTAGAATTTGTGGACATTTCCTTTTAAGTAAGGGATGTGTGTGCCTGCATTTTATGTCGCAATGATACGCTGTTGTTTTAGTGATATAAGATATTCAGTAAAATTGTTAGTTTGTTGCTGTTATTGCAGACGTTTTTAAGCATGATGCAATTTCCTTTCTATATGTCTTCGATTGTTCGTGTAACTGCAGACATTTTTGGGGCGTGGTGCAATTTTGTTTCCTTGAGTGTTAGATTGTTCCTGTTACTGTCAAAGTTTTGGGACTTGGTGCATTAACAATCTGGATTGGCTCGGACCTTTTGGGGAATGGTATAATTTTGTGTACTTGTGTGTTACATTGTTCCTGACATTGTAGCCGTTTAGGGACACGTGCACGAATCTCGATAGGCTCAGACCTTTCCGGACATGGTGCAGCTTTGTTTCTTTGTGTGTTAGATTGTTCACACACACACACACAACACACACACACACACACACACACACACACACACACACACACACACACAACACACAATCATTTACACACGCTCACATACAAACAAACGCACACATGTACACACTCACACACATTCACAGAGAGAGACAGACAGAGAGACAGACAGAGAGAGAGAGGGAGGGAGGGAGGAAAGTATGGTACAGAATCATGGTACACATAGCTTAAAAATACGGATATACGTATACGTACATACTCTGCTTACCTTTACCTGGATCGCGGAGACACAGGGGATCTTTCTTTATACTTGATGGTAATTCTGTGTCCGTAATATCCTCTTCTCTGTCATTGTCCTCGATTCTTCCTGTTTGAATTTTTGTTTAACTTTTATTACTATTGTACCCTGATTACTATTGTACCCTGATTACTATTGTACCCTGATTACTATTGTACCCTGATTACTATTGTACCCTGATTTGTTTTTCTTCCGTTGTGGGTGACTCGCTGGTTTTCCTTCTAGAAAACCTGTTCTTGTTTTGGGTTTGTGTGTGTGTGTGTGTGTGTGTGTGTGTGTGTGTGTGTGTGTGTGGGTGTGTGTGTGTGTGTGTGTAACTATTGTTACAACTCACATAATGTCACGTTTGCTTGTGAAATGACAACAACTCTAAACAGCATTTACAGTGGACACTATCTGGCCATTTTGCTGAGTCTGTTTTCACGTATAGTCTTTATATATTTGGTGGCGCTCTGAAGTTTTTCATGATTTTCTTTTTTTTTTAATTAAAAAAAAATTGGAGGGGGGGGGGGGGGGGGGGGGGGGGCTGGGGTTGAAATGACTCTTGTGTTTATCATAGCCTGGTTTTATTCGCGTTTGGGATGCCAGTGGCTTACCTACCATGTTAGAAATTGCGATAGATAATTGACACACAGTTATGTTTGTTGTTGTTGCTGTTGCGTGTTGTTGTTGTTGTTGTTG
>CM065746.1:20548020-20568020 GCA_033310375.1 Conus canariensis
CTTCGTCTTATGTTTGGCTATCTTCTGTACCTGGCGGTCTCCTTGGATACGTGTCTGACTGGTATTCCTGGCGATGTATCCTCGGATGTATGTTTCGTGACCGTCGGTGTCAGTTCTACTCACCAAGTATTCACTGTCTTCTTATGCTTGTTTGTTTGCCTATCAACGTGGGATTTTACAGGGAACATTGCTGGGAAAAGCTAACATTACTGTTGCTGTCGTATCCCTGGGACGCACGCACGTGCATGCTACACATGTTGGATCTCGGTTTTTACCGTTTCCTCCTAGAGACGTAAAGGCGCTTGTAGTCCAGTGGTCAGAACGTTTGGATGCAGAACTGACGGTCGTGAATTCGAACCGCAGATGGGGTCGGATTTTTCGGTTATAAAACACTGTCTGTCCACCCAACAGTAAACGGGTGGCTGGTGTAGTCCAGGAAAGGTTAGAGGAGGCGGAAGGAGAAGGGTGGGCCCTGCCTCCCATCACGGCGTGCCCTAGGCATAGTGAAACTCTACAGTTCACTGCCCGTGCGGCCGATGGGTTATGGGAATTTTAATTTTCAACCCTTTTTTTTTAACTTGAAGAGTGGCGGGCACTCTCATCATCACGTAAGGTTCAGTGGAGAATGTGTTTAAAAGGAAACGAAACGCCGTGTGCGAGACTCGTATCACGGAACTGGGGTTCGCTTGCGTCTTAGACGAGTGTGCTACCCACTGGGCCACGTTGCACCGTTGGTGTACTCCAGCTTACATTTTGTGATGGGTAATGGCTAAACCCTAACACCGTAACTGATCCCTTCCCCCCCCCCCCCCCCCCCCCCCCCCCCCCCCAAATATTCTCTCTTCTCCCCCCCCCCCCTCCCCAAAAAAACCCAACGTAGTGGTAGTTTTCATTACTGATATAAGAAGCCAAACATACCAGTGCACTGAAATACACTCAGCGTATTTTTTGCGTTCGCGAATAATTATCAGAACATTATTTTCGTAATATATGTAAAGCCTGTCCCTTTTCATCATATCGAACAAGCATGTAACAGGTAATACTCAATAATCGTTCTAATCTCCAAAAAAAGTTTCATACTTGCATGGATAAGAACTGTCAATATCTTGACTTAAAATGGTGAATGTACATCACTCACTAATCGATAATGAATCTTGCCGATGCTTCTTCCGTCCCCCCCCCCCCCCACCTCTCCCCCAGCTCCCCGTCTCCCCCTTTTTCCCCTGTACAGCCACCATTGCCCTCTCCATCCCTGCTCCAAAACGTTTGCCCACTGCAAACCTTTAAACACAAACTGGACCCCCTCCTCCCCTGTGGATGAAGTTATCTGCCCTTGCACGATGACCATGGCCATGACCATGCTCTCTCTAGATATGAAATATCACTGAAGACAGGTTTTCAGAAAAGTTCTTTTTTTTTTTTGTCTCTACGTTTTAGCTTCCGTTGGTTCCTTTTCTTTTTGTTTCTCTAGACGCCATCCAGGAAACATTGCAGCACATGTCTTGGCAACGTGGCAACAAAGCGTCCGGTTTTCAAAGAGTGTCCACGTGTGTAGACCACCTAAAACAGATGTGACGCTTCCCTTCAGAAGGTCAGCAGTATGGATGCCTTCCCCTACTCGTTGACATAGATTTGCCCAGTCCACCATTTTGTTACGACTCCCATCTGTTGATGAGCACGCGCATGTTTCAGGTACAACATTCCAAGGGAGATCACCACAAACGCCCCTCCCCTCACCCCACCCCCCTCTCCCCTCTTCCCTCGCTCTATTGCTGACTTGTGTGGTATGGTGTTCTGGCTGTAGTTTAGACAGTCAAACTGGAGTTTATGCTCCCCTTTCCCCCCTTTCCCACCCCCATCCCCGCCCTTCCGACTCAGAAACCTATTACATAACATTCCTTGAGGTAGTCAGCTTCTGTTCGTCATATATTACAGTTCACTCTTGAGCAGAAATGAGGGAAATTGTTACTTGTTTTTAGCGACGCACGGTACCTTGAGTCGTAGAGATGATTTTAGCGCAACAGGGTCATGAATGTAAGTGCGCTAGTTTTGAAAGAAAGGTTGGGTTTTTTTTTTTTGTTTTTTTTTGTTTTTTGTTTTTTGTTTTTTTTGTCGTAGCCGTTGTTTGAAATGAATCCTTCTGCATACATTCTGCGTCATCCGTCAACTGCAAGTCTATGTTTGACATCCGGAACTTTCCAAAACAAACTTCAAACTGGGTTCAAAAGGCGTTTAGAGTTGTGTGGGGCTACTAGTTTGTGTGAACTCTGATTGATCCAAAAGGTTGATCACCAACCAGGAAACTTCTGAAGCCCATAATTTTGTTGTGAAGAAACATTCAGTCATGGTTTTTACCTTACCAGAAAAAGGGAAGTTTTTGTTCACGTGATAATCTTAAACTGGCAAATCTAACACTTAAAGTGCGTTTTGTTGTGATGGTTCACAGCTAACATTTCCTTTGGCTCGATTAGAACATTCATCATCATTATCATCATTAAGAATATACTAGCGCCTATCCTATACCAAGCTCTTAGCACTTTACAATCTGCACTCTCGTTACATAACGGACTGCCTACCTCGGTAGTGCCGAATGAAGAGCTGCCTGTAGATGCTGCATTCAGTTGTCTCCTGCGTCAGTCAGTCCATCATTCAGTAAGGGTTTTCTTTCATATTTTCATTCTGTCGGTGCATGGTACGTGTATGCGTGCCATCCAAAACCAACGGCCAAATCGGCCTTCTGTTCCGAAAGTTGGTGATGGGATTTTGAGTGTGTGCGACATGTTATGCGTACGTTCACACCCGGAACCTCGGTTTATGGTCTCATTCGAAAGACCTTTTGGGACTTGGGAGTCAGAACCAATGTTCACTCCGTGGGAGAAATCCCCTGTATCGAAACCACCCCACCGGAGATTCGAACCCTCAACCCCAGGATCACCAGGATAATGACTCCTAATGACTCCAGCACTCTTCCAGCTGAGCTACTCTGGCCCCATTCGGGATATAAACGCGTCTGATGTTA
Organism: Conus canariensis; assembly: GCA_033310375.1. Lineage (NCBI taxonomy): Eukaryota > Metazoa > Mollusca > Gastropoda > Neogastropoda > Conidae > Conus > Conus canariensis. The sequence continues at coordinate 20,551,040 of CM065746.1, forward strand.
GGGAGGAAAGGAGAGCGATTACGCTGAATACCGGTTGAGTGTCAAACGTATGACAGGGAGGGATAAGAGGAGGAGGGGGAGGGGCGGAAGGGGAGCTAAACTCCAGACTTGACAATGGGAATCCTTCCCCTACTCCCCCCCCCCTCCCCCTTGCCTCCTGTTCTGTTGTTTTTGTTCGATGTTTCCTTTTTTTTTTTTCTTCTTTTTTTCCTTTTAAAAAAAAATTATATTCAGATTGCCCATATTGAGCTGAGTCAGCCTCATATTCATAGTCGCTGCATCAGTCTAGTTTGTTGTTGTTTAACGGCCAAGCCAAAGAACTGGTTTAACTCTATATCAATCATCTTTGAATAATAAACATTTTTACCAGTGAAAAAAACAACAGTGTGAGTGTGTGTATGTGTGTGTGTGTGTGTGTGTGTGTGTGTGTGTGTGCGTGCGTGCGTGCGTGCGTGTGTGTGTGTGTGTGTGTGTGTGTGTGTGTGTGTGTGTGTGTGTGTGTGTGCCATTGCATTATTTTTGTGTGTCTGTGCAGCCAAGCATTGCTTCTTTCTTTTCTTTCTTTTCTTTTTCTCTTTCTTTCATCTGTCTGTCTGTCTGTCTTTTTTCCTTCCTTCCTTCCTTCCTTCTTTCCTTCTCTCTTCCTTCTTCTTCTTCCTGTCTTTCTTTGTATCTCTGTCTCTGTAAGTCCATGTGCGCATGCGTACACGCGCGCGCGCGCGCGCGTGTGTGTGTGTGTGTGTGTGTGTGTGTGTGTGTGTGTGTGTGTGAATCTCATCAGTCAAAACGTTAGGAAAAAAAAGGAATTGAACTGGACACGCTCTACATAAACCAGCTGACATCGTCCACAAGGCAGGCAGGCAGGCTCTGGATTTGAACCCACAGCGCCTAGGGGGACAGACGACTTGGCAGGCCGAAGCAGGCCAGGAGAAGGTCGATCAGGCACGAGGCAAAGGCTCACGACTGACGTTGTTTGCAGCTGAAGGGAACTGCCAAGAACCAAGTCCGTTGGCGAGGTATGGCTGCGGCCCTGTGCTCCTCTTGGGCTCCAAAGGAACGAGTCAAGTCGAAAGATTCCCCCCCCCCCTCGCCCCCCTTACCCAACAACATCCTGCACAGCCTCAGCCTGGCAGTCCTCAGGAACCATTCAATATCAAGTTGTCGTGAGGCAACCCACCAGAGGAGACACTGCTCTACACGTCGCCAGAAAGTCCGCCTGGGCGGGGAATGGGTGGTGTCTTGAGGCCGGTTTTCGTTGGAGTTACTTTGAGTTCGCGAAACAAAATCGTCTGGTTACACCATCTCGACGATCCTTGTCATTGTTCTTCATTACGACGTCTTTTTAGCTGGCAACACAGGGTAGTTGAATTACTTACTACCCGACGTACCCTGTCGTGGGTTGCCTTGACAAAACGCTTTGTTCAAGTCTTGCAAGAACGCCCTACTTTTTTGTTGTTGTTGTTGTTGTTGTTGTTGTTGTCTCAGAAGCAGTACTTCACACAGCGAAGCGCTTTCAACTGAGAGATAGATTGCGTGCTTTAAATTAGCGACACAGAGACAAGAACAGAGATAATCTAACGAAGATGGATTTCACTTCTTCAAAGTCTGCAAGCAGGTAGGTACACATACTCACACATTTGCGCACGCGCACGCGGGCGCACACACACTGACTGACTGAAACCAATTTATTGTCAGATAAACCCGTGGTTGTACTGACATTTAAGAACACACACACACACAGATACAGACAGATACACACAGAGACAGACTCTCTCTCTCTCTCTCTCTCTCTCTCAGTCTCGGGGGTTCACTTCCGGCACGCAGAGTGTAAACATCAACAAGTTTGAGCTCCGAAATCAAAGTGGAATTGTGAAGTCCAGAGACATTTTTGTGAAGTGTTATTGTGCAGCCAACACCATGCCGGCAATACCTCTTTCCTTCCGTGTTGTTTGTGCTGGGTTTTTCCCGAAATTTCTTGCATTTATGCATCGTCGTGATTTAAAAAAGGCCGCCTTAAACTTTCGAACATTGAGGATGCGTACGTGGCGAGACGGTGTCACCGTAGGGTTGATCCTCTCTCTGTTGTACTACGGACTTTTACTTCAGCGCTGCGGTGACGTTGAGCTGAACCCTGGACCTACTTCTGGCAACAAAACAGCAGACCTGAGGCAGACCAGACTGAAGAGCGCCAGCGGTGGTTCATTGGCATCCGACTCCTCTCCTTCCCGGATGGCTTCAGAACCCAGTCTACGCGATGTGCTGTCTTCCATTCAGGGCCTCAATTGTAAGTTTGATGAAATGAAAGCTGATATGCGGGACATGAAAGAGATGTATACTGGACTACATGACGAGATTTTGTCTTTGAAGAAGGAGGTCGATGACCTCAGACGTGAAAATGACAACCTCAAGGCACAGAATGACTGTTGGAATGAAAAAGTGTTAAAACTTGAACGAAAGTCTGACGATTTAGAATGTCGTTCAAAGAGAAACAATGTTATATTTCATGGTATTCCCAGGAGAGAACGGGAAACCAGGCAGGACTGTGAGGGCCTTGTCCATGATTTATTAACTGACAAATTAGAACTGCCAAAGGACAAACAGTTTGACAGGCTCCACAGGCTGAACGGCAAACCGGATTCACCGATCATTGGTTGTTGTACTTTTTTCAGGGACAAGGAAACAATTTTGAGTGCCAGGCATAGGTTGAGAGGTACCAAGGTATTCATCGGAGAAAATTTCTCTCAGCGAGTGAAAGAAATACACAAAAAAATTGTCCCTCACCTGAAAGATGTTAGAAAAGAAAATAAGTGTCAATGATCTTTGATCACCTGGTCATTGAAGGTGAAAAGTATTACTTAGACCAGGACGACAAACTGAAAATGTCCATCTAGAGATGTGGCCGGCCTGTTAAAGTAATTTCAAAACAATGTAACTCATCAAATCTGTTCCATAATCAAAACATAAAGGGTAGAGAAAAAAGTATAGCACCGTTTAGCGGAGAAGGTAAGGAGGGCACATCACGTGCAGCTCGGGATGGGACGGGTGACACTACTGTGTCAACGTTCTCTGTTAAATGGAAAGTTCACGACAGAAACTGCTCGTGCAATGTCGTTAAGCAGAACACATTCAGATGTTTTTGCGGTGATCAATAAATATGTACCTGATGACGCATCGAATGTTGTTCACACACATAATGAAGAAATCGATGAAAATGTGTGTCCTTTCATGTTTGATGAATGTTTTTCTTCTAAATTGTGTGTGCAAAATGAAAGAGTGATCGAGCATAGCTTATCTTCCTCTGTGAATGCATACTTATCTCGTAATGTGCCTGTGCATGATGAAGGAGTGTTGGAGAATGCATTATCTCCATTATCGAATGACCATTGTTCTTCTAATGTCAGTATAGACAATGAAAGAGTGAATGAAAGAATGAATGGAGGTGCTGTGCCTAGTTCATCAACTGAGTGCGTTTTTTCTAAACATAGTACACACTATGAAAGAGTGAATGAAAGTGTGAATGAAAACGATTTGATTTCTTCATCGAATATGTGTGTCCCCACCAAAGTTTTTGTACACAATCAAAAGGAAAATAAGGTTGTGTCTCCTCCAATATCGAATGAAAACGTCCCTTCCGAGGTTTCTGTGCATGATTTAAGCAACGACGAAGATGATTCGTCTTTCATGTGGAATGACCGTTTTCCTTCTTGCACCGATGTTCGGATACCAAGTTTTATTCCATTGTCATTGGCAAACGATGCAGTTAATGCAGTGTCTGATAATAGAAGAGAAATAGTAACTGTGAATGATCGAGGTAATTCTACAGAAAGCCACTATGATGTAAATTTAAGTGGTACGAAAAGAAAACATGTATCATTTTTGCACTGGAACGTGAATAGCTTGCTTTCTAAGTTATCTGATAAAACATTTGTTTCGTACATAACATCGCTTGATTTTGTTTGTTTAGTAGAAACGTTTCTCGAAAATTTGAATTCGTAAGTATACAGCAATCATAAAGTTTTCTGTAAACCTGCTCTTCAATTTACAAGATACGGAAGACGATCTGGAGGTGTTATATGTCTTATCAAAGCGGAATTATTACCCTTCGTACAAGAGCTACCAACTGACTTAAATAATACGATGATGTTCAGTATTTCTAAAGATGTGTTTGGTTTTTCTAAGAATGTTCTTTAAGTATGTACATATGTACCTCCAGAAAATTCACCCTACTACGTTTACTATGATATTGATAATGGCATAAGTGTTTTGGAAAATTGCCTTTCTGATGTTATGCTTAGTATGCCTGATATGTATTTACTTCTGGCTGGAGATCTAAATAGCAGAATCTCTAACATTTGCCAGGAATTTACAACAGAAAAGTGTCCTTTCAGCTTACACAACGGAACCTTCATTAACAGAGGTTCCGAAGATAAGACAGGTATGGTAAGCTGTTGTTAAACATGTGTACTGCGCTAGATATGCGCATTTTAAATGGTGTGTGTGACGGCGACCGTCAAGGTCGTTTCACATACATTTCAGAGACAGGGAACAGTGTGAATGACTATTTCATAATTTCCTATGACATGTTTACCCTTGTTAATCTACCGCGCAACCTCTGTGTGAATGAACGTATAGAGTCCGACCATTTAGCTCTTGTGTTCAACATGAACTTAAAACATGAATTAAGAAAGAGAAAAGACATAAAGAAAAAGATACAATTTATTGATAAGTATGTATGGCAAGGTGAATATGCTAATACTTTTCATGATCTAATGAGTAGTCAACGTGCACTATTAATGCTTGAGGAAGCTGTCAGTCTCATGGATGATGATGTTAATACCGCTTTAAACACATTTAATGCTTGTATAAAAGAACAGGCAATGTGCATGAGAAAACAAATAAGAATAAACACTGATCAACAGAATGATGATTGGTTTGACCGTGAATGTTATAAAACTAAAAAAGACGTGAAACAGCTTCTGCGAATATCCAGAAAGACGCTAGACGATGAAGACAGAGACGTTTATTGTAAAGCTCGAAGGGAGTATAAGAATCTTTTGAAGAGGAAGGAGAACGAATATAATTCTACTTTATTATGCAATTTGATTAATTCAGTAAATGATCAGAAAGAGTTCTGGAAGCATATGCGTAAAACATCAGTTAGAAAAAGTAATACGCGTAATAATATTTCAGTCAATGATTGGTATCAGCATTTCAAAGAACTTCTCGAAAAAGATATTGAAGAACACGTGCAAGAAGTAGAAGAAGTTACCTTTTTTGATATTGATAGTGAAGCAGGCGTTCTCGACCGCCCAATTTCAAGAGCAGAAGTAATCTCAGCAATTAAAAAAACTAAAAAAAAACAGAAAAGCTGCCGGCCCTGATGGTATAGTTGGAGAATTGTTTAAAAATGATGGAAATGCCGTAACTGATATTTTGGTCATATTTTTTAATGTACTTTTTGACTAAGGGATATTTCCTGATGACTGGACAGAGTCGATTATATTGCCATTATTTAAGAAAGGTAAAGTCAACGATCCAGGCAACTACAGGGGCATATCACTTTGTGATATAGGTAGTAAGTTATATAGTTCAATAATCAACTGTAGATTGCAAGAGTGGGTCGAACATAATAATAGCACTGGCGAGTGGCAGGCAGGTTTTAAGAAAGGTTATTCAACTATCGACCAAATGTTTACACTTTTAGCTGTTATACAGAAACAGTTTTCATGGAATCGCAGATTATACGTAGCCTTCATTGATTTCGAAAAGGCATTTGATTCAGTCTCCAGAAAATTACTTTGGCCAATACTAAAAAGAATGGAATAAAGGGTAAGATACATCGATGTATTAAGAGCATGCATGATTGTGTAAAAGCGAGGGTTAGATGTGGTGGAGATTTTACAGACTATATAATGTGCACAAAAGGGGTGAAACAAGGGGATGCCTGTAGTCCTGTTTTGTTTTCCCTATTTATCAACGAATTAGCGCAAGAAATAATAGAGAACGGAAGACATGGTGCAACCCTGTCTCCAGATACTGTTGAACTGTTTATTTTGTTATTGGCAGATGATATAGCTCTATTGTCAGAAACCCCAGTTGGCCCCCAGACCCAGTTGAACAATTTATGTAATGCAGCATCTAGACTCCAACTTAAGGTGAATATGAGAAAGAGCAATATTGTTGTATTTAGAAAAGGAGGTTACCTTGCAGCAAGAGAGAGGTGGTCGTTCAACGGGGAACAAATGAATGTTGTTAACTGTTATAAATATCTTGGTATTTATTTTTCTACCCGGCTCAGTTTTGTGGCTGCTTGTAAAGATCTCGCTAGCAGGGCAAGAAATCCATTACTATTTATTCTGCAACGATTGTACAAACTTAATAATACTTCGCTTAAAGCAATGTTAAAAAAATTTTATACTCAGGTGCAACCCATTGCTTTCTATGGTGCTGAATTGTGGGGACTGGATGCGGCCGCTGTTCATATTGAAAAGGTTCATTTGCATGCTCTTAAAAGGTTTTTAGGAATCCATATAAAAACACCCAACGAGTTAGTTTATGGAGATACTGGACGTCATCCTATTCATATAAATTCACGTGTGCAATGTGTTAGATACTGGCTAAAGATACTACGGATGACTGATAACAGGTTACCCTTGAAAGCTTATAAAATGTTATTTTGGTTGGATTCACGTGGTAAGACTACATGGGTGTCAAGTGTTCGTAAGATACTATTTTTAAATGGCTTTGGATTTGTATGGCTAAACCAGGGTGTGGAAAATGTAAAACACTTTTTGCAAGTATTTTGTCAGAGACTCATAGATAACAGGTGGCAGTACTGGCCTGAACATATTCAGGGAAGTGATAGGTTTTTTTTATGGTACAGAACGTTTAAATCATCAAATAATTGCGAAATGTATCTTTCACTTGATATTGACAGACATATTAAAAATTACATGACGAAGTTTAGATTTAGTGTGTCAGACATAGCAGTGCATCGTCAACGGTATAATGTTATTTCTGACAGCAGTTTGATATGCCCGCTCTGTCAAAAGGCAAACGATGATGAAATACACTTTTTGTTCATCTGCCCTGTTCTCATTGACTTACGGCAGGAATACATTCCATTCAAATATTATGTAAACCCATGTCTGTTTCGTGTCATTCTACTAATGGCGAATGAAAATGAACTCATTGTGAGGAATTTGTGCATATATTTGTATAGAGCTTTTAAGAGGCGAGTTGTTATATTTACCTAATAAGTGTATGAAGGCGCCGAGGTTGTATGAATACCGCGTCATTAGAATGCAGTTAATACCTCAGTCAGTAGATTGTACTTCATGCGCTGGTATAACAGATTGTACTTCATGCATTTTCGTGTTACGTTATTGTTGTTGTTACACGCACCGTGCTTTGTTTTGAGAATAGTCCCCCCTTCAGAAGGGGTTGTGGCCTATCCTGAATAACATTTCATTTCATTTCATTTCTCTCTCAGTCTCTCACGCTCCCCTTTCTCTTTCTCCCCCCCTCTCTCTCTTTCTCTCTCTCTCTCTCTCTCTCTCTCTCTCTCTCTCTCTCTCCCTCTCTCTCTCTCTCATACCCCTCCCCACTTCTCTTCCTCCCTCCCTCCCTCCTTCCTTCCCTCCTTCCCCTCTCTCTCTCTCTCTCCCCTCTCTCTCTCTCTCTCTCTCTCTCTCTCTCTCTCTCTCTCTCTCCAGAAACAAAGATGCCTCACGGCACACCAGATAAATCATTCAGCTCTAAGCCACACTTCTCCAGTGAATAATTGAAGAAAGTCGCTTCCATCACGCCACAGCCCCTCGACATCAAGATGGTTTCCCCGATGTCTGTCGACCCCCCCACCCCCCCACCCCCCATCGTCCCTGGCATCCCCCCCCCAACCCCCACCCCTTCCTCCTTCCCGTCCGCCTGCATGATCATTTATGCATTTCAGTATGGCAGTCATTGCCGACAAAAGCTGAAACAAAACTCTTGCATCTCATTTTGAGTGCGTTTGAACGAAAACCCACTCGCGAGAATCTGGAATTCATCCCTCAAAAACTGAGTCTATTAAATGTATTGATACATATACAGCGAAGCGATTTCGTTCTCATTAACGCAGTGACTTCGAAAGGCGTTTAAAGTCAAGAAAAAGCCATAGGAAAGTTGGTAAATCAAGACTGTCGGGTCAGCTGGAACATTGACTTAGGCACGGGCGCAAGGAAGACAACTCAGGGAGATTAATGAGACAAAGTGCTTTCCCTTGGCAGAATTAGCGTTGAGAAAATGAAGGAAATCAGACATTCGTATAAGTAGTCAGCGTCAAGAATTTGCTTCCCTAGAATGTGACGCCCTTCAGTCCAGATACACACACACACACACACACACACACACACACACACACACACACACACACACATTGCATGAATTTGTCCCGAGGCTACATTCCATCTCTCCACCCAGTTTTGTTAAACTCAGTTCTGTAATTTACGCGTAATCTCGTTGACGGGCAGACACTCAAACAGACGCAGGAGAAAAAACATGGCCTCCTCGCCGAAGGTAACAGAAAAATGCATGGAAAATTATTTGAAATATTGAGAAGACAAAAACCTCTGTAACTGTTCTCCACATCACTCGTGCACATTGATCCGTTTGAAAGTTGAAGAACAATACTACATGGTCATTTCTCAAAATACAAAAGGGCTATTTTTCTTTCAGTGGCCTATAAATCAACACTCTTTATCTAGTATTAAGTCTTCTTCGAAAATGGACCCGTTTATTATGTAGACACAGTAAGGCTTGTTGGTGGCGACTCAAGGAAATCTTTTTTTTAAAGAAAGTCTTTGAAGGAAGGAAGTGATTCTAATAAATAACTATAAAAAAAAAAAGGAGAGAAAAATGTTGTTGTTTTTTTTTTTAAGGGAACAGACAAAACTAAACAAAAAACTGATTGAACACGTCTTCAATTTTAGTATATCGATAAAGAGAAAAAAGCACCAAAAAAAGAAAAAGAAAAAAGGAACAAACAAAACAAAACATGCAAACAAAAAAAAAAGCAAAAAAAACCCAGCTGACTGAACTAGTCTTCAAAGACAAAGTTTTGTAGCAAAAGGACAGTATATGGAGATTTTTTTTTTGACAAAAAGAACCTACCATACGCTTACTGATCGATTATTCAATCAACCGTGCCTATGGGGGTCAGTTCCTCAGCACGCGATGATAGACGACAGCAGCAGCAGCAGCAGCAGCAGGCAACACGCCACAATTAGGACTTTGCACTAAAACACTGTATCATCCATGTAAGCGTTTTGAGGCCTACCATAAATTTGAGCCAGCATTTGATGTTAAACTGACGATTGATCAAAAGAACAACTCCCCACTAATTACTTCCCTTGTTTGGGTGGATTTCCATCGATGAAATCACATCCAAAGCCTTTGCACTCACCCGTGACCATCTTGGCGCCAGCTGGAACCGCCCCCCCCCCCCCCCCCCCCCCCTCTGAACAGTCCCATTCCTTTGATTTTAATCTGTCTGCTTGGAACCACCTGGCAATGATGTATCTTGATACCAGCCGCCGTGGCGAAGTGGTTAGCATCGCGGACTCCCGGCTGGGAGGTCGTGGGTTCGAATCCCATCAGAGTCATGTGGGTTTTTCTGCCCCGACCGACTCCTACCCAGAGTTGAGTTTGCTGCGGACTCAGTTGGGGAGACTGGGACCACACAGTCGAGTTTCATCCACTTAATGGATGCGTTTCTGAGAGTGTTGCTCAAATTTCCTGACCAACACTGCAGGTGCCTGTATCTCTCGGGCCTGGTTGACGCCGGGATATATTATGAAAGGAAGCGTAGAGAACAGCCCTGTCATGTAGTCTCAGACCGAAATGGAAATCCGTAGCATCATCTTAATCATCCTCATTCTCATCGATCAGCATAAAAAAAAATTGTCTCAAATTCTGTGGCCCTTCATGCCCTGCTCTCATGGTGACCTCAATTTCGATGTCCTCTCCACGTCTGTGGCCTTGGTTTGGTTCCGTCGGGGTCACCAGTATCGGCGAGTCCATGGGGCTGTCGTTGGACGGACGTGGTGGCGCCCTCCGGAGGGAGAGCTCACTCACGCCGGCTCCGCGACTAAGCAATTATTGTCGTCAGTAGGGGGCTTAGTAGGTGGTGTCCTGCGTATGTTAGATCAGAACAGGCGCCACTGAACACCACCGAAGTGACTCGGCAGCAGTGCAGTGTCTCCTCCGGTGGGTTGCCTCTTGATGTCTTGACATTGGCTGCTCCCTGTGGATTGCCGGTGCTGGGGCTGCGGCGGGGCCTACCGGGCTGTGGCTGTGGACGGGGTGTCGGAATGAGCGGCGTGGGTGCACTGCCTCTGAGGTGGCGCAGAGGTGGGACAGCAAAAAAAAAAAAAAAAGATGTACCTTGATGGCCATATGAAAGAAAACGAGAAGAATCAACATTTAGACACAATACAAATTCTTAAAACAATCTAATTGCGCCAGTTTATAAATACTCGAGTCCTTAAGCAAGGCTCTGGTGCATTGATTTATGGTGTGCAGCCAGCAGCAACCGTTGATTAATACATGCCTTTTGTTTTATCAGTCAGTGTGATCACAGGGCTCTGTGTGTGGGTTGGTCCGTGTGATTTTCGTACTGTGGACACTGACGGACTTGTAGTGGTCTTTATTTACTGAGGTATGACAGGTAAGTGTCAGGTTCCTTCCATGTTGGTTTTCCTGTTCTGTATTGTATTGTATTGTATTGTATTGTATTGTATTGTATTGTATTGTATTGCGTTGCATGGTATCGTATTGCGTCGTATAGAACTATGTTTCATGTATTATATTGTGCTGTTCAGTTTTGCGTTGTTGTAGTTTGGTGTATTGCGTTGTGCTGTGCTGTGTTGTACAGTACAGTATTGTATTGCATGGTATTTTAATGCACTGTGTTGTGTTGTCCTCTATTGCACTGTACTGTATTGTGTGCCATTGCGATGCCTACTGATGTAGTGCAATGTGTTGTCCTGAACTGCATTCCATTGTTTCGCACTGTATGGCATTGTGGCATTCTATCACAATTGTATTGCATTACATTGCCTTGCATTGTACCAATTTCGTTGTCTTGCCTTGGGTTGTGTCATGAAGTAATGCATTGTATTGTGTTGCATTGGGTTGTGTCATGAAGTAATGCATTGCATTGCATTGTGTTGCATTGGGTTGTGTCATGAAGTAATGCATTGCATTGCATTATGTTGCCTTGGGTTGTGTCATAAAGTAATGCATTGCATTGCATTATGTTGCCTTGGGTTGTGTCATGAAGTAATGCATTGCATTGTGTTGCATTGGGTTGTCATGAAGTAATGCTTTGCATTGCGTTGTGTTGCCTTGGGTTGTGTCATAGAGTAATGCATTGCATTGCATTATGTTGCATTGGGTTGTGTCATAAAGTAATGCATTGCATTGCATTGCATTATGTTGCATTGGGCTGTGTCATAAAGTAATGCATTGCATTGCGTTATGTTGCCTTGGGTTGTGTCATGAAGTAATGCATTGCACTACATTGTGTTGCCTTGGGTTGTGTCATGAAGTAATGCATTGCATTGCATTGTGTTGCCTTGGGTTGTGTCATGAAGTAATGCATTGCATTGTGTTGCCTGGGGTTGTGTCATGAAGTAATGCATTGCATTGCATTGTTGTGTTGGGTTGTGTCATGAAGTAATGCATTGCATTGCATTGTGTTGCAATGGGTTGTGTCATGAAGTAATGCATTGCATTGCATTATGTTCCCCTGGGTTGTGTCATGAAGTAATGCATTGCATTGCATTGTATTGCCTTGGGTTGTGTCATGAAGTAATGCATTGCATTGCATAGGGTTGCCTTGGGTTGTGTCATGAAGTAATGCATTGCATTCCATTGTGTTGCCATGGGTTGTGTCATGAAGTAATGCATTGCACTACATTGTGTTGCCTTGGGTTGTGTCATGAAGAAATGCGTTGCATTGCATTGTGTTGCCTTGGGTTGTGTCGTGAAGTAATGCATTGCGCTACATTGTGTTGCCTTGGGTTGTGTCGTGAAGTAATGCATTGCATTGCATTGTGTTGGGTTGGGTTGTGTCATGAAGTAATGCATTGCATTGCATTGTGTTGCCTTGGGTTGTGTCGTGAAGTAATGCATTGCATTGCATTATGTTGCCTGGGATGCATTGGGTTGTGTCATGAAGTAATGCATTGCATTGCATTGTGTTGCCTTGGGTTGTGTCGTGAAGTAATACATTGCATTGCATTATGTTGCCTGGGGATGCATTGGGTTGTGTCATGAAGTAATGCATTGCACTACGTTGTGTTGCATTGGGTTGTGTCATAAAGTAATGCATTGCATTGCATTGTATTGTGTTGCCTTGGGTTGTGTCGTGAAGTAATGCATTGTATTGCATTGCATTGCATTATGTTGTCTTGGGTTGTGTCATGAAGTAATGCATTGCATTGCATTGGGTTGCCTTGGGTTGTGTCATGAAGTAATGCATTGCATTGCATTATGTTGCCTTGGGTTGTGTCATGAAGTAATGCATTGCATTGCATTGTGTATGCCTTGGGTTGTGTCATGAAGTAATGCATTGCAATGCATTGTGTTGCCTTGGGTTATGTAATGAAGTAATGCATTGCATTGCATTATGTTGCCTTGGGTTATGTCATGAAGTAATGCATTGCAATGCATTCTGTTGCCTTGAGTTGTGTCATGAAGTAATGCATTGCATTGCATTATGTTGCCTTGGGTTATGTCATGAAGTAATGCATTGCATTGCATTGTGTTGTGTTGGGTTGGGTTGGGTTGTGTCATGAAGTAATGCATTGCATTGCATAGGGTTGCCTTGGGTTGTGTCATGAAGTAATGCATTGCATTGCATTGTGTTGGCATGGGTTGTGTCATGAAGTAATGCATTGCACTACATTGTGTTGCCTTGGGTTGTGTCATTAAGTAATGCATTGCATTGCATTGTGTTGCCTTGGGTTGTGTCATGAAGTAATTCATAGCACTACATTGTGTTGGCTTGGGTTGTGTCATGAAGTAATGCATTGCATTGCATTGTGTTTGGTTGGGGTGTGTCATGAAGTAATGCATTGCATTGCATTGTGTTGCCTTGTGTTGTGTCGTGAAATAATGCATTGCAATGCATTGTGTTGCCTTGGGTTGTGTCGTGAAGTAATGCATTGCATTGCGTAGGTTGCCTGGGGATGCATTGGGTTGTGTCATGAAGTAATGCATTGCATTGCATTGTGTTGCCTTGGGTTGTGTCGTGAAATAATACATTGCATTGCATTATGTTGCCTGGGGATGCTTTGGGTTGTGTCATGAAGTAATGCATTGCACTACATTGTGTTGCATTGGGTTGTGTCATAAAGTAATGCATTGCATTGCATTGTATTGTGTTGCCTTGGGTTGTGTCGTGAAGTAATGCATTGTATTGTGTTGCCTTGGGTTGTGTCATGAAGTAATGCATTGCACTACATTGTATTGCCTTGGGTTGTGTCATGAAGTAATGCATTGCATTGCATTGTGTTGCAATGGGTTGTGTCATGAAGTAATGCATTGCATTGCATTATGTTCCCCTGGGTTGTGTCATGAAGTAATGCATTGCACTACATTTTGTTGCCTTCGGTTGTGTCATGAAGTAATGCATTGCAATGCATTGTGTTGCCTTGGGTTGTGTCATGAAGTAATGCATTGCATTGCATTATGTTGCCTTGGGTTGTGTCATGAAGTAATGCATTGCAATGCATTGTGTTGCCTTGAGTTGTGTCATGAAGTAATGCATTGCAATGCATTGTGTTGCCTTGAGTTGTGTCATGAAGTAATGCTTTGCAATGCATTGTGTTGGGTTGTGTTATGAAGTAATGCATTGCAATGCATTGTGTTGCCATGGGTTGTGTCATGAAGTAATGCATTGCAATGCATTGTGTTGCCTTGGGTTGTGTCATGAAGTAATGCATTGCATTGCATTTGTTGGGTTGGGTTGTGTCATGAAGTAATGCATTGCATTGCATTGTGTTGTGTTGTGTTGGGTTGGGTTGTGTCATGTCATGAAGTAATGCATTGCATTGCATTGTGTTGCAATGGGTTGTGTCATGAAGTAATGCATTGCATTGCATTGTGTTGTGTTGGGTTGTGTCATGAAGTAATGCGTTGCATTGCATTGCACTGTGTTGCATTGTGTTGCATTGTCATGCACCGTATGCAGGTGTGTTGCATTGTACACAGATGTCGCACCTGACGTGATCTTTCAATTTCTGAGAGAAATTAACATTTTTCATCTGATCTAAAATTTCATGGAGGAACGAATTTTTAAACAAAATTTCCGGTGTGTTTTCGGAAGATGTGTTTTAAAGAGTTGTGTGAATGAGGTGGTTTTTTTTTTTTTTTTTTTTTTTCCTAAGTGACTTGTGAGTTGACTTCAACACGGTAACAGCCCTGATATGGCCCTTCGTGGTCGGCTGGGCTATAAGCAACATCACCGTTAACATTATCGTTGCCTTGTAATAAATCAGTTTTCGTTTATTATATAGGTTTTTATTATAGAATATTGGTTTTCATCAATGCTGTGCACTGTGTTCTGTTACTTTGGTTACCTTTGACTAGGACGTCATCCTTTCACCCACGATTGTTTGTTTCTTTGTCTGTCTGTCTGTCTGTCATCAAAACTATGTGAAAACCACTAAACGTATGATCAACAAGCGTGGTCAAAAAATGGAATGTGGCGCGAATATGAACCATCAAATTTTGACGCAGTGAGTGGTGCTGATCCGAATGAAATGTCGGTGCATCGGAACATCAGCCAAGATTATTACAACGTTCATGGTGTAATAACTGTTCAACCGATTCAGTCAAAACGTGGTGGAAAGACAGGAAGTGTCCCAAGAACAAAGTGATGAAAGTTTGGTGTTGATCCGTGACGCGGATCCTGATCAAGAGGCGGATCCATGGAGCTGTTCAGCAAGATTGTTACAAATTTCTACTGAATATGAACGCTGCCATGTCATTGTTACGAATGAAGGAGTATTCTTCGAAGTAACATGTTTTCATGGAACCTTAAGGGAAAAATGTTCAATCCCCATGGCCCGTAGGGACAGTGAACTGTCATGAACGAATTTTTCACTTAGCTTAGATCTTTGGTTTTCATTCAACGCCTGCCTACCTTGCGCTGAAGAGATCTCGGCTAAGTGAAAAATTCGTTCATTTTCATTGTCCTATTTGTTGGTGTCTTGCCTGAAGAAGACCTAAGAGGTCGAAATGCGTCGTGTTTTGCCTTGTGACTCGTTTGTCCACGTTTATTCTTGGCGGTTCGCTAACATTTATTTAAGATTTGTTTAGATTTCCGCCTGCAGTCGTCTCTCTTTGCAACTAGATCTGTTTCTCATTGCTTTGTGTTATACTAGATTTTCTTTCCTGTTACATTGCAGTACATTTGTATTGACTTCCATTGCTTTTCATTGCGCTGTGTTACATTGTGTCATATTATATTGTGTCGTTTACTATTGTTTTGCATAATTTACATAGCATTTCTTCTTTTTTTAAAAAAGGGAAATCAGACATTCTATACGTTCATCAGGGATGTACTGGACCACAGTTAGTCCAACATATGATGTGTTTGTGTGTTTGTGTGCTGTATGGCTGTTGTTGAGTTCTACTCTTCCTGTTTCTGTGTTATTCTTAGCGCAGTTCTTGCCCTTTTCCCTTCACTTTGTTTTCATCTCCTGCTCATGCTTGTTGCAGTTGTTTCTTTTTTTTTTTTTTTTTTTTTTTCATCATCATCTTACTCGTCGTCATCATCTTGTTCTCCTTCTTGTTCTTCTTGTTTTTCTTGTTCATGTTCTTCTTCTTCGTCCTCGACTTCTCCTCCTCCTCCTCCTCCTCCTCCTCCTCCTCCTTCTTCTTCTTCTTTCTTCTCCCTCATCTTCGTCTTCGTCTTCGTCTTCTTATTTTTCTTTCCTCCTCTTTTTCTGCTTTGTCATCATTGTCATCATATGTAAGTTTTCTTTTTTTGTCACGTTCTTTTATATTTTTTGTTGACGGTTTACATAGCGTTTCATTGTATTGAATTCCTTTGCATAGTGTTATACATTCCATTATACCACAGTGCCTTCCGTTCCATTACCTCGTAATGTATTGAATGTAGGAGTAATCATATATACATTTTGAATGAAGACAGCACACTTTCGGTTTCTAACAGATCCCAATCAATGTCTGTCCAAGTAAAGACTGAACACAGGTGCCTGTCTGCAATTCCATGTGACAGACATCTCTGGAATGGAACTGATTCTGATTTCATACATTGTGTATCTTATACTATGGCAGAGGAAAGGGGGAAAGGGAGAGGAAGGAGGGGGGAAGGAACGACTAACGTGCGAGCCGGATCGGGGTCGGGGTGGCAAGGTGATGGGGGAGGAGGGTGGAGAAAGGACATGGAGGAGATGGTGGGGAAGGGAAGGGAGGAGGAGGAGGGGGGGGGGGGTTAGCGACGTAGGGGGACGGAGGGAGTAACAAAAAGCGCAGTATTTCTAGGACTAGCATTTGTGGAACGGTGCCCCGTAACGCTAGGATAATTTTTTCCCCCTGTGTGTTCACAGGGTGTGTGCGTGTGTGAATTAAAACAAATGAATGAATAAATGAATGGATGAATGAATGAATGGAATGAATGAATGAATGAATGAATGAATCACTAATCGATCAATCACTCAATCACTCAATCACTCACTCAAGTAATTAATGTATCATATGTCTGTCTGTCTATGTATGCGTTCATTCATTCATTCATTCATTCATTCATTCTTTCATTCATTCATTCAAGCACGCAGGCATTCCCCCCCCCCCCCCCCCCTCTCCTCAGTGATCTTGCCGACAGATCAGCTAAGCACGGACACGGGTTACACGCAATTTTCTTGGCAAAAGTGATCACTCAAGATGAAATCCAACGACATTCTTTGGT
>CM065746.1:20570520-20615520 GCA_033310375.1 Conus canariensis
TTGTCTTCCAGAAGCCCTAACGGATCTGAAAAAGAAACTACAGATCACGGAAGACGAGAAGACGGAACTGGAGAGAACTACACAAGAACGAGAACAGACGTGGCAGACCATCCGTCGTGACGTCAGCAGCAAAAGGGATGACGCAATCAGAGAGACATGTAAAATACGACGTAGGTATTGTGATTATGTTTGTGGCCTCTCTCTCTCTCTCTCTCTCTCTCTCTCTCTGTCTCTCTCTCTCTCTCTCTCTCTCTCTCTCTCTCTCTCTCTCTCTTCTGTGTGTGTGTGTGTGTGTGTGTGTGTGTGTCAAGAAATGATACAGGTAGTTTGCTTAATAATGAAGCCACACAAGGCTCTGAAAACTAGGTGATGACGATATACATTTTTTTTAAACATAAAATGATAAGGTTAAGAACTATCACGATACGTAATCGTATATAGACACATAGCAATGTCCAAGTGTGTGGTGCGATGCCATCACTGCGCTTCAACTGAAGCCTTAAGATATTGAAGGAATTGTTGAGAAGCCTGGTTAATAAGTATTCTTGAAATAAGCATTTTGCAAAAAAATGCAGAATCACCGTGTTTTGAAATGAACGGAAGTCGATGTCCCTGCTTCCCTCCCTCCACTCTCCCTCCCATCCACCCATACTTCCGCCTGTGCCTGTCTCTCTGTCTCTATTTGTTTGTCTTCCTCCTCCTCCTCCTCCTCCACCCCCCCTTTCTCTCTCTCTCTCTGTCTGTCTGTCTGTCTGTTCTCTCTCTCTCTCTCTCTCTCTCTCTGGCCACTCCTTTTTTCCTTGCTCCTCTCCCCAGCCCCACCCGCATTCTGCCCTAAAGAAAATCTATGTCCACTCACCCACCACATAATGCGAGGCCTTTGATCTTGATCTTTCAGGCGAGAACGAGAAACTGAAATCACGGATTGCCAGACTGAAGACCGAGAAGTCCAGTATCTTGGTGAGACACTAAACAACAACAACAACAACGACAACAACAACAGCAACAACAACAACAACAGTGCAACAACAACAACAACAACAACAACAACAACAACCACGACAGCTACGATATGACGAAGAATGTGAAGGGAGAGAAGTGGACAGGGAAGGAAGGGGGGGGGGGGAGGGTTGGATGCGGGAGAAATTTCTTGTTGGTTTCCACGCGACAAAAACGTCAAAACATTCAAGATTAAATTACCGAGGCTGGACTTACACGACCAAGTTTTGGAAGAAATCGATTCTTACAAACTGCATGGTCTCATCATTGATAATTACCGGTCAAAGTTTAAGAATGTTTCTACCTGAACAAGGCGATCAGCTCATCTTTTTTCCAAACATCATGTCACTGATATTTAATGGAAACGCTGTAACTCAACTTCATTTTACGTAATCCGGAGTTCTGACCTCAATGTTGTATTATGAATGTTGCTGTGAACCGCATTTTATTATTTATGTGTGGATACTTATGAATATATCGTTCTGGGTGGCTTGTTTCTTTGCTTTGTCCTTTACCATGGCTACATTGCCTTTAGATGGACTAAGTAGCATGCGCCAGTGTTTAGTGTGTAGTCATGAAGTTCGTGGCATTTGATAAAAAAAAAGTATTCTGGTTTGTGTATAACAAACCACTGTTGATTGAAGGTCACACACACACACACACACACACACACACACACACACACACACACACACACACAACGCAAACACACACACACACACACATGCACGCATGCGCGCGCGCACACACACACACACACACACACACACACACACACACACACACATACACACACACATTCGCATGCACGCACGCACGCACACCACACACACACACACACACACACACGCACGCACGCACGCACGCACGCACGCACACACACACACACACACACACACACACAGCACACACACACACAAACACACCTAGCATTATCGCACTGAGACAAGTAAAAACTGTCTTTGTCGAAATGATTGTCAACTGATCATTTCGCGTAACCTTTCTTTCTATGACGTTGTATAGGTGTGTTACCCATGGAATAACAAAGTTTATACTTGGAATGTGTGATATTGCTCGTCATCGCCAGAGTTAAACGTGGTAACTTTGGAAGCGACGAGTACCTTTTGCGTGGACTAGCAACAGAAGATGAAGTCTTCTTTCCTTTCTTACCGTCTGGTGCTTCAAGATCTTTCTATTTGTTGGGCAGTTGATGATCCATTTCCTGCTTGTTAAGTCTCTGGAAGCTTCACCAGAGCCCCGTGACCCTTCCCTTTCGAGGTCATCCAGGTTGGTCTTCACGGCTACCGAAGTGGCCATGTAGGTGGCACCAAAGCCTTTCTTCTTCCATCACGGCAGTGCCCTACTTTGGGCGTCTCCACCCACCTCCCACGACGATGGGGATGAGAGGCTGGATTTCGGGACGCTGTGTCGAAGGCGTGTCAGAGACCCTCCATATCCATAGCTTGTCGGTCACAGTCACAGAGGCAGCCCATCTAGCACCTGACCGTTGTCTTCACCTCCCGCGACATCTGACGGTAGAAGTGGCAGAAGAAGAAGAAGAAGAAGAAGAAGAAGAAGAAGAAGAAGAAGATGAAGAAGAAACCTTCAAAATCCAGAGCTAAATAGATCCTCTCTGAGTACTACAACATCACCTGTACCCTCTAGGTACATCAACACAGCCATTAAACTGCAGACCCCCGAGCATCAAATTGATCTTACTTCACTGCTTTCAGATATAGAAGGAGATTCTACTGCAGAAAAGACTACCAGAATTTTTAATTTCTGGCACAGGTGTGGTGTGGAGGAGGCAGTATCTATATCCTCTGTAGAGTCTTTCCAACATCAAATCTGAAAACAGCTTTTCCAGAACACCCCCCCCCACCCCCGCCACCCCATCTCCCTTCCAAATATTGTTTTTCCCTTATTGGTAGAGTGTGGCGCTTTGTGGGTCTGGGCATGGCTCTAGGCGGTGTCTAGGGCTGTGCTAGGGCTTCATTTCTGCGGGGTCCGAAAAGCGTACAGCCTGCCACCAGTTCCACATATAGCGGTACTTTCTTCTTCAGTAGTTGTCTGTCTTTGGTTCCGTTTTTTTCTTTTTGTTTTTTTATCCTCCTTTTTCGCCACCACCTGTGTGAATTAATCTGCAATATACTGAATGTTTTCACCTACAGGAAGACGAAGACGAAGAATACCAGTTTCAGTTTTAGAAACCGAAACTGAAAGCGACGCAGCACAGGAAACAGACATTCATGAACACCCGGTCTGACGCACATCTGTTTTAGCATTCGGTGTTCAAAGTCAGCAATGGGGATTTAGTGGACTGGGTAGGACACATCCCTAGGAAGCCAGTATTCAGCACCATCCGTCGAGCTCTGACCTGGAAACCCTACGGAAGAAGGAAAGGGGGACAATCAGAAACAGCTGGAGAAGAGACGCTGAGTCACAGTTGAAGACGAAGGGAGGCAATCAGATAAGGCAGGAAGGACAACTCTGACTCAAGCACGCTGTAGAAGTGTTGTTGAAGGTCTATTCTTCCTCGGGGGCGAAGGGTGTAAGCAAGTAAGCCAGCCAGGATTACAGCAGACTATCTGTATTCAATCTGTTGTGGTTTATGTCATTAAGTTATGAAAATGTTATAAACTTTGCACTATTACTTTACACATCGTTCCAACTGCGGAAGGTCTTCTTGTCGTGGACCTAGATATCTGGATCCTGTTACTTTAAAAAATCATTGGTACCTTTCATGTTTTGCAAGCTGACCCTTTCGATAGAGACTGTGGCCTTTCCAAATGAATGATTGATTCGAACCTTACAGTCTGTCTGTCTCTATGTTGGCCTTGTCTACACAACATAGCCTCAAGGTATTAACATGTGTGGGTGTGTGCGTGCGTGCGTGCGTGCGTGCGTGCGTGCGTGCGTGCGTGCGTGCGTGCGTGTGTGTGTGTGTGTGTGTGTGTGTGTGTGTGTGTGTGTGTGTGTGTGTGTGTGTGTGTCCCTCTCAGCTTCGAATCTGGGAAAAGAAACAGACGGAAGATTTAAGTGCAAGATTCGCAACTAGTGGAAAATTCGGCAGTGATGCAAAAGGTATGATATGTGTGTGTGTGTGTGTGTGTGTGTGTGTGTGTGTGTGTGTGTGTGTGTGCGTGCATGCGTGTGTGTGTGTGTGCGCGCGCGCGCGCGCGCACGCGCGCGTGCGTGTGTGTATGCGCGCGCCTGGTACGTGTCTATGTGCGTGCGCGAGTGCATGCATACTTTCGTGTGTGTATGCATGTGAGCACACGGGTGCACGAGCAGCTTGTGTGTGTTTGCAAGACAAGGTACACTTCTTAAGACTGATTCTGGGAAATGTCATATTTCGCTCATATCCGAAGGCACTCATCTAACAAAAGGGACAAACAACCATAGAAACAGAAAAAGAAATTCACGCACGGAGAGAGTCTGCCACCCACCCACAGATTCTAGAAATGTGGCGAAATGGTCAAATGAACAACCCATTTGAGCGTTGCATCGTGTTTTCAACGAGAGCGCATTGATGAAAGATAGACTGCCTTAGATGTCCTCCTCGTCGTTGGTAAGGTCAATAGCTGTAAACACAACCAACTGGTCTTCCACTCTGATGAATCAGTTTAAAATTAGGAGTAGAAAGGCACGTACAACCACAGCGGGGAATACGTAAGCGAGAAAAAAATGCGACAATGGCACATCGCGACAGTGGTGCACACACACACACACACACACACACACACACACACACACACACACACACACACACACACACACATATATATATATATATATATATATACACACTTTTGTATGGAAAGTAAACAAATGCATACTAATAATTCTTTCGTGATTAAATCGAGGATTTTCGAAGAGACATTAGAAGAATGTGGGTGGGCTGGTAGAGATACTTGAAAAAAAGGCAAAAAGGAAGGGGGGTGGCGGGCGCTGAAACCGATGAAAGAAAAAACATCACCGATCGATGAACTACAGTTAACGTTTATTAATCTTTCACTACCAGCGTATGAGAACCACTGAAATCCATGTCGATGACAGTATCGTATCGTATTACCCTCACAATAGTTGTTAGCATTATCATCATTAATATGATTATTAATATTAATATTACTATCATTAAATCATCGCCATCGCCGCTAAGACTGTTGCCACAGCAACCATGCTGTTTAAGAAATCTCTAACTCACTCTCCTTTCTCCCACACTACAAGTGCTATTACCATATTATCACCAGAAGTGGTAGCAATCCTGTCTTTATTTATTTTTTTGATATTTTGACCATTATTAGTATTCCTATCAGTAATATAATCATTATCATTACTGCCTGACTCACACATTAATTCCCTTCTGACAGCTTCTTTTTCAGTCAACGCCTATCTTGCGCTGAAGTGATTGAAGATAAGTGATTGCTCGTTCATTTTCGTTGTCCTAATTGTTTTGTAT
Organism: Conus canariensis; assembly: GCA_033310375.1. Taxonomy (NCBI): domain Eukaryota; kingdom Metazoa; phylum Mollusca; class Gastropoda; order Neogastropoda; family Conidae; genus Conus; species Conus canariensis. Next base: position 20,575,982 of record CM065746.1, read on the forward strand.
CTTGCCTGAAGAAGACCTAAGAGGTCGAAACGCGTCGTGTTTTGTCTTGTGATTCGTTTGTCCACGTTTTTCTCGGCGGTTCCCTAACATTTATTTAAGATTTGTTTTTCAGGAATTCGACACGACATAGCTCACAATCGTAGATAGAATTCAACTTAAGAAGAAAATGAATGTGTTTAAAGAATACATTCCCCCCCCCCCCCTTTTAAGCCCTTTCCTTCCCATGCCCCGCTCCCCTCCCTCCCCCCGCTCCTCCCCTCGCACTTCACATATGTACCTGTCACATGTCCCACATGTCCTATCAGAGCGTGTGTACTTTGTCAAGCAAACAATGAAAGCAATGACAGAAGTGTCCTGACTACGTGTGTGGGTGTATCACCCCTTCCTTTTATTATCATGAATACTTATATAGCGCCTGTCCGCGGCTAGAGACCAAGCTCTAAGCGCTTTACAAGCCACGCTCGTTTACACAACGGGCTGCCTATCTGGGTAGTGCCGACTGAAGAGCTGCCAGCTGGCACTTCATTCAGTCGTTTCCCGTGTCATCCAGTCAATATCGTTCACTCGATTTCCTTACTTCATTCGTTCTTTCCATTTCTCACACAAGGTGCATGCTATGTGTAACGTGTCATCCATACCAACGGCCAAACTGGCCTTCTCTTCCGAAAGTTGGTGATGGGATTTTACGTGTGTGCAAGATGTTACGCATGCGTTCACACACGGAACCTCGGTTTATAGTCTCATTCGAAGGACTGTGTGGGAAATGGAGTCAGAACCAATGTTGACTCCGAGGGGAAAACCCCCCTGTACCGAAACGGCCCGGCGGAGATTCGAACCCGCAACCCCAGGATCACCAAGATTACGAGTCAAGCACTCTACCACTGAGTTATTCCGGCCCACATTCCGTCCTTCGTGGGCGGGAACACATGCAAGTACTTACACATCCCAATCCACCCGATCCTCCTGATCGGAGCTCGTGGCTTTCATTCAAAGCGAACCTTTGGAGCAACGTACGATTATCACGTTCAGTGGGGAAAATGAACGTCAGGTAACTTGAGTCACAGCCAGTTTGCGGTGAAAGGTGAGGTTGTGCAGTATAACAAATGGTTTGTCTGCCGTTCAAACCTCTACCCTGTCGCTCTGGACTGAGGAGGGCAGAGAACTGTGGAAATCCCCGACGTCCAGATATCAGGCACTGCGCAGAACGACTCAGACCTGCTGTTGTGGGACAACGATGATGAGGAGATGAAATCAGTTATGAAGATTTTCAGTTTGAAATGAAAAAATTCTTCGTCCGATGGCTTTCTGTTTTTCTTCTTTTTTTCTTCTTCTTGTTTTCTCAAACGCAAACAAAGCACATCTGCCCAAACTGGTCAGGCATCTACAATAATAAAAAAAAAAAAAAACCGTGGCAGTGTCGAAATAGCGATTATTTTCTTAGAGCTGTGCGAAAAACTGGAACAGATTCAGACGAGCAGTGTTGATTATTATAATATGGAGGAAATTTCCGAGCAGAAGGGACACACACACACACACACACACACACACACACACACACACACACACACACACACACACACACACACACACAACGTTCACTGAAGGTTTTAGTTGGGGTAGGTGGAACAGAAAGAGGAAAATTATCAGAAGAGGAGCAGGGAGGACTTGAATGAGAAAAAAAAAACAACTAAACAAAAACAAAAACAAAAAACAAAATAGTAAAACCGTGAATTAGATCAGACAGAAGAAACATTTGTATTTTGAACACACTCAGGCTAAGCTCCATTCAAAAGTCACACAGCTGGTCTATTTATTAATGCACCAATCGCATGGGAGTTTACAGAATTCGCCGATTCGCGTAGCCCGACACATATGATTATTGCTATTATTATTGTTATTATTATTATCATTATTATTATTGTCATTATTATTATATTATTATTATCATTATTATTATCATCATCATTATTATTACTATTATAATTATCATTATTATTATTATCATTATCATTATTATTATCATTATTATTATTATTATCATTATTATCCTTTTGTTTCAATTTCCATGCCACTCCTTGGCATTTCCTCCACGTCGCTTAATACGGATTCCTGTTCATACTCCAACCCCGAATAGTCCCGTCGCTACCTCTGCACCGGCAATCCACAGAGAGAGTCGCTGTCGAGTCTTCATGAGGCAACCCACCAGCGGAGATACTGCACTGCCGCCGTGTTACCTCGGTGGTGTTCAAAGGGGGCCTGTTCTGAGTCAACACACTCAGGAAAGCACCTCCGAGCCCACCCCCACCCCCTCTTCTGCTGACGACAATAATTGCTTAATCGTCGAGCCGGCGTGAGTGAGCTTCCTACTGCACATACCGGCCACCTCAACACGAACTCACCAAAGGCGCAGAGGTGGAGACAAAATGGAAAGTGAGGTCACCGTGAGAGCAGGGCATGAAGGGCCACAGAATTCAGGATTTTTTTTATGCTGATTGATGAGGATTACGATGATGATGATGATGATGCTATGGAGCTCTGTTTCGGCCTGAGACTACATAACAGGGCTGTATTCTACGCTTACTTTTATAACGTATCCTGGCATCAGCCAGGCCCGGGATATACAGGCACCCGCAGTATTTGTCAGAAAGTAAGAAATGAGCAAAACTCAGACAGATGCTTCCGTTCAATGACTATAACTTGGCTGTGCCTCTTTAGTCTTTCCAGTTGAACCTGTAGGAAACTCAGCTCTGGGTAGGATCTCGTATGGGCGGGAGCATCACATGTTTTAGTGAAGGTTCGTGGAACAGAAAGAATAAAATCGTTAGCATAGAGCTCTTGGTGGTGAATACAGGTGAACCAAGTCAGACAGGGAAGCCGGTTGAGCTGAACTGACAGTAACTAAAAGTAGAGGCATCTGTTTTTTTGGTTTTTTTTTTTTAACAAACTTGGAAAAAGCTCTGTTTAAGTGTCACAGGATTGTTCAACAGATGAACAGCTTTATTGACAAAGTACCAATCGGCTGAGAGCTTACAGAAATCGGCAAATTGCCTTGCCCGACATACGTGTTAGTAACAGAGACTGAAATGGAAAACAAAGTGGAAACACCCAGTTTCTGATTCAGCCTCGACCAGTGTACAACAGTCAACATCATATTCGACACAAACAAGATATAACAATCTTTCTTCCTTTTCTTTCTTTCATTCCTGATTTCTTTCTTTCTTTCTTTCTGTCTGTCTGTCTGTCTGTCTGTCGATCTGTCTACCTGTCTATCTGTCTTCTTTTCTTCTGATTCTTCTTCTTCTTCTTGTTCTTGTTGTTGTTGTTGTTGTTGTTGTTGTTGTTCTTCTTCTTCTTCTTCTTCTTCTTCTTCTTCTTCTTCTTCTTCTCCTTCTCCTTGTCCTTCTTCTTCTTCTTCTTCTTTTGTTTGTACAAGAGCTAGATAGCTAGATATCAGAAAGGGCGTCTGTTGTAATCTACTTCTCCTCGTGCACTCGAAAAGGCATCGCCAATCTCTCTCGCCCAAACGTTGCGGAGTGCCGCAGGTTCTCCTGACTACCGCAGAACTTCCTCACCACCGCCTCCCCCACTAGACCTGACTGAGGCCCCGGTGTGGTCTGCTGTCATGCCGGCAGACCGACAACGGCACCAGTCTGACCGGCAAAGGCAGAGCTTCTGGCAGGGCCTGATGAATTCTTCACACGGAGCGAAACGCCATACGCTGGCTGGTCCCCTGACTTCAGGAGGAATATGTGACGCACAAAACGTTCGCTGGAGAAAACCGAATCATCAGAATAGCAGCCGTAGCATTTGAAACCACAGATAAGCTGATAGTTACTGAAGATTGACGATCCGGTGAACAGTACGTTGACAGGAAAACAGTGCCCACAGCACCCTGACCAGATCTGATTCTTCTCTCTGCTTGCTGGGTTCAAATCGGCATTGATCATGGCCACGTGTCTCTGATTTCAGATATGCGTTCCAGTCACAGTCGAGAGGACGCCGGGTTTCAGGCAAAGGTGAGTGAAATAGTTCTCTCCACCTTCCCCCCACCCCCCACCCATCATGTACATTCTGATTTTTGGAGGAGGGGTAGAGGGTTAAATGTAACATTTATTCATTCATTGATTTAATTCTTCTTCTTCTTCTTCTTCTTCTTCTTCTTCTTCTTCTTCTTCTTAAAAGAATGGTGATCATGATGATTCATTACCATAATGATGATCATGAAAATTATTATGACAGTTGTTATTGTTGTTGTTGTTAGTAATATCAATAATAATAATAATGATAATAATAATATTAATAATAACTATAATTATTAGTATTATCATTTTTTATGATAAGTTATCATTTTTATTATTGTTATAATCATCATCATCATTTAACAGAGAAAAACAGCAACAAGTACAGCAATAGTAATAATGTTAATGATGACAATGCAAATGGCGACGATGATGATCACACAATGATAATGTTGATGATATAAAGTACATTAATTCTATTTTTACTAAAGATATAGTAACTATTACTTATTGAAATGTTATATAATGATGACGTTACTCAAAATATTTTACATATGATTTTTGGTGAATTTTACTTATGATTTTCGTAACATAATCAAGTTGTTTAACAGCAATGATAATGCGATGAAATGGTGCATTTGGATGATGAGGATCAGCAAATACTGCAACAAGAAGAACTGCTACTATTAGTACTGTTGATTTTGTAATATTTAGTGTCATCATTTACTGTCGTAAATTCTGGCACCTATATAACAAAATAGTATTTTTTTGTACTAATAAGGGTCATCATTTACAGTGGCAAATGTTTGCACCTATATGATATAAGAATATTTTTGGTAGTAATTAATGTCATAATTCACTGTGCTGAATTCCGGTCATTAGGTATTGTTTTTTCATTAACTATCTTATCAAAGCAGAACACGCAGACAGACAGAGTACAAGCAACAATGGAAGGCAGAGGGGTAAGGATAAAAAAAAATAATATAAAGAACGCGGCAGTAGAAAAAAGAATCGCAGAATTTTTCGATGAGGTCAAAAAGAGTGTGCCATAAAAGGCTAAACAGGTGAGCAGAGTACGACGAACTTGAAGGACAATTTGAATAAATCAATACCAAAGAGCGTACCAGACAGCAAAACAGTTGGCAACCAGTAAACAATGACGAGACACTATCATCTATGACGAAGCAGGGAAATGTCTCACTGATGAACAAGATTTCCTTCAGCACTAGGCCGGGCACTGCCCAGAACTGTTGAATTACGAGATCGATGATGATGACGATGACGATGATAATGATGATGATGATGATGATGATGATGACGATGACGATGATGATGATAATCTTTTATTTCCAAGGGTAACAGATAAGCAAACATATGCCTTTTTCACCCGGCCCTTGCCCCGCTAAGGGACTAACTAAGCATGACTAGCGACTAAAACTAACAAAACTTTTAACAAACACACATATCTTCACAAATACATTTAAAAAGTTGATGAGTTGTTCCTCCATTGAAGATCCAGCGGTGCCGAGGTGTCCTCAGTCAACCAATGAAGACGACCACCCAGTCCTTACAAGGGAAGTAGTGACAGCAGTAAAACCCCTCAGAGAGAGAGAGAGAGAGAGAGAGAGAGAGAGAGAGAGAGAGAGAGAGAGAGAGAGAATTTTATCAATAAAGGCCATAGCCCCATTTGAAGGGGGATGAATCCACAAATGCTATACAATAATGAACAAAACAAAGTAAACAAAGTCAAAAGAAATGGCAAATACCGACATGCTGACATTTTTGCTTTGATCAGTTAAGTAGTCATACAGATGAGCAAGGTTTTTCAGATTCCGTTGTCAAATTTGCACCTCTTTGGAAAACTTTAAACAAATAGAAGCACAGGTTCTTCATAATGTGTGCATTCTGATTTTACAAGCGTAGAGATGCACGGAACAATTATGGATGTGCGTAAAACTTAAAACTAACGAGGAATACATTCTTTTCTCAGGTCATTGAGAGCAGGACAACAAAGTAAAATATGTAATTCATCTTCCTTTGCGCTTTGACACATTGGACATGTTTAATCGTTTACTGTATGCTTTTTATATTGACCGCGATGTGTTGTCATATCAGTGACCCATAGTCGAAACGTCGTCAAGTGCTGCTTAATACATCTGTCTACATCTAGTAGAAAATATCTTTCACAATTTCAAGAGGATTTAACAATATTATACCATGAGAACCTTTCATTTCGCTGCTTATAGCCTTCCCAGTTTTGCCACCTACAATGAATCAACATTTGACCAAATTCATTCAGGAATCTGTTTACATTTTGCACTCCCTGATTTAACCATACCAACCCAAACCTATTTTGACGTAACATTTCACAAACATTCTTGACCCATGTTTGTTTGCTTTTAGAATCTAGTTTCAACAACTCCCTATAAGCTATTAGCGGTAACCTACTTTCGTCCAAATGTAACATTTTTTTAGCCAATATCTAATGCATCGAATATTCGATTCTGTGTAAATAGGATGACGTCCCGTCTCTCCATAAACAAACTCATTCGGAGTTTTGGTATGAAACGCCAAGGAATTTCTGTAGAGCATACAAGTGAACAGCCCTGTGGGTTGGGCATAGAATAGACCCACTGCCCTGCCATGCATGTCGTAAGAGGCGACTAAGGCAGGACCACCTCGCCCGGAGGATAAAGGGGTTTGCGTAGGGCTAACAACCCTACCTGTAAAAAAGACCAGTTACAGAAGCATCGACGACAATGAAACAAAACATTCACCTGGGCAAGGAAGGGTCTCCATCCCGGAGACTTATGACGCGGTGCAGTGAAAGCCGAAAGGAAGCTGCAAGGCTGACTCCCCTTCTAACACCCAGGACAACAACGAGAGTAGCCACATGGAACATCAGGACGATGTATGAAACAGGAAAAACCATCCAAGTTGCAAGAGAGATGAAAAACTACAAGATCGGAGTGTTAGGACTGAGTGAGACAAGGTGGCTACAGTCAGGACAGCTGAGACTTTCATCTGGAGAACAGCTGCTGTACTCAGGACACTCAGAGGATGGAGCCCCCCACACTGAGGGTGTGGCCCTGATGCTGGCACCGGAGGCACAGGGGGCACTCATTGGATGGGAACCTGTCAACTCCCGCATTATCACAACCATGATTACCACGAAGAAGAATGACATCAGGCTGAACATCATCCAGTGCTATGCTCCTACCAATGATGCGGAAGAAGAGAAAGATGACTTCTACCAGCAACTACAGACAGTGATAGACAGAAGAGGAGCAAAGGACATAACCATACTGATGGGAGATTTCAACGCCAAGATTGGAACGGACAACACAGGCTACGAGGACATCATGGGGACACACGGACTGCGACAGATGAATGAGAATGGTGAGCGCTTTGCAGACCTGTGCGCCCTGAACCAGCTGGTGATAGGAGGAAACATCTTCCCACACAAGCGCATCCACACGGCCACATGGAGATCCCCGAACCACGTCACGGAGAACCAGATTGACCACATCTGCATTAGCCGCAAGTTCAGGAGATCATAGCGGGATGTACGAGTGATGAGAGGTGCTGACGTGTCATCAGACCACCACCTTCTTTTAACAACAGTGAGACTTCGCCTCAAGAGATTCACCAACGTCAACAACACACGGACAAGGTACAATGTCGGACTGCTCAGAAACAGGGACACACAAGTAGCATTCCAGATCAGCCTTTCCAACAGGTTCCAGCCGCTACAAGAGCTGATAGAAGACGGTGAGACGGACATCGAGACACAGTGGGAACACTGCAAGAAGATCTGGCATGACACATGTGAAGAGATCCTTGGCAAGAAGAAGACCCAGCACAAGGAATGGATCTCTGCCGACACCCTCCACAAGTTAAAAACAAGGAGAGAGAAGAAAAGTACACTGAACATGAGCCGAACTAGAGCAGCTAAGGCAAAGGCACAGGAAGAGCACACAGCAGCGAACAGAGAAGTAAAGAGGAGCATCAAGAAGGACAAGAGGGACTACTTTGACGACCTGGCCAGTCAAGCAGAGGCAGCAGCCGGACAAGGGAACCTGAAGGACCTGTACCTGGTGACCAAGAAGCTGATGGGCAAGTTCCAGCAGACAGACAAGCCAGTGAAGGACAAGAATGGAAACCCACAGACAACAACCAAGGAACAGCTGAAACGATGGGCAGAACACTTCAAGGAGCTGCTGAACCGCCCCACCCCTGACGCACCACCAGACATCCCACCCGCAGAGACAGAACTGCCCATCAGCTGTGGCAAACCCTCAAAGGCAGAGATCAAGAAGGCCATCATGACTCTGAAAAATGGGAAGGCTGCAGGGCCGGATGAGATACCAGCAGAAGCCATCAAAGCGGACATAGAGACAGCTGTCAACATGCTATACAGCCTCTTCAGCAAGATCTGGGAGAAGGAGGAGGTACCGGCCCAGTGGAAAGAAGGAATCATCATCAAGCTGCCAAAGAAGGGAGACCTCAGGGACTGCAGCAACTACGAGGGATCATGCTCCTGTCAATGCCAGGCAAGGTTCTCAACAGGATTCTACTGGAGAGGATGAAGGAGGCTGTTGACCCCAAGCTCCGAGACCATCAGGCAGGCTTCCGGCAGAACAAATCATGTGCTGACCAGATCGCCTGCCTGCGCATCATCGTGGAGCAGTAGCTGGAGTGGAACTCCCCCCTCTACATCAACTTCATAGATTATGAGAAGGCCTTCGACAGTGTGGACAGAGAGATGCTGTGGAAGCTACTGAGGCATTACGGAGTCCCCGAGAAGTTCATCTCCCTCATCCGGTGCACCTACCAGGACATGAACTGCAGGATTGCCCACGCCGGCCAGCTGTCCGAAAGTTTCGAGGTGAAGACCGGAGTTCGGCAGGGGTGCCTGCTGTCGCCGTTCCTCTTCCTCCTGGTCATTGACTGGATCATGAAGACCACTACAACAGGCAGGAACAACGGTATACAGTGGACACTCTGGACGACCTCGACTTCGCTGACGACCTGGCGCTCCTGTCACACAGCCACAGCCAGATGCAGGACAAGACCACTCGCCTGGAGACCACATCAGCCGGGACAGGGCTCAAGATCAACAGGAAGAAGACCGAGCTGATGAAAATCAACACCACTGCCAGCACATCAGTCACAGTTGGTGGAGAGCCCATCAGGGAGGTGGAGTCTTTCGTCTACCTGGGAAGCGTGGTTGACCAACAGGGAGGCACGGACCGAGACATCACAGCCAGAATCGGCAAGGCAAGAGCAGCTTTCGTCATGCTCAAGAACATCTGGGCATCTGGAGGAATCAGCATAAGAACCAAACTCCGCATCTTCAACTCAAATGTGAAGTCAGTTCTGCTCTACGGATGCGAGACATGGCGGACAACACAGACGATGCAACAAAAGATTCAGACATTCTTCAACACCTGTCTGAGGCGCATCTACAAAATCCGATGGCCAGAGAAGATCCGAAACGAAGATCTGTGGGAGTGTGCGGGACAGGAACCAGTGGCCAAGCAGATACTGCGAAGGAAGTGGGGCTGGATCGGACACACCCTCAGGAAGCCAGCGTCCCACACCACACGCCAAGCCCTGACCTGGAACCCGCAGGGAAAGAGGAAGAGAGGCTGGCCTCGCAACAGCTGGAGGCGAGACACTGAGGCAGAGCTGAAACAACAAGGGACCAACTGGACTGGAATGACCAGAACAGCCCAGAACAGAGTGCGATGGCGAAGGGTCGTCGATGGCCTATGCTCCACCGGGAGCGATGAGCATGAATGATGAATGAATGAAAACAAGTGAACCTTATCTGTGTGTAATTGCTTTATCTAATTCCCACTATTCCGCGCCATGCATGGAATAGACAGCACCCCTCCACAGCTAATACAGACCGAGGGAAAAGAACCCGTTAAGGTTCTGAAAGTTTTTAGTAGCAATGTCAGACAAACAGAATTGCCGGCACCGAGGATCACGTCATTAGTCATCATCCCCTGGAGAGATAACCTTCAGCTAAGCCAGACTCACGGCACTGTCAGCCTCATCAACCACTCCAGCAAAGTAATGTTAACGATTCTACTCAAAAGACTGAAACCGCGAGCAGAAAATCAACGATTTAGCTCGACAGGAGCTGGACAAGAACTTGCCCAGCTGGTAAAACGTCTGGACAAAACATTCACAGCATATGACATAGAAATCGGAGCAGAAAAGATCAAACTGAAGGAGGACGACACTGAAGATATCAAAAGAGACATCGGAGTAAATCAAAAGACATCGAAGTAAATCAAAAGACATCGAAGTAAATCAAAAGACATCGAAGTAAATCAAAAGACATCGAAGTAAATCAAAAGACATCGAAGTAAATCAAAAGAGACATCGAGTAAATCAAAAGACATCGGAGTAAATCAAAAGACATCGAAGTAAATCAAAAGCGACATCGAAGTAAATCAAAAGACATCGAAGTAAATCAAAAGCGACATCGAAGTAAATCAAAAGCGACATCGAAGTAAATCAAAAGCGACATCGAAGTAAATCAAAAGACATCGAAGTAAATCAAAAGACATCGAAGTAAATCAAAAGCGACATCGAAGTAAATCAAAAGCGACATCGAAGTAAATCAAAAGCGACATCGAAGTAAATCAAAAGCGACATCGAAGTAAATCAAAAGACATCGAAGTAAATCAAAAGACATCGAAGTAAATCAAAAGAGACATCGAAGTAAATCAAAAGCGACATCGAAGTAAATCAAAAGCGACATCGAAGTAAATCAAAAGCGACATCGAAGTAAATCAAAAGCGACATCGAAGTAAATCAAAAGCGACATCGAAGTAAATCAAAAGCGACATCGAAGTAAATCAAAAGAGACATCGAAGTAAATCAAAAGCGACATCGAAGTAAATCAAAAGACATCGAAGTAAATCAAAAGACATCGGAAATAAATCAAAAGCGACATCGAAGTAAATCAAAAGACATCGAAGTAAATCAAAAGCGACATCGAGTAAATCAAAAGACATCGGAGTAAATCAAAAGCGACATCGAAGTAAATCAAAAGACATCGAAGTAAATCAAAAGACATCGGAGTAAATCAAAAGACATCGAAGTAAATCAAAAAGCGACATCGAAGTAAATCAAAAGACATCGAGAGTAAATCAAAAGACATCGAAGTAAATCAAAAAAGACATCGAAGTAAATCAAAAGCGACATCGAAGTAAATCAAAAGAACATCGAAGTAAATCAAAAGACATCGAAGTAAATCAAAAGACATCGAAGTAAATCAAAAGCGACATCGAAGTAAATCAAAAGGACATCGAGTAACAAAAGACATCGAAGTAAATCAAAAGACATCGAAGTAAATCAAAAGCGACATCGAAGTAAATCAAAAGACATCGAAGTAAATCAAAAGAGACATCGAAGTAAATCAAAAGACATCGAAGTAAATCAAAAGCGACATCGAAGTAAATCAAAAGACATCGAAGTAAATCAAAAGACATCGAAGTAAATCAAAAGACATCGAAGTAAATCAAAAGGACATCGAAGTAAATCAAAAGACATCGAAGTAAATCAAAAGACATCGAAGTAAATCAAAAGACATCGAAGTAAATCAAAAGGACATCGAAGTAAATCAAAAGGACATCGAAGTAAATCAAAAGACATCGAAGTAAATCAAAAGACATCGAAGTAAATCAAAAGACATCGAAGTAAATCAAAAGACATCGAAGTAAATCAAAAGACATCGAAGTAAATCAAAAGACATCGAAGTAAATCAAAAGCGACATCGAAGTAAATCAAAAGACATCGGAGTAAATCAAAAGACATCGAAGTAAATCAAAAAGGACATCGAAGTAAATCAAAAGACATCGAGTAAATCAAAAGACATCGGAGTAAATCAAAAGGACATCGAAGTAAATCAAAAGACATCGGAGTAAATCAAAAGACATCGAAGTAAATCAAAGACATCGGAGTAAATCAAAAGGACATATCGAAGTAAATCAAAAGACATCGGAGTAAATCAAAAGACATCGGAGTAAATCAAAAGACATCGAGTAAATCAAAGACATCGGAGTAAATAATCAAAAAGACATCGGAGTAAATCAAAAGAGCATCGGAGTAAATCAAAAGAGACATCGGTGAGTAAATCAAAAGACATCGGAGTAAATCAAAAGACATCGAAAGTAAATCAAAAGAGACATCGGAGTAAATCAAAAGACATCGGAGTAAATCAAAAGAGACATCGGAGTAAATCAAAAGACATCGAAGTAAATCAAAAGAGACATCGGAGTAAATCAAAAGAGACATCGGAGTAAATCAAAAGAGACATCGGAGTAAATCAAAAGCGACATCGAAGTAAATCAAAAGCTCGATAAATCAAAGGATCGAGTAATCAAAAGCGACATCGAAGTAAATCAAAAGGACATCGAAGTAAATCAAAAGCGACATCGAAGTAAATCAAAAGAATCGAAGTAATCGAAAGACATCGAAGTAAATCAAAGGACATCGAAGTAAATCAAAAGACATCGAAGTAAATCAAAAGCGGTACAAAGATCGAAGTAAATCAAAGAACGAGTAAATCAAGCGACATCGAAGTAAATCAAAAGACATCGAAGTAAATCAAAAGCGACATCGAATAAGTAAATCAAAAAGATGAGTCAATTCGAGGTAAATCAAAAGCGACATCGAAGTAAAGCAAAAGAGACATCGAGGTAAATCAAAAGCGACATCGAAGTAAAGCAAAAGCGACATCGAAGTAAATCAAAAGCGACATCGAAGTAAAGCAAAAGAGATATCGAGGTAAATCAAAAGAGACATCGAAGTAAATCAAAAGAGACATCGAGGTAAGTCAAGAGACATCGAAGCAAAGTGATCCAAACATTGAGACAGTAAGCAGTGTCATGTACCTGGGAGCAGTGTCACAGATGAACGGGCCAAACCGGAAGTCCCAAACATCGAAGTACCGTTAAACCCCAAGACCTGCACCACCACCACTACCTCTCCCAGTTCCAAAGTGAGAGTGATGCGATCATTGATGAGTGAGAGTGATGCGATCATTGATGACATCCGTTTTCTCTGTGCTTGTGAAACGTGGACCATGCTTGCGGATCTACAAAGAAGAATTCAGGTACTTAAAATGAGATAGTCCCGCAAAATTCTACGCATTTTCTCACAAAGACTCTTTCATCAATGGAGAAATGCAGAGAAGAATCCAGGTAGCTATCGGCCCTTTTAATGATTTACTGACCACAATCAAGAAACGAAACTGACATAGTATGTATGGTCTCATCTGTCGATCATCCGGCCTAGCCAAAAAAAAAAAAAAAAAAAAAAAACACCTGGCAGGGCACTGCTCCCTGAATCAGAAGAGAAAGAGGTGGGAGAACATCTTCCAGAAATGGACGGGCCTGACCTGACCTTGGTGATTCCAAAACAGCGGCAGAGGACAGATGAATATGGAGTATCGGTGTCAGTTTACGTGGTGCCCAAATGATCCTAGCACTAAGTTACTGATGACGACACTGGTGATGGCTTTTTCCACTGTACTGCAGTTGACATGATTAGCTAGCGATTACAGACTTCGTAGGCACTATGGTTCTTCGACATTTGCGATTATGATTATGATTATAATGATTGTTATTATTACTATTATTATTATTGTTACCATTATTGTTATTGTTGTTGTTGTCATTGCCACTGTTATCATTATTGTTATTATTATCATATTTACCATCATATTATTATCATTGTCGTTGTTATCGTTGTTGTCATTATTTTTATCATTATTATCATTCTTGTTGTTGTTGTCATTATTATTATTCTTGTTATTATTATTATTATCATTATCATTGATATTATTATCATTATTATTCTTTCTTTTTTCCAGTCCCCTCCGGGGGTTGCAACCTTGCCGTGCTCGGAGGGCTTGCGTGGTCCTGTGATCCCTTAGGCTTTGCTGGCGGGGGCATCAATACTTGAAGATAGGCTGGTTTTTTAAAATGCTTCTAGGCCTGAAAAGTCAAGATGCTGTCTGGCCTAAGCACAACGTGGTAAGGCGTTGATGCCCCTGGTAGGGCTTCCCATGTCAGATAGGCTAAGGGTGAGGATCCTGACAAATAGTAACCCGCCTTTCTCCTTTTCTTGTTTTCTGCCTTTCTTATTTGGCTCTTTTCTATCTTCGTCTCCCCTTCAAGTCTTCTTTTCCACACTCTTTTTCTCTCTGTGGTCTTCTTAAGATCCGCCGCGTTTGCCGTGCGGTGCGACCTGTGACGGAGGGGAATGAGGTCCTGGTGATTGAGAGGGCCAGCGCCCTCAACACATCACTTTGGCTCGGACTTCTCCTAGACAGGAGGTACACTCTGGCCCGGGTGTATCAATCGGCTCCCCCTTCATGGGGCTGGGTCAAAACAGGCAGTTCTCCGGCTGGCCAAGGTAACCCCTGCAGTGCTCAGCTCTCTGTTCCCTGGAGTTGGGCATGATCAGGGGGATAGGGTTGGTAGGTTTCTGTCTGTTGTATATCTCTCCTGAAACCTGGAAGGGGTCAAGACAATGACTTCTTGGCCCTGGCCCCTTAGTTGGACTCCATGGTGGGTGGGTAAGGGAGAGATTAAATTTTACCCTTCTAGATATGGCTTCTTCACCAAACAATCCTCCCCCCAAAAAAAGAAAAGTGAATCTAATTTCTCGAAGACTGTCGCAGGAGTCTGATGCGGACTCAGATTCCGATACAGAAACAAGGAAGATGTCAGGATTTTGGCCCTCTTGGCTAATAATGGAAAGCACGGAGCAGGACAAACCAATTTCTGCACTAAGCCCATTTGCAATACAGAAGGGCTTCCAAGGTATTGCAGGAGATCCACAGTCCATTAAACGACTCCGAAATGGTACGTTTCTTATCCAATGCAAGACTAAGAAACAATCAGAGCAGCTGCTGAAAGCTACAAAGCTGGTAGACAGATAGATCCAGGGTGACTCCCCATAAACAGCTGAATTCCTCTAAGGGAGCCATTCGATGCCCAGATCTTAGAGGTGTTTCAGAGGCAGAGATCAAGGCGGAACTTGCACCCCAGGGTGTGACAGAGGTGCATAGGGTGACGGTTAAAAAAGGTGCAGAAAGAGTGCCCACCAACACCCTTTTTCTGACATTCTGTAACCCTTTGTTACCTCCGGTCATTAAAGTGGGATACTTAAATGTCCGTGTGCAAATGTATGTTCGTCTCCAATGCGATGTTTCAAATGCCAGAAATTTGGACATGTCAGAGATCGCTGTTCTGGGGAGGAGGTGTGCGGTGTTTGCTGCAAGGCAACCCATGATGGGCCGTGTAAAGATCCGGCTCATTGTGCGAACTGCGGTGGCGACCACCCCTCCTCTTCACGCAACTGCCCTGTTTGGATTCAGGAGTCCACCATCCAAAGAGTGAAAACTGAAAAGAAAATCTCGTTTTTTGAGGCACGCAAACAGGTTGTTGGCAGTCAGACGTCAACAGTGTCTTCCTATGCTTCCGCTATAAAGAAAGTTTCCACCCGTTCAGTCTGCTGCCAGACTGATGAATTTATTTTCTCTAAAACGTTGCATGGTAGAATGGTAAACTCTGGTGGAAGCAAGTCCACCACCTCCCAACCCAAAGTGGGTGCCCCTGGTGGAGGCAAAAAATCCGCCACCCCTCAGACTGCCCAGCAGTCTACTACTCCTGCTGCTGGGCAGATTAAAAAGCCAACCCTCCCGCCTCGAACTTCCTTGAGCAGTGCCCGTGCGGGCAAGGGAGTTCAACCGAGTGTGGAGATGGTGGAGATGAGAAAGAAACTTCCACCATCTCCAAAATCCAGGCCTTCTTCACCTGTGGGCAAGTCTGCCAGCAGGTCTGAAGACCAAAATAGTCCAGTCCAACTGACAAATAAATTCGCTGCATTGGATGCAGACGACGACTCGGAGATGACTTGATTTCTCTCCTATTCGTCCTCTGCACCATGGACAGTAAAATAATCCATTGGAATACTCGTGGCTTAAATTCAAACTTTGAGGAGCTGCAGCTTCTGTGTCGGACTATAAAACCTTACGTCGTGGCTCTTCAGGAAACTAAAATTCAAAGCCAGACCTTCACTCTTTCTGGCTTTAATATTCTTTCTAAACCTGCACAGCCATCCACACTGGGACTTTCAGGCGGTGTTGCCCTTCTTTTACATAAAACTTTGTTGTTTAGTCCTGTCGCTCTGACTTCCCCCTTCAGGCTGTAGCTGCGAGAGTCACTCTCCACAAAACTATTACAATTTGCTCACTCTATCTGCCACCTTCTGTCCCGGTTTGTCGTCAGGACCTTGTCAGTCTGATCGGAGAACCTCCTCGACCTTTTTTGCTGTTGGGTGACTTTAATGGACACAATCCTCTTTGGGGTAGTGTCAGTTCGTCATCCAGAGGTCTGCTTCTTGAGGATGTCCTTTCTGACTTTGATTTGTGTTGTCTAAACGATGGATCTCCAACTTACCTCCACTCTTCCACAGGTTCACTTTCGTGTTTAGATTTGTCGATTTGTGACCCCTCGCTGGTCCTGGACTATGAGTGGTCTGTCCATGACGATCTGCACGGAAGTGACCATTTCCCTGTTCTTTTAAAACCCTTATTAACTGAAACCGCCTCTGTCTCACAACATCTTAATTATAAGAAGGCAAACTGGAATCGTTTTGCAACCAATATTTCAAAAGAATTCCAGGAAATTGATTTTCTTCAGAGTCCAGACCCAGCAGAATCTCTGACCAATACTGTGATAAACTGTGCTAAAACCTGTATTCCAATGTCTTCTGACAAACTCCAGCTGCCCAAAACACCCTGGTTTAATTCTGACTGCCAACACATCTCAAAAGTACGCAAACGGGCTCAGCGTCGGGTATACCAACGACCTTCAGGTCCCAACGCTCGAGCCCATCAGAAACTCCGTGCCAAATCGAGACACACTTTCAAAATCAGTAAACGTCAGTCTTGGAGATACTTTTGCTCAGGACTGACATCTAAAACTTCAAAGGAAAAAGTCTGGAACATCATCAGAAAAATCAAAGGGAAGAACACCAACCCCTCCATTCATCACCTGAAACTTGCCGATGCTCTGATCACTGACAAACAAGCTGTTGCCAATCTGTTGGCCTCCACCATCCAACAGAACTCCTCATCTTCAAATAAATCTGCAGCCTTTTTAAGAAACAAACAACTCGGAGAGAAATCTTTATACAGTTTCACATCAGACAACTCTGAAGCATACAATCTTCCTTTTTCAATCAACGAACTAAAATCAGCTTTGCAAACCTGCACTGATTCTGCTCCTGGTCTGGATGATATTCATTATCAGGTTTTGATAAATTTTCCAGAAAGCTATCTCCAGATCCTTCTTAAAGTATACAACCATATCTGGACCACAGGGTGGTCCTCCTTTCCGCCCTCCTGGCGGAAAGCCCTGATCATTCCAATTCCTAAGCCTGGAAAGGACCTTACCAACCCTTCAAACTATCGTCCAATAGCTCTGACTAGCTGCCTCTGTAAGTTGATGGAAAAGATGGTCAACTCCCGTCTGATGTGGAAGCTGGAAACCGATGGTCCTTTGGCCAGTGAACAGTGCGGGTTCCGGAAGTACCACTCGACAGTTGACCATTTAACCCGTTTGGAAACCACCATCCGCAACGCCTTTGTCAATAAGCAGCATGTGGTCGCTATCTTTTTCGACCTCGAAAAAGCGTATGACACCACGTGGAAAGTAGGAATCCTTATGGACTTGCACAGACTTGGTTTTCGTGGTCACCTGCCTCTGTTTATTCAAAACTTTCTGGCTGATTGACAGTTCCAGGTGCGTGTTGGCACCACTCTCTCTGACATCCATGGGCAGGAGTTGGGTTTACCTCAGGGGAGCATCCTTTTTCCAGCCCTTTTCAGCATTAAAATCAACGATATTGTCAAATCGGTAAGCCAGGGTTCTGAGTCCTCTCTGTTCGTTGACGATTTTGCGCTGTACGCAGTTGGAGCTTCTTACGCCAGCGTACAGCGTCGACTCCAACTTTGTGTCAACAAGATCCAACAGTGGGCCGAGGAAAACGGGTTTACCTTCTCACGCACCAAAACTCAGTCAATCCATTTTCACAATTTTCATCAATTTTTTGCTGATCCTGAAATTTGTCTGGACAAGTCCACCATTCCAGCTGTAAAAGAAGCCAAATTCCTAGGAGTTATTTTTGACCAAAAACTCAGCTTTCTCAGCCACATCAAAAACTTCAAAACCTCTTGCCAGAAAGCTCTGAATATTCTGCGGGTCGTAGCACACATTGACTGGGGCGCTGATAAGAAAACTTTGTTGCACCTCTACAGAGCCTTGGCCCGTTCCAAACTGGACTATGGTTGTGCTGTGTACGGCTCTGCAAGACCCTCTTACCTGAAACTCTTGGACCCTATTCACCATCAAGGGCTTCGTCTCTGTCTTGGAGCATTCCGCACCACCCCTGTGTACAGCCTGTACGCAGAGGCAGGTGAACCCTCACTGTCCAACCGCAGGCTGAAAATGTCTCTGAATTACTATATCAGACTGTTCTTAGAACCGGAGAATCCTGCCTATGACTGTGTCTTTGACCCAAAGTTTCAAAGCAAATTCGAAAACAACCCTAACTGTATTCCGCCGTTTGGTCTTCGTATGCAGCCTCACGTGCGGAATGCAGGTCTAGACTTAGGAGTTGTGTCGATTTTTCCAAGTTTCCAGATCAGCCTCCATGGACCTTTTTCACACCAGAGATTCGTTTTGATCTTGCAGCTTTTCGCAAAGAGTCTATCAGCTCTCTGGCATACAAGGCCTTGTATGCTGACCTCTGTTCAAAATTCCCATCTTATCAGAAAATTTTCACTGACGGTTCCAAATCTGAGGATGGAGTGGCCTGTGCAGCCTATTGCCCTGGTGCTCCTCAGATACTGTTAAAACATATACCTCCAGATGCTTCTGTCTATTCTGCTGAACTTACTGCTCTGGTTCTGGCATTGAAGATAATTTCACAATCTAAGAAGAGGGACTTTCTGGTTCTGTCAGATTCACTGTCAGCTTTGGAGGCCATAGCTGGCCGCAACCTTCAGCATCCAGAACTTTTACACTTCTTTGAACTTTTTGCAAGTTGAAAGCGGATGGTTACAACATTATTCTGGCTTGGGTTCCTGGTCATGTTGGCATCGGAGGGAACGAAATGGTTGATCGTTTAGCCAAGAATGCCACAAGAGAGAAATTGTCCAACATTTATATCCCCTGCTCAGATCTGAAACCCAAAATTAACGATTATGTGAGAGACCTCTGGCAGGAGGATTGGAATACACAGACGGATAACAAACTCTTTCAGATCCGTCCAATCCTTAAGGAGTTCCTCCCATCTACGTCTGGTGGTCGTAAAGAAGAAACAGTTCTGTGCCGGCTGCACACCGGCCATTCGTATTTTACCCATTCCTACCTTTTAAAGAGTGAAGAAGCTCCTTAAAAGCATTCCATGTCATGTGCCACTCACAATGAAACATATTCTTTTAGAGTGTTGGGACTTGCACGATGTGAGACACAAACATTTTACAGCAGAGTCCATGAAAATCCTGTTCAGAGATGTCCCGCCTGACGTGATCTTTGAGTTTTTGAGAGAGATTAACATTTTTGATCTGATTTAAGATTTTACGGAAGAAAGATTTTTAACGAAGTTTCTGGTGCGTTTCTCGAAGATGTCATTTAAAGAGATGTGTGAAAGGTTTTTTTTTTTTTTTTTTTAATGACTTGTGACTTGAATTTAACGTGGTGACAGCCCTGATGTGGCCCTTTGCGGTCGGCTGGGCTATAAGCAACATTATCTTATCTTATCTTTTTTCCAGTCAACAGTGTACACCTGTTATGTGTGTGACCGACAAATACACCACTGTTGTGTTGAAACCTGCGCACTGTCCTCGTGTAGCGCACTTGTAAACTCTGATTACTCGATTACAACAAGAGAAAGAAGAAGAAGAAAAAAAAAACGATATTGATGACGACGACGACGACGATGAGTGTCATCATATACTGTTATTGACGACGACGACAACGCTGAGTGGTGTCATCATATACTGTTCAAAAGTCCGGCACATGCTGGCGAACAAGCTGTCGATCTGAAAGAATCTATCAGCGATGATGGATTCTCTCTGGCACTATCCTTCCGGTGTCATGTCAGCGTCAACTCTTGACAGTGGCTGGATAATCTCATCGCAAATTGTAGTCTTAGTGTCAGCTGGTATGCTCTGGTTCCTCCATGTTTTGATTTTATTGTAGACCGAATCAAGGGATATAAGTGTTGTGCGTGATCTTGTTGACACAGAAAATCCCATAAGACACCTTGTTTCCGTCAGAAGCACAGATGGTGAATGTCCAAAGAAGTAATCAAAATCAGTTTACATTGAAAAACAAGGAAAGAGCTGTATATCTGAATTTCTGTTTATCAAAAAAAAAGAAGAAGAAAAAAATACCCCCCCCCCCCCCCTCCACGTTAGTATAAAGTGCAGGGAAAGTCGTTCTCAGATGGAGAGGAACAGTTGTTTCCCTTGAACAAAGCAGAGCAAATGAAAGATTGCACATATCAAGGGGTGTACATGATGATGCAATTGAAGTTTCAAGCAGCAAGACATGTCGCTAAGTTGTTTCCCTTGGGTCAAACACGCTCTCTCTCTCTCTCTCTCTCTTCTCTCTCTCTCTCTCTCTCTCTCTCCTATTTGCTTGAAGACTCACTTGAAATATATCATGGCAAGATCAAGATGTGTTGGAATATGAGATATTTAGTTAATTCAGTGCTTTGCAAACGATAATTGTTTAATATGGTCAGTATATAAACGAGCTTAATTAAGATTACCCACCCACCCTCTCTCTCTCTCTCTCTCTCTCAGCCCTGATATGGCCCTTTGTGGTCAGCTGGGCTATAAGCAACATTCTCTCTCTCTCTCTCTCTCTCTCTCTCTCTCTCTCTCTCTCTCTCTCTCTCTCTCTGACACTTTTTTTTAGAAACTAGATAACTCTGCACAGTAGTTTCATTTTCGGATTACGACGTGACAGTTAGCTTGAAGTGCAAATGGGCATTTCAGATTCTCTCCCTTGAGCTCCAGTTATTCCGTCAAGCCCGCTTGGTGGAGCTGCTGCTGGACGTCATCCAAAGCTACGACCCACAGTTCACCGTGCAGCAACGATGTGACCTCACTTCCGCTTTCGCCGACGCCGGATCTATTCCTGAACTCATGTCTCGAAAAGTTACTTTTGCTTGACGGGTTGTTACTATGTGATAAACAAGAACAGTGGGTGGTTACTGTGTAGTAAACAAGAACAGTGGGTGGTTACTATGTGGTAAACAAGAACAGTGGGTGGTTACTATGTGGTAAACAAGAACAGTGGGTGGTTACTATGTGGTAAACAAGAACAGTGGGTGGTTACTATGTGATAAACAAGAACAGTGGGTGGTTACTATATGATAAACAAGAACAGTGGATAGTTACTATATGATAAACAAGGACAGCACGCTTTGTTCTCAACGTGAAACAGTTTATAACCCGTGTTGCTTGTAGTTCGCGTTCGGCGGCACATATGCAGACAGGAGATGGACAGCACAAACAAACAAACATACAAACAAACATACAAACAAACATACGAAAACTTTCTCCATTAAGAAAAAAGAAAAATGAGAGGAATTGAAAGAAAAAAAAAACAAAAGAAAGACCCAAATCGGCCCAGAGCCATGTCTTCGCCCATCCCCGAAATCAAACTATGACCAGTTTGAAGGGCAAAGACCTAGTCATGCTTCTCCACATGAGAGAGCTAATTAATGAGACGGACACAGCCGGGGAGGGGGGGGGGGACACTAAACTAGGACAATACAAACGGTCACGTAGGCAAAGATCTTACCAAATGGCGATCCTCAGAGCTCCGGCCGAGGAAGGAGTAAGAAGATGCCTGTATGGTCTCCGCTGATAAACTTCTATTGCAAACTGGGGTGGCCTTTCTGTCTGAAACAAGACACTACAGAAAACATAGTTGAACAAGAAATAACAGTGTGGTTGGTGGCTGTTGGTCTTGGAATGCTTTGTGTTGTATTTCTGCGTGTATTTTCGTTATGTTACGATAGCTTTTCGGGTTCATTTTCCCCCAAAAAATCAAACCATCATCATAACTTATGGCATTAGTTGTTCTTTGTCATCATCATCATCATCGTCGTCGGCGGCGGCGTCGTCGTCGTCGTCATCACCATCAAAATCATGATCATAATCATTCTGTCCTTCTGCTGCCACTACCGCTATCAGCATCATCATCATCATAACATGTACCACCACCACCACCACCACCACCACCATCTTCATCTTCATCCGTCGAGTGTCCACAATTATCAGGTTGATTATTCTGACACTTTTGGGAGGTTGACGCAAAAAAAAAAAAAAAAAAGTTTACTGCAGGAGGCTGCTAGCTCTTGACCTGAATAGGTCAAGAGTCTCTGATGCCACAGCAGCCTCTGTCAAGTTGTTGTTCCACTCCTGGATGGTACGTGGCAGGAACGAGTTTAGTCTATAGTCTCGTACACACTGGAGGCGGTTTAGCTGATGGGAGTGCAGTCTTCTGTCAGGTGAGGTTGCAGCGCTGAGTTTAGATTTCCCATCAGACAAGGCCTTTCGAAACTCCACATGTACTAAGTCCTGTCTGATCTTGTAGAGCATGGCGAGCCGTGCAACCTTTCTCCAGTTTTGCAAAGATGTCCAACCTAACTCATTGATCATTTGTTGAACACTTGCATGTCGGTGGTATTTGTTGTTGACAAAACGGGCTGCTCTTCTTTGCACTGCCTCGATGGCAGTGATGTGGTCTTTTGTATATGGGTCCCAGACTGTGCACGCATACTCCAGAACTGGGCGCACCAGTGCTTTGTAAGCAGTCTCTTTGATGTTGCGAGCACTGATCTTCAGGATGCGCCTCAGGAAACCTGAGGACTTGTTTGCTTTACTGACGATGTTTTTTATGTGTAGGTCCCAACTTGGATCTTGAGAGATGGTAACCCCTAGGTATTTCGTTGAAGTGACATTTGTCAAGATCTGGCTGTGTAGATGGTAGCTTGGGACACCAAGTTTGTTCTTTCGTTTGGGGCTGATGACTGGAAGAGTTGTACATTTGGCAGGATGGAAAGTCATGTCCCAACTCTTTTCCCATTTTTCAAGCTTATGAAGGTCCTGCTGTAAATCATCTTGGTCTTGGCTTGCTGTTACTTGCCGGTAGACAGCTGCGTCATCTGCGAAGAGACGTGTCTGTGAGGAGAGATTTTCGGGCAAATCGTTTATGTAGGCCAGGAAAAGACTCGGACCTAAAACGGAGCCCTCAGGTACTCCCGACTTGACACAGATGAAGTCTGATCTAGTTCCATCTACCACAACTGCCTGTCGCCGATCTTTCAGGAAACCACCAATCCACCTGTTGACTTGGCCCCGTACTCCATACTGATGTAACTTGTGGAGGAGTGAGTGGTTTACCTTATCAAAGGCCTTTGCGAAATCCAAAATGACAATGTCTGTTTGGCCGCATTTTTCCATGGTCTCTGTCAGTTCTTCCATCAACTCTAAAAGTTGCGTTTCGCAAGATCTTCCTCTGCGGAAACCATGTTGACGTGGGGGAAAGTATCTTGTTGCTCTCTAGATGGTTCATTAGAGCTCTGACAATGATGTGCTCCATGATCTTGCAAGGCACACTGTCAGAGAAACTGGCCTGTAGTTTGCAGGATCGTAGTGCTCCCCTTTCTTGAAAACTGGCGTGACATTTGCTGATTTCCAGTCTTCGGGTACAACTCCAGTGTTGATGGAGGACTGGAATATGCGAGTCACTATGGGAGCGATTTCTGGTGCAAGAGTCTTCAGTATCTTGGGTGTTATCTCAACGGGTCCGCAAGCTTTGTATGGATTTAAACCTTTGAGAAGCTTTAGGACACCATCCTCGGAGATCTGGATACTGGTCAGCTCTGGAAAGTCTGCATTTCTCATCTGGCATTTCTCTTTGAACTCTTCCCTCGTGTAGGTTTTTTCTTCGGTGAACACAGACTGAAATTGCTTGTTCAGAGTTTCTGCTTGGTCCTTTGGCTGTGATATCAGTCTGCCATTCACGACCTTCACCATCACCACCATCCCTACCCGGTGGTGTGCCTGTGGCTACCAATAAAAATCATACTGCCACGCGCATTAAAAAAACAAACAAACAAACAAACAAAAACGACACTTGAAATTAACCAAAAGGTGCACATGAAGTACTGCCCAGATGGTGCGCTGAAATATAAAAAAAAAAAAGATTTTCAGTGTTATCTGGAGGAACAGGACATTTTCCAGTTTGGCGACCTACAACAAAATATTCATCTGGCGACCTACAACAAATCATTTATCTTGGAGTCGTGGCAGGCTGTGAAAATCATAATAATAAAAAAAGGTTAGGTGGTGTGTCGAAACCAGTGAAATTATGGGAGTATTTATTTTTTTCATAGATTTTAAGTCGAACTGGTGCGGAAATGTCGTGGTGGACAAAATACTTGCGTACCGGTGGTGCGTTGGAAGTTCAGCTTACTTGAGCAAACACACAGAATTTGCGATTTGAGAAAAAAATGAGCATGAGCGATTTATAAGAGAATCAATTTTGAGAAATATGATGTGAAAACTTTCTTTGGCATCTAAATAGCATGCCGACTGAACGAAAATTGAAAACAAAAGCTTAATTTGAATTTTGTACCCTGTTGGGGAAGTGCCTGTATAATGTTGGTGGTAGTAGAATTTGTACGAACCATGTCAGCATGAAACATTGTATTGTATAGTATTTTAAGTGACCAACCTGAACTTCAGATGTGTGGTGTCCAGTTTGTATGACTTTACTACATTTATCATCTTTTTGGATTGTTCGTCACGTGCGGACACAAAACCACTTCGTCATTATCATTCAATTAATCTTTTTGTACGGCAGACCCATCACCATGCATATATAGGTCATCTGCATGTGAGATGTTGATATGTGTAAATAGTTCACAACTCAGTATGGCACTTGCGTTTAACAACAATCTTGATTTTGAAATGTGTTTCAGTAGCCGTGACAATGCCGCGATATCTTCCAGTTTATTTCTAATCGCTTCATACGTTTATTTATATATCAACTTTTTTTTACAGTTGCAGAATTACTGGTCATCTCTCTCTCTCTCTCTCTCTCTCTCTCTCTCTCTCTCTCTCTCTCTCTCTCTCTCTGATCGCATCTTGATTCGATTGTTGATTAAAAAAAAAGAAACTCTCAGTCATTTCTTTTCATGTGCTACCTCTCTCTCTCTCTCTCTCTCTCTCTCTCTCTCTCTCTCTCTCTCTCTCTCCTCCCCCCAGGTTTAAAATGTCAATGTCTTTATCTTCATCTGTGTCAGTGTCCACCTGTTTCATATGCGTGTCAATATCCGAACACATTTCCGTGTATCTGTGTATACACATGCTTTGTTGGGGGTGCTGGCTGCGCATGTGGTCATAAAAAGAGGCTGGAGTTAGATACAGCAGAAACAAACGTGCCACATGCAAACGATTTAACAATTACGCCAACTTAGACTATAGAGACTTAAGGACCCCAGTTTGCTTTACGCAAATATTTGATGCACGCGTGCGTGCTTATGCTGGAGGAAGTTAAGATGGAGCAGCGGTCTTACGCACGATCCAATGCATGTGCTGTTTTGTATGGTACAGTGGGAGTGGGTGAGGGGGGTGGTGACTGGGGAGCGTGTGTGGTTGCGCTGGTGGGGGTGTACCACGTGTTGTATTGGAGTGGAGGATGGGTGAGGTACAGGATGCTGTTCTCTTGTTTGTCCACGTCCCTCCGCTGTGTCTGCTTTCACCACGCCATGGTGCATACAAGTTTTGTTTGTTTGTTTATTTACATCTTTTTTATTTCATTTTAATTTTCAGAGGCAGACAAGATCATAGGAAGAATTGGACTTTTGATTTGCGAATTTCTGGGCGCTTGTGGACAAACGTTTTATCTGTGACGACATTATTGCATGGCACATTTGTTTCAATTCGTCAGGAATCTTGCAAGAAGAGATCGTGTACGTATGTAAAAGGGGATCTTTGTATGTACTTATGTATACATGTATGTATGTACATACATACAATATATATATATATATATATGTGTGTGTGTGTGTGTGTGTGTGTGTGTGTGTGTGTGTGTGTGTGTTGATAAAGAGATAGACAGACAGAAGACAGACAGACAGAGACAGATTGGTGATTGACTGATTGATTGATTTAACCTTGCTTTGCAAAAGGCGTGGCTCAGATGAAGAGCCGGGACGAGAGAGGATTTTGCTCAAGCCGTTTCCTTCCCGTAAGGTCATAACACCAGTACAGCGTTCACGGTGAGAAATAAACATGGGACACACTGCAGTAGCACTGCTCCGGCACATACTTGGTCGAGGAGTCATGACCCTGCAAACCAGTTCTGTCCCCTGGCGTAGCTTGCACCGCACAAACTTGTCTTATCAAGACATGCTTTGTGGTAACATCACTATGGTTCAACAACGGACGACAACGTGAACTTAACCGCATTCTTGCACTCATAGT
Organism: Conus canariensis; assembly: GCA_033310375.1. NCBI lineage: Eukaryota > Metazoa > Mollusca > Gastropoda > Neogastropoda > Conidae > Conus > Conus canariensis. The sequence goes on from CM065746.1 coordinate 20,602,613, forward strand.
TGAGCGTCAAACATGCCATCTTGCACGATTGTATTCGTAACTACTTAGATGTAAAACTTTTTGTTGAAGTTAGAGGAGGGAGGGAGGAGGTGCGGGTGGAAGTCGGTGTGTGTCACGCGCCGGTTGAATTGTGGATGATTTTGTGCCAAAAGCAAGCATATTGAAGTGGACGAAATTAGTTCAAGTGTTAGCTGAAGGTGTAGTGAGAAAGTGTGACTCAAGAGATAAGCAGTGCCAGCAGATGTTTGCAATTAGCCAGTGGTAGTGATACCCCGAGGTCACAAGACACACACTGACGTTTCACTGTCTGTTAGCTTGAATCCTGTGTGAGTCGACTCTGAGTCTGCATCTTGTCAGGTCATCTTGCTCCTTTGCGCTCATTGATGATACAAGCAATAAGTTAAAAGATCGCTTTGCTTCATGGTTGCTTAGTAGATTTCAAACAGAACAGTGGACTCATCTGCTGCTCCTGTTTTCTTTGTTTTCGACTTCGGATGAAATGTTTGTAAAAATGTCAGCTGAGATAGTATTTAACATATTCTTAAAGATCATGAAGGCAGTTTTATGTTTCCATTTCATATGTAACTTTCAGACCCTTTTTGAATGCGTTAAATTAAGGCTTATCCTCGTTTATTTCGGTTTACTAATGTCGAATGTTGCCACCTAGAATATTCATTTTATGATTGTCGGACTGTGACGGACCGTTTTTCGTCCGGTCACAAAGTTTCATGCGACCGCGCTTGCCGGAAGGTGGTTGTCCGGAAGCTGGTTGCAAAATTCAGCTGACTGCAACTCACCGGCGCATTGCTATAAGCCGGATGAGTTGCACCGGTTAGGCAGTCTCTGCAGTGATTCCGGCAACACAAGTTCACAGAAGGCCAAAGAGGGACTCAGCCGTTTGCTGGTGGCAGCCAGGTATCTATCATTGAATGTTTATTTATTAGCAAACCGAAACTGTATTCCCGTTTAGGAGTGACTGAAACTTCCTCAGCGCACTTGTGAAGGTTTTTATAAAAAAAAAAAGTTTGTTGTGTTCTGTTATCCTATGACTTGATAGGGTAACAAAACGAAATTGTTTCGGAAAATGTGAATAGAGGAAGTGAGTGTTATAGGAAGTGGTCTTCAGAAAAAAAAAATCTTGTTTATTTTGTGACTTAACTAGCTATGAACTTCATGATGAAGAAAAAAGTGTCTATTCTAATATGGTTTGCAAGAAGATGGAGAGTTTTGATGCTATGAATAATAAGCTCCAGAGTGAGCTACAGAGACTTTATATATTGGTTTTGCATTTTGATGGGAATGAGTGGTTGGCTCACTCTTGATGTGGGTATCAATATGTGTGTTGGTAAACAAGAGTGTTGTGGAAATCTTTCCCTTACATATATTGAAGTTGATGAATCGAAATGAAACGAACATTCTTGTGTTACAAGAAAAGAAATGAACATTTCTTGAATTGACGAAAGACATGGTGATTATATGAAATGAAGTGAACACTCTTGTGTTACAAGAAAACAAATGAACATTGTGTGAATTGACGAAAGATATTTATAGTTGAAAAATAATCATCAATTGTGTAGTGAAAGTAATCATTGTGTGTAATGAATTGTATTCATGGTTTATTGAAGAGGATCCAGGTGGAAATCCTTTCCCCAATTTGGAAAACTAGATTCTGAAAGGTTTATATGGAAATCCTTTCCTGTGTAGTGTTATGCTTCCAGAAAAGGGAATGTTGTAATGTTGAAGAAAGAATATGCTGATGTGTGGCTTAAGTTCTAGTGAAATATGATGTGGCTAATGAATATGAACGAATATGCTGATGTGTGGCTTAAGTTCTAGTGAAATATGATGTGGCTAATGAATATGAACGAATATGCTGATGTGTGGCTTAAGTTCTAGTGAAATATGATGTGGCTAATGAATATGAACGAATATGCTGATGTGTGGCTCAAGTTCTAGTGAAATAATGATGTGGCTAATGAATATGAACGAATATGCTGATGTGTGGCTCAAGTTCTAGTGAAATAATGATGTGGCTAATGAATATGAAGATAGTCATGATTGCAGTGAATAGTGGCCATGATAATCAAGGTAGTTAATCAGTTTCCCCCAGGTTGAAAGTGTTCCCTGGACTGCAGGGGACTGGCTGCCACTGTGCTGTGTTCACGCCCCTGTTCTTCACCTTTTTGCGGGTGTGGAGAGGTCGGCCTGAGCGCCGACAATCGCCCTACCTGCCACTGCGCCCGGGACCGACTGCTTGGTGGGCCAGTGGGCTGGAGACGTCGCTGCTGCCGAGCCAGAGCGCCGCTCCTGTTTTGAACCAGCGACCTGTTGGCGAGGCCGTCGCTGTGTGTGTGGTGTGAGAGCCACAGCTTTTGGGCGACTATCACCTCGGCGTGGGCTGAGACGCCGCGAGTATGATAGTGTTGGTGTTGAGCCACAGCTCTTGGGTGAGACTGTCACCGTGTCATTGGCAGAGACGCCGCGACTGTGTTAGTGTTTTTTTTTCCTTTTGAGCCACAGCTGTGAAGTGAATCTTGTGTCGGACTTGTCTTGACGCTGCCGTCGTCGTCTTCACCGCCGTCATCGACGTCACTGGACCCGGCAGCCCTGATAGTTATATATATAAATATTGATATGTGTGTGTACGCCTAATGGTTGGCGTACCAACCCATGCATAATTTTGTGTCTATATTATATATGTTTTGTCTGATGGCTCGGGCAGCGTAAAAATAAAAAAAGAAGTGTTGTTTTGTTGCCTGGCTGTCAATGTTCGGGTGAGTGGGTGTGTGTATGTGAATTAGAAAAGTCGTGCATGCATCCATAATTTCTGAGTGAGAGTCAGACAGTCAGACACCTGCATACACACCCATACCATCCGTAACACGGACATTAAAGAAAAAATCCAAGCGATTCACATACTTCAGTATTTCCATTGCTATTGCATACATTGTTTATGGCAAATTGAAAGTGTTGCCGAAAGGTGGTTGTACGCATGAGTGGAGGAATCTGCTTATGGAATGCAGATTTACTGCTTCTGTGGAACATTTTTTGTTTTGGTTTGCATTTTTTGACGCGAATGGTATGCCATAGCAATACTATTTCTGCGTTCTTGAAGTTCTGTAATGCAACAATCTCCATTTTACCAACTGATCGTCAATAGCATTGGTCCAGATTTAAACGTGACCAGTCAACATGATCTCTTTGTTTCATTGTTTGGTTGAGCGGTTATAGTTTGTAGCGTGTTCAGATTTCCTTTCTTTTCCCTCTGAGAGTTTGAAAGGAACTGTCAACGCTGGAAACCACACACAGAGTGAATAAAGAGCAGTCTACCCACCAGCCGCCGTGGCGAAATGGTCAGCGTCGCGGACTCCCAGCTGGGAGGTATGTTCGATTCCTACCGGAGCGGGATTTTTCCGCCCTGACCAGCTCCTACACAGTTGTTTGCTATGGACTCAGTTGGGAAGACTGGGACCACACAGTGACTTTCATCCGCTTAATGGATGCGCCTCTGAGAGTGTTGCTCAAATTTCCTTACCTACCAACACTGCAGGTGTCTGTATCTCTCGTGCCTGGCTGACGCCGGGATACATAATGAAAGTGAGTGTAGAGTACAGCCCTGCTATGCAGTCTCAGATCTGAATGGAAATCTGTGGCATCATCTTCATCATCCTCATTGATCAGCCCAAAAGAAGTCTCGAATTCTGTGGCCCTTCATGCCCTGCTCTCGTTGTGACCTCAGTTTCGATTGCCTATTTACGTCTCTATGGCCTTGGTTTGATTCTGTCGGGGTCACCGGTATCGGCAATGTCATGGGGACTGTCGTTATACAGACGTGGTGGGGCTCTCCAGGGGGAGAGCTCACTCACGCCGGCTCCGCGACTAAGCAATTATTGTCGTCAGCAGGGGGCTTAGTAGGTGGTGTCCTGCGTCTGTTAGATAAGAAAAGGCACCACTGAACACCACCGAAGTGACTCGGCACCAGTGCAGTGTCTCCTCCGGTGGGTTGCCTCACAATGACTTTACATTGGCCGCTCCCTGTGGATTGCCGGTGCCGGGGCTGTGGCGGGACTGACCGGGCTGTGGCTGTGGACGGGGTGTCGGAATGAGCGGCGTGGATGCAATGCCACTGAGGTGGCACAGAAGATGGGACAGAAAAAAAAGCAATCTCTGCTTCTGATAAGGCTGTCTGTAACCAACTGATTGGCTGGGTGTGACCCCCCCCCCCCCCCCCACTCTCGCCCCTCCTCCTCCGTCCCATTATGATGAACTGAAAATAAAGCTGACACCTGGCCCACTCCACGTGCATACCTCCTGCAACACTGCATTATCCCTCCTCTCCATTCACATGTGCATACATCTTCAAAATAAAACAATGCTTTCTTTTTCTTTATGACAAAAACTGTTTGTTGTTTGTTTTGATCTCAGTGACAGCCAACACCACATTTTCACTCAAATGTGGTGGGGACTAGTCTAATCTGAAGCAATGTTGACTGATTTTTTTCTTTTTTTTTCTCTCTCCATATTTTGCACTTTTTAAAAAATATAACCTGCCAATCAGTTTCAGTACTAATTCTTTTTTTCTTGTCTGACAGCATGTTGGCTGAGTTCTTTTTTGGTTAAGTATGCCATGATATGATTTTGTTCCCTTTTCTCTGAATGTAGTCTCCAAAGATTTTAGCAAATTTTTACGCTCTGATAATTTTTCAAGCTTAATGAACATAACTTTTACCTTTTTGATTACTGATACTTCAATTATACAATTAGATCTTATATTTATTTATGAGCTTTGCATATGATAAATGGTTATTGTTTCCTTTACATAAATCTGCAACACAACAAACGTTAAAAATCCACTCCAATCTTTATGCCAGCTTAGTACAGTGGACATTTTAGGGGCTTGAGGAAAGCTTGTTCTTGCAAACATAAAACAATATGAACAGAGCCTATGCTAAGTTAACTACAAGACAATTTGTTTAAAGTAATACAAGTATACTTGATCTGGGTAGGGCTGTAAGCGTACATCCCCAACCTATTTTGTTTTATTTGTGGCTTCAAGACTGTTCATTCACAGTTCCAGAATCACGAAAACAAATTGTTTCTCAAAACTAGCAAACACTCACGCGCTCGAAAGGCCAGATTCATGCTGACCTAATTTTAAGGGATTTCCGGGTGAACAGTCACAGCTCAGCGTACAATGCCATCTTGGTTTTTACTGTGCACACATTCACAGGTCGTTTCAGGCTGGAGGCAAAAGTTTGCACTTTAAGATACAAATTAAAGATTCATGATTAAAAAAAAAAGTAAACAACTTCAACTTTCTCGTGTGTTGTTTACTACCGGCGTCTTCCTGCCTCGTAAAGTATTTCCTTTCTGTCACGTTAATTGATGCTACCTCTAGTTGCTCCTGTTGTTCACAGCGTTATGTTTAAAGAAAGGCTAGTCTAGAATAAATATTGATTTGTGTTTCATTTCTTCAGCTGTTGTTGCTGGGTCTGTCACCGGGTAGACGGGCAAATTTGGAACATGCGTGTCCTATGTCTCTGCATCTGGTGCTGATGATAGCAGCATGCGTTTGACGTTCTGGGCGTGTGGTTGTCTCACAACTGGAGAAAAAGTTACCTCCCCTGTTTTTCAAGTACTATTTGCGGTCTTCCTACCGCCTTCAAGATTTCTTTTCATGCCAGTCAAAGCGAGGTTACCGTATTCGTTGATTTTTCCTCTCCTGTGTATTCTATTTGACAATGTTTAACATCTAAAGGCTATACTACTACTGAATAAATGTTAATTTTACGTTATTGATCACTTAAAGCCGTTGTCGCTGTGTTAGTGTGTCAGGCACGGGGTATTATACGCAAGCTTGGACCATTCTCTTCAGAAAATGCTTCCTCGTTTGTTCTGTGCGCTTTGCTTGCCTCTCAAATTTATGCTGTATTCATTTGGACTTGCATTAATCTCACGACGGGTGCAAACGCGTCCTCTCTCTCTCTCTCTCTCTCTCTCTCTCTCTCTCTCTCTCTCTCTCTCTCTCTCTCTCTCCCCTTATACTTTTTTTTTCTTCTTTTTTTTTTTCAATTTTCCGTTTGCTTCCTCCCTGCTTTTATCTTTTCATGCCGGACAGCGGAAGTGACGAATAGTTACTTAATTAGTACACTCTGTGCTATCAGAGTCGGGGCTGTAATAGCACAGTTGGTAGAGCGCCGGACTCGTCATCCTGGTATGATGGGTTCGAATCTCAGCTGAGCCGTTTTGGTGCAGGAGTTTCCTCTTATAGTTCAATTAACATTGATCCTGACTCCAGTTCCCAAAACGTCATTCGAATGAGACTATATATGAGAATGCCAGTTCCCAAAACGTCATTCGAATGAGACTATATATGAGAATGAGACTATATACTGATATTCCGTGTGTGGACGCACGCATAACTTCTTGCACACACACGTGAAATCCCATCACCAACTTTAGGAAGAGAAGGGGCAATTTGGTATGGATGACATGCATACCTTTAGCATGCACCAAAAGAGTGAGAGAATAAACGAGTAAAAGCATTGACTGACAGACTGAATGACGCTGGAAACGACTGCATGAAGCACCAGCAGATAGCTCTTCAGTCCGGTCCACCCAGGTAGGAAGCCGGTTGTGAAATGAGAGCGTGGATTGTGAAGCGCTTGGAGCTTAGACTCTAACCGAGGAAAGGCGCTATATATATATTTTATTCAAGACTGGCACAGCCTTTTAAACTTGAATAAAGTCAGACAGATACATAGACGAACAATCTAACAGTGGGGAAAAACAAGCGCAGGCCAACAACTGAACTGTCTTCATAGTAATGACTTGGCAAAGATTTGGACTTGAGAAGGAGGGTGGGGGGGGGGGGGAGTTTGAAGATGGAGAAACTGGGAACATGAAATTAAATACCCCACTTGTTTACTGTTTATCGTTTACTGTTCCCTGCCTCATTTCATTTCCGATTCTATCAATTATAACCCACATTTGAGTCACTTTGTTATGGGATGAATAGCTGTGCGTTCATTCAGTCTTTAAAGTACCTACAAACCCAGAAGTGAATGGGGAATGATTATCAGAAATATACGTGGGGGCAACCGCCACCACCGTTGACTACAGCCGCTCGTTGTCCCAGGCTTGCCACATGTCGGTTTCCAAGTGGAGTGACTGTACCCGGAATTTGAAACGAGAGCTTAAACAGAATTACTTGGCCACCGAACGAAGGAACCGACTGTCTGAGATGATGCTGCCCTCCACACGCACCCCTTCCCTGCCCCCATGCCACTAACTCACCTCTTCGTCTGTGACCATGGTACCTTTAACGGCTGCTTGGTGTTGCCCGTCAGGTCCAGAGTCTCGAGCTGCGCCAGAACGTCGTCCACACTGCAAGGGAACCTTTTCCCCCCTACCTTTCACACTGTCGGTACAGCACGGGGCTCCTGCATGGTTCGGTTGTAATATCCGAAGACTTCTAACAGCACTAATGCGTCGTCGTTTGGCCATTCCAGCTCTTTGATATGCTCTCCTGTCAACAGGAGAGCTGGTCTACACATGGAGAGCTTCTTCTCTCAGTAAATGTCATTTCATTTGGTGTCTAGCGCGTGCAGCTCAAAATCGTTGAGATCCAGCCAAGTTTCCATCGCTGGGGTATGCATGATTCAGTTATCTCCCCTTATCCCTTCCCTGTACCCCCCCCCCCCCCTCCTCTCCTCCCAGCAGTCAGCTTTTTTTTTTCATGTGGAGCGCAACCTAGCTATTCTGATGACCAGCCTGTATGACGCTGGTAACGCACGTGTGTGGACCTCCCATGCTCTAACCCTCCCCCCCTCCCCCCATTCCTTTCCCTTCCACTTACCCTCCATACCACAATCACATTCCTCCGTCCACCCCTCCTCTCCTCATCCCTGTGTTCTCTGTTCAACCTTCTGAAGATCCGCCAAATACAAGCCCTTCCACCCGCCATGTCACCTCCATCCTCGCCCCTTTATCCCCCTCTCTCCCCCTGTCTCACTATACACACATCCACAAACCTCTCACGTCGAACCCCCCCCCCCCCCCCCCACCCACAATACATTTCTCTGCCAGCGTCCCCCCCCCCGGTCCCCCCACCCCACCCCCGCCACCCCTCTCCTTTCTTCTGCTCGCTTCTCGTCCCTCCCTCCGTCCTCCCTTTCCTCCACCTGTGTACCCATCACCACCTTCTGCTTCCCCCCTCTTCTCCCACTCTGAAAGCACACAGCACGACTGGGCACATTTGACCATTATCAGACTGTCCGTTCATTGCAAAGCAGTTTGTGTGACAGGTGTTTTCCCTGATACACTGTGCGCTCTGGTACCGTTGATCTGCTTTGTGTGTTTTCCCTGATACACTGTCGCCGTAGTACCGTTGGTCTGCTTTGTGTGTTTTCCCTGATACACTGTGCGCTCTGGTACCGTTGATCTGCTTTGTGTGTTTTCCCTGATACACTGTCGCCGTGGTACCGGTGGTCTGCTTTGTGTGTTTTCCCTGATACACTGTCGCCCTGGTACCGTTGGTCTGCTTTGTGTGTTTTCCCTGATACACTGTCGCCGTGGTACCGGTGGTCTGCTTTGTGTGATTTCCCTGATACACTGTCGCCGTGGTACCGTTAGTCTGCTTTGTGTGTTTTCCCTGATACACTGTGCGCTCTGGTACCGTTGGTCTGCTTTGTGTGATTTCCCTGATACACTGTCGCTCTGGTACCGGTGGTCTGCTTTGTGTGATTTCCCTGATACACTGTCGCTCTGGTACCGGTGGTCTGCTTTGTGTGATTTCCCTGATACACTGTCGCTCTGGTACCGGTGGTCTGCTTTGTGTGATTTCCCTGATACGCTGTGCGCCGTGGTACCGGTGGTCTGCTTTGTGTGATTTCCCTGATACACTGTCGCTCTGGTACCGGTTGTCTGCTCTGGAGGCAGTTTACAGCGTTGTGAAAGGGACCAAAAATCACCTTGAACGACACTCTGTAAAGAATTAAAAAAAACTGAAAAAAAAGAATGGTAGCATCAAACAAACTTCGGCGGAGGGGGAAGATGGGGAAGGGGGGGTATGGGGGGGGGGGGGGGGCATCACCGATGTTTAGACTCACTGATCATGCAAATAAGCGGTCTGTTATGTAGCACACATATCTTTACCACTTGCAAAGGACAATGTGCAAGTTCTCGGCAGAGAAGCAGGATGGTTCCAGAGCGGAGTAAAAGAGGCAGTCCACATCGCCGCCAGGAACCTCACCCTTAACCGCGACCGGGGCCGACACAACCTGCCATCGGTGTACTCCTCATTCATTCAGTCGCATTGTCGTGAGTTCGCTCACGGCGGTGCGCACTGAAGCCAGTTCTCAACCCAGCAGTTGCGCTGAAGACGTCGGCCGGATTGCCGACGAAAGCTGCGCACACAGCTAGTAGCCTTCTTTAACTGAGTGAGTTGTTTAGTCTGGTAGCCATTATATATATATATATATATATATATATATATATTTTTTTTTTTTTTTTTTTTTTTTTTTTTTTTTGCACAATGAAGCAAGTAAACACAAATCATTCAAAATGATTAGGGTTTTTTTTTTTTTTTTTTTTTTTAATGAGTCTACGTACAAACAGAAGCATCAAGTAGTCAAAATGTCATTACAATCTTGCGGAAATATACAGAGGTAGAAAAAAAAGTTATTGTAAACTCTACGCCGCATAAAAGAAAAATCGATTACAAAACTTCACGCCTACGCTGTGGATATGATAAAATTTTATTACAGAGATACAGAGACAGAGAAAATAGTCAAAACCTTCAAACTCACGAGATAACGTAGATCTAACATGTTGTAGTAAACTACATACAGCGTAAGAGGAAATTGATTCCATGGCAACATGCCTATGATGTCGTCATAAACTTTGTGAATAGACGATTTTCGGAAATCTGCAAGGGAGGTAATCTGTGTTAGAACTCACATTCAGCAAGAGTTACTCCGCCGTTTTCAAGGGACAAATGCCGTTGGTGGAGTCGCCCAAAGCAGCTTTATCCCGTCAGTCATCTTAACAGTTCAAGTAGAGGGAGAAGGTGCCAAAACATGGATGTGAAACGGTACGCCTGTAATGCAAACAGTCGATATCTGGATCTTCACATCGAACCTTTGCCTCTCTATATCTGTTTGCTTGACCCATAAACTAAGAAAAGATAACTCTGTTTGAAAAGCAAAGGCAGGTGTTGTTTTCCCCTGATTTTCTTCCAGATCAGGTCCATTGCCAAATCTGTGTCATCTTCTCTGAACGTTATTTATATATATATATATATATATATCTGTAACATAAAAGCAGGTTACATGCATGCCGTGACTGATGTTTGGGTTATCGGGGATTCACACAGTCCTTTGTGCTCAATCATGGGCAACAAGATAGAGGTGCTATAACTAACTGAACCCTTTAAGTTGTCCAACTGCATGTTTCCTCTTGTTCATTGGTATATCACAAATACATCTACATCAGAATTTAAAGATTATGCGAATAAAAATCAGCTACCATTGCCTAGAAAGAAAGTGCCAGAATACTGATATAAATTGCATGCATTAACAAGAGAAGAAAAATCAGTTCGAACAACGATTATTACCAATTGAGACGCATTCAGCAAGAACTGGATCCGTACAATTCACTTGAAGTACTTTGTTGTAACATGACAACACACACACACACACACACACACACACACACACACACACACACACACACACACACACACACACAAGAGAGAGAGAGAGAGAGAGAGAGAGAGACAAGAGAGTGAGAGACGCAGAGAGAGAGAGTCAGAGAGAGAGGCTCTACTAGTTGCTCTCACAGCTCTTTGGAAAGGTCAGAACTATGTACATCTTGCATGCATGGCTGAAAACATTTCAACACTTGGTACATACAGTCCATAAATACTTCTAAAAAAAAAAGACCAGCGGTCAAAGACAACAAATAAACATGAAGTGATTTGTAAATACCTGAACTGCAAGTAAAGAAAATGACACAATAATTCGTGACTTAAGTGAGAAAAAAAAACAACAACAACCGACGATACCACCCCACTTAAGTACCCATCCATGCATCCATGCATGATAAAAGGATAAATAACTCGTGACTTGTTCAGGTAAGGAGGAAAACAAAATAAAACGTACACAAAAACAAAAAATAAGAAAGAAAACCGTATCCATGCTAGCATAGGTACACTCGTGCATGCATGCGCACACGTGTGGTGTGTGTGTGTGTGTGTGTGTGTGTGTGTGTGTGTGTGTGTGTGTGTGTGTGTGAATAAGTTCAGTTATGATGCCTTCTCCAAACGCCTAGCCTACATCGCTACTCTGAGCATTATCGTCAAGCAGTTCAGTCCTGCCTGTGTGTGACATTTGTGAATTGAAATCTTCGGCAAAATGAATGGAGGGCTTGTTTGTCTGACAGTTGATGCACCATTTTGGAATTCCCCACACACCGCCTGCCAAGTCATCCACAACGGGAAGTTGATCAATCCTTTCACAACTGAAGACCGAAGTGAGGTAAGGCTGAATGCTATCGCTGATAATCTTCCTGATGGTCGTCGACTGCATCATGATAAGAACGGCCATGGACTATGTAGTGTTTTGGTATGTTGCGGTATTAAGTCATGTTTACTGTTATTGATCCGGGGACTCCAACTGTCGAGCCTGCAACTGGCAAGCATGTAGACGTTATCAGCGCAGCAAATAAATCCAAATGCAACATTGGCGACGAGATTGAGGACTTCTGAACCCACAGCGTTCAAAACGACGATCCATTCAATCACTTTTCATTCATCAAAACGTTCAATCAACCGTATGTCGTCTTCATGTCCAGTGCATCCGACGTTCGACTGTCGAGCTGAAGGCAGGGCCGTTCGTTTTACGAAATGGGTAGCCCGACTGAAAAACATTTTCGTGGGTTGCGCGATCGACGACGATGTGCCTCAGAAAGCTCTCCTGTTGACATATGCGGGTGATGAGCTAAATGATATTGTGGACCCCCTCCCCCCCCCCCCCCCCCCCCCATCCCCAGTTAACCGTATCACGCCAGGCGAAGGTGAAGCACATTTTCAGAACTTAGTTGATGCCATTACAACCCACTTCAACCCAAGAGCAAACGTAGAATTTCAGAAGTTCATTTTTCAACGCAAGAAGGAAGCAAGTGACGATATTGATGAATTTTACAGTGAACTGAAACCGCTTGCACCTACTTGTGGTTTTGCAAACCCAGATGCAAAAAGTCAAGTTTCAGATTATTGCTGGATGCAAATCATCTAAGGTTCGAGAGAAAGGCTTGAGCACTCCAAATCTCAGTCGACCAGAACTTCTACAGTACGCCCGCACGATACAACTGACAGCTTGTCACTCCAAGATGATGGCAGAATCAGAAAACACTGCTGTGAATCAGCTTGGTTCTTCTGATCGTCAACACTGTAGAGCAACTGGAACAAAACCTTGCCAGTGTGTGTGTGTGTGTGTGTGCGTGTGTGTGTGTGTGTGTGTGTGTGTGTGTGTGTGTGTGTGTGTGGTGTGTGTGTGTGTGTGTGTGTGTATTTTGGCTTGTTAAAAGTAACTGTGCTGTCAGTGTCTGTCGCCTCCCCACAACAAAACCTGCCAACCAATCCCTTAGCGAGAATCCAGCAAGCCAGAGACAGACAAGACGACTACCGATGAATGGTATCCCACAGTGGAGATAGACTTTCGTCATGTACACGGATTCTGGTATACAGCATAGTACATTGCAACCTGTACCATGTTCCTCTGGCACCGTCAAAGATTGCTGCGTTTAACTGAAAATCAAGACACACTCAAAGGAACACATATCGACGAAACTGCTTCAGAAACCTACATGAAAGACGGTTGCTCCCTGAATGGCCATCAGAATGGGGA
>CM065746.1:20635520-20638020 GCA_033310375.1 Conus canariensis
AAGATGCTCCCAGGATTCACCGAAAGGGGGAGAGAATGATGAATCCATCGGTGCTCAACCAATCATGACTGCAAATCCCAAACGGACTATGAACATGGACCAAATGGAATATCCATGTGTCTGTGGAAAGCGTTTCGCTACCACCCGTGGCATGAAGATCCACAGAACAAAGATGGGATGTGTGAAGACTCATCTGAATGAGCAGCAGCGCAATGCATCAGCAGATAAGACGTCGGAAGACCAAGGCCAGGATTTAAACCACAGTGCCAAGGACATCCACGCTGTTGGTTCGGATGAGGAATTTGCACAGGCCCTCGATGCCAGGCGCCTGAAACTCAACCTGCCACGAGCAAACGAAACTGAAGACTGGGAGAAACTGGATGCAAAAATCGTCCAAAGACTCGATGCACTGATAGGGAAAAGCACCCTGGAACACAAACTAGCCACATATGGGGACATTGTGTATGCCACATGTAGAGACGCCTATGGAGCAAAACTACCCAAAGAGAAAACACCTCCAAAGAAATCCAGACGCCAAGAAAAGATGGACAAGATCAGGGTCCAAAAGAAAAACCTCAAGATGCAAATGAAGACCGCACTGCCAGCTGAAAAACAAGGCTTGGAAAAACTGTGGAAAGACCTGAAAGAAAAACACAGCGCCCTCAGCAAAGCGGAATCTGCGAGGAAGAGGAAGAGCAAAAAGAAGAAGACACAAGAGCGCTTCTTCAGAGACCCCTTCCAGTTTGCCAGAACACTGTTTGAGCAGCCAAAATCTGGGACCCTAAGTGTGGACAAAGGAGTTCTTGAGCAGCATCTGAGGAAAACATACTCTGACCCACAGAGCAAAGCACCACTCAACATTCAAGGTCTGGTGTGGCCAACCAACCCTGAGGAACAGTTCAATGGCAAGCCTCCAACGTTGGCGGAAATCAAGAAGGTGGTCGACAAAGCCAGAGCCAAATCATCACCAGGGCCAAACGGAATACCTTACCAGCTTTACAAGAAATGTCCCAAGGTGCTGGAGTGGCTCCACAGGCTGCTGCGATCGGCTTGGAGAAACCAGAAGATCAGCGACCAGTGGATGACGGCAGATGGTGTGTACATCCCCAAAGAGCAAAACTCAAGTGACATCAGCCAGTTCAGGCCAATATCACTACTGAACGTCGAAGGGAAAATCTTCTTCTCTGTCATGGCAGCAAGGCTGACCAAGTACCTGATGGAAAACAAGTACTTGGATGTGTCAGTCCAGAAGGGTGGCATCCCAGGCGTGGCTGGCTGTGTAGAACACGCCACAATGATCTGGGACGCAATCCAAAAAGCAAAAACAGAAAAGAGAGACCTGGACGTAGTGTGGCTTGATCTGGCAAACGCATATGGATCTGTGCCCCATGAGATGATACAGTTGGCTCTTGAGATGTACCATGTGCCAAAGAACATCCGCGACATGCTCAAGAAGTACTTCAATGGCTTCTCAATGCGGTTCTCTACCAAGGAGTACACAACAGACTGGATCAACTTGGAAGTGGGTATTGCAATGGGCTGTGCAATTTCCCCAATACTGTTCGTGCTGGCAATGGAACTCATCTTGAAAGCAGCAACAAACAACGCGAGACAAACAGACCTTGGCGATGGATACAAGATGCCTCCTCTCAAGGCCTTCATGGATGACACTACAGTGATTTCATCCAGAGAAGACGAGACACGTCATGTGCTGGAGAGGCTGGACGACATAGTTGCCTCATCCAGAATGAAGTTCAAGCCAAAGAAATCACGGAGTCTCTCACTGAGGAAAGGAAAAGTGGCCGGATCTGTGGTCTTCAGTGTTGCCAACCAGGCCATTCCAACAGTCACAGAAGAACCAGTCAAGAGCCTTGGAAGATGGTATGATGATACGCTGAAAGACACACAAAGAGCAAAAGAAACCAAGCAGATGGCGGAGGAAGGCTTGGAGACCATTGACCAGTGTGGGCTCCCTGGCAAATACAAGGTCTGGTGTCTGCAGTTCATGCTGATACCAAAGCTCCTATGGCCTCTGATGATATACGACATCTGCACCAGCATAGTGGAGGCAATGGAAGCCAAAATCAACAAGTTCACAAGGAAATGGCTTAGTGTCCCACCCTGTCTGACTGACATAGCGCTGTACTGTCGCCAAGCAAAGCTGAAACTACCACTGAAATCCATCCTGGAGGAATACAAAGCAGGGAAGATCAGACTTCAAAGCATGCTGGAGGACTCAGGAGACAAGGTGGTAGAAGCAATCAAGCCCCAGCTGAAGACAGGCAGAAAATGGAAAGTTCAAGAGGCGATGGATTCTGCAAAAGAAAGTCTCAAGATCAGAGAAATAACAGGACACACACAGACCAACAGACAAGGACTGGGGGTGACCAAAACTGAATGGTGGTCAAAGGCCAAAGGAAAAGCCAAAAGAGACATGATGATTCAGGAGATGAGAAAAGAAGAAGACCAAAAAAGACTCCAAAAAGCAGTCCAGCAGAGC
>CM065746.1:20643020-20645520 GCA_033310375.1 Conus canariensis
TGTGTGTGTGTGTTTGCGTGTGTGTGCGTGTGTGCGTACGTGTGTGTGTGGGGGGGGGGAGGTGGGGGGGGGAGAAATAGCAACGCTTACCGGCCACCACGTCATACTGCGTCCTGCCAGGAAATAACTTTTCACACTGCCACGGTCTGGACGACACAGACTCTGCCAAATAAATGGATAAGTAAATGAATTAATGAATAAATCGATGAACAGATAAACGAATGAAGAAATAAATGAAACCAAACGTTAAAACTGCACAGACATAGGACCCAATGAGGTAACGCTTCTATTTACTGAGCATGGACAGGAAGAGGGGTGGGGGTGGGGAGGGGGTGAAGGGATGTGGGGGGAGGGGGGCGGGGGGGGGGGTGAAGGGGAGTGGGGGGAGGGGGGGTGAGGAAGAGGGCGGTTTATGACTGGAACAAAAAACCTGAGCTGAAATGATTTATATTTATCAAGCAGTCTGTCTGTCTTGATAATTAGACAGATAGGTACACAGATAGATAGACAAATAGATAAACAGACAAATAAGGAAGACATTACTGACCTGGGGGTATACAGACCTCAGGAAAACACTGACCAGGGGAAATACAGACCTCAGGAAAACACTGACCTGGGGAAACACAGACCTCAGGAAAACACTGACCAGGGGAAATACAGACCTCAGGAAAACACTGACCAGGGGAAACACAGACCTCAGGAAAAAATTGACCTGGGGAAACACAGACCTCAGAAAAACACTGACCTGGGCAAATACAGACCTCAGGAAAACACTGACCTGGGGAAACACAGACCTCAGGAAAACACTGACCAGGGGAATACAGACCTCAGGAATACACTGACCTGGGGAAACACAGACCTCAGGAAAACACTGACCTGGGGAAACACAGACCTCAGGAAAACACTGACCAGGGCAAATACAGACCTCAGGAAAACACTGACCTGGGGAAATACAGACCTCAGGAAAACACTGACCTGGGCAAATACAGACCTCAGGAAAACACTGACCTGGGGAACACAGACCTCAGGAAAACACTGACCAGGGGAAACACAGACCTCAGGAAAACATTGGCCAGGGGAAACACAGACCTCAGGAAAACACTAACCAGGGGGAATACAGACGTGAGGGTAATTCTGACCTGGGATAAAACATAGACCAGAGGGAAACATAGACCTGAGGGAAATTCTGACCTGGGGGAAAATACATAGACCTGTGGGAAACACTGACCTGCGGAAACATAGACCTGAAGGAAATTCTGACCTGAGGAAAACACATATGCCTGAGAGAAACACTGACCTGAGGGAAACACTGACCTGAGGGAAACATAGACCTGAGGGAAACACAGACCTGAGGGAAACACAGACCTGAGGGAAACATAGTACTGAGGGAAACACAGACCTGAGGGAAACACTGACCTGAGGGAAACACAGACCTGGGGAAACATAGTACTGAGGGAAACACTGACCTGAGGGAAACACTGACCTGAGGAAACACAGACCTGAGGGAAGCACAGACCTGAGGGAAACACTGACCTGAGGGAAACATAGACCTGAGGGAAACACAGACCTGAGGGAAACATAGACCTGAGGGAAACACAGACCTGAGGGAAACATAGTACTGAGGGAAACACAGACCTGAGGGAAACACTGACCTGAGGGAAACACAGACCTGAGGGAAACACAGACATGGGGAAACATAGTACTGAGGGAAACACTGACCTGAGGGAAACACTGACCTGAGGGAAACATAGACCTGAGGGAAACACAGACCTGAGGAAACATAGACCTAGGGAAACATAGACCTGAAGGAAACAAACACCTGAGGGAAACACTGACCTGAAGGAAACACTAGACCTGAGGGAAACAAGCCTGAGGGAAACACTGACCTGAGGGAAACATAGACCTGAGGGAAACATAGACCTGAGGGAAACACTGACCTGAGGGAAACATAGACCTGAGGGAAACACGACCTGAGGGAAACATAGACCTGAGGGAAACATAGACCTGAGGAAAACACTGACCTGAGGGAAACTGACCTGAGGAAACATAGCCTGAGGGAAACATGACCTGAGGGAAACATGACCTGAGGGAAACATAGCCTGAGGGAAACACTGACCTGAGGGAAACAAGACCTGAGGGAAACATAGACCTGAGGGAAACACTGACCTGAGGGAAACATAGACCTGAGGAAACACTGACCTGGAGGGAAACATAGCCTGAGGGAAAACCTGACCTGAGGGAAACACTGACCTGAGGGAAACATAGACCTGAGGGAAACACTGACCTGAGGGAAACATAGACCTGAGGGAAACATAGGCCTGAGGGAAACACTGAACCTGAGGGAAACATAGACCTGAGGGAAACACTGACCTAGGGAAACATAGCCTGAGGAAACACTGACCTGAGGGAAACAAGACCTGAGGGAAACACTGACCTGAGGGAAACATAGACCTGAGGAAACACTGACCTGATGGAAACATAGACTAGATGGAAACATGAC
>CM065746.1:20668020-20698020 GCA_033310375.1 Conus canariensis
GATTTTTCAAAAGGTATACTTACACTCAACGTTGTTGTTTGTCCGCTGGTCCATATTCTGGGAAAACACGTTCCAGACGGGTGGGGGGAAGGGGCATCCGGCCTGGATGTAGGTCCTCCTGACGTAGTTGAGGAAGTCGTCCAGGGCAGGATACACGGCAACCAGACGCCTGACCCTCCGGCTGCCGACTAGCGTGTTAAAGTTCATCTGCACCAAGGCCACCGGAAGATAGCCCAGAGCCATGACCAGCCTCACTTCTTGTTGGAGCAAAGGATCCTGCTGGTAGTCGCCTGCGAGCCCCAGACGCTGAACCCGCTTCCACAACGCCTGGCCAAAGTGAAAGTAGCACCTGAACGTGCGAACCTAAGGCAACTCGGTCTCGATAGAAGTGGAAAGTCCTACTTCAAAGTCGGTCACCACGAGCTGGGGTCTCCAGTGGTGGTGAGTTTCACGGCGGACGGCTTGTTTGACGACTTGCAAGACCTGGCGGTAGTCGCCGACTGTACGGTTGTCCATCAGCACATACACGAAGGGTATGATGAACCCACCGAGGTTGCCAACAATAGTGAAGAACTGACCGAAAGGTCGTGGGCAGCTCTTGAACGTCGCGTCCATGTACACAGTCTGGCAACGGCTGAAATTCACGAGGTTTTCTCTCGTGGCAAAGATCCACACTCCCCAGCCGTTGACTCCATGGAGGAGGAATTGCTCCTGCCCCAAAGTTTCCGCCCATGGCCCCTGCACGTCAACGTCCGCAATGTTCTGAGGGATCGGCGGCATCAGACCGGCCCGCACTCTGTGCATGGTGCTCCGGAAGGTCTGGTAGGCCGGAATGGGCTCCCTGTCACCACCACCTTGAGCTCTCCGCAGTCTGTTCACTTCGCCGTTATAGACGCGCGCAGAGGGACGTATTGGGTCCACCCTAACTTCACTGATGAGAATCTCGTGCAGCTGGCCTCTCTGTATAAGGGCAGTGTCGCTGGGGTGGTTATGGAGGTCATGGTGGAGGACTCTGATCTGGGCAGTCGGGTCGTTGATGTCGAACAGGTTTGTTCTGACTCTGGCTCGGCAGTCTCTGCGCCAACAGCGCCAGTGGATTTCGCGTGCGGTCTCCCGATGCTTGTGGTACCTGACGTCTTGATGCACAAGGACAGACCCGCCACGTTCGCCTCTTATCACCGAAGCCATTGTGAACTGTTGTGCATGCAATATGTTTTTCTGGTCCTATATATAGCTTCTGAGATACCCCTTCCAGACGTACCCACCCCCACCCCAGACGTACCCACCCCACCCCATCCCTCTTACGTCAAACGTCCAATCATGTGTCAATCCAAAAAACAAGACGCTATGACCGACCCCCCCCCCCCCCTCCCACTCCCTCCCCACCCAAACCCGCTTCCGTCGCAAGTGCACTGGTCAGAGCGTCTGACGCGAGTCAATCAAAATATGACGCAACTGTTGACACTGTCTTTGGATTCTGTCTGCATTTCTTGTAGGAATCATTTAATGCATTTTCGTTTTTTTTTGTTTTTTTTTTTCAAAATATGACCCATGCGAAGTGACAGAATTATAATTGTGACTTGTGAGACAATACTACCGGTTCCCAAAATGTGCATTCAAGAACCACGGTATCCCAACCTCCTAAAAGGCGCTCAAATTTATCACCATTTTATTTTAAAAGAAAAAAATAAAATAAACGCAACCAAACCACCGCCAAAATCTCAGACAACAACAACAACAACAACAACAAAACACACCTGATGCTTGTCTGCCTGTCTGTGTTTCTGTCTTTTCGTCTGTCCATGTGTTTGTTCGTGCGTTCATTCGTGCTTGCATTTGCTGGATTTTGCGTTTGTCTGTATGCGTGTGCGTAAGTTGTCTGTGCAGGTCGTGGGGGAGAGATAGTGGGGCTGTGACCGTTAGGTTCCGTCAGAGAATGGTTTGATTCAGATTTTTAGGATCATAAAGGGTTAATCGTGATGAGCGCTGCTTGCAGTCTTCTGCGTTCCAGGTGCTCGCGGCGCCACGCGGACATATCAACATTTTGCAAATGATACGAAGGCGACATCGGAAGTGTCACCTGAATTTGGTCGTCTGCTTCGCGTGTCAGTCAGTTTCCAGTCAAGTTATGCCACTTTATCCAGACTTCCTGGGAGACGAAGGTGGGTGGGGGCGGGGAGGGGGGGAGGAGTTGGTAGCTTCAGCTGACTTGTCTCGCCTATGCAGGTGTAGGGGGTGCGGATACAGGTTATGGTGTGAAATGGGTGTAGTGTGGCGAAGGGAGGGTTGAGTTGGGGGGGGGGGGGGGGGGAGAGTGCACGGCAAAATTACAGATATCCAGCCAAAATACTTCTTCCCTCCCATCCCTCTTGCCTTCGCCACTCTTTGTAAAGAGGAAAGATGATCGACACATCGTCATGAAATAGTAGACTACTGCTAAGGCACAAATCCAAATTCTGTCAATTATTGTGCTAAAAGCAGGTGTTTGGAAATCTTTTCGTTTTTGTGAAAGGTAAATAAAATAATAGGAAAAAAATGCACATGCCCACCCCCACCCCACACCCCTTCCCCTCCCCGCCGAGAGAGAGAGAGAGAGAGAGAGGTTGCACGTGCCCCACGCGTGTCAACTCAGGTTGTTCCCATTTTAACCGCTACATTGGAAGTGTCATCGCGCTTCTGTCGTCTGCGAAGCGTGTCACTTGGCTTGGCCCCCAGGGCGCATTGCCCGGTGTAACAGCCCATTCTTACCCGCCCTCTGGAACTTACCCCGGGGTAAGTCTGGGCTAGCCTGCTTTTACCCCTGGGGTCTTTCCAGGACTAGCTGGAACTTACCCCCCCCCCCTCTAGTTGGAACTGACCCCCCCAGTCATCTACATTGTACAAGGTACACAGGCACTCAGGAGACACTAATTAGCTGTAAAAATGGTTAAATTTTTTTATATACATTAAAGTGACCAATGGTCATTGACACTGACCACTGGTTGTCTGCATTGCACAAGGTATACAAACACTCATGAGACACTGATTAACTGTAAAATAGTCGAAATATCTGATTTACGTCATAGTGACCAGTGGTCAGTGGCACTGACCACCAGTCGTCTGCATTGTACAAGGTACACAGGTACTCGGGAGACTATAATTAGCTGTTAAATAGTTAAAATCTCCGATTTACGTCATAATGACCAGTAGTCAGTGGCACTGACCACAAGTAATCTACATTGTACAAGGTACATAAGCACTCGGGAAAACACTAATTAGCTGTTAAATAGTTAAAATCTCCGATTTACGTCATAATGACCATGGTCAGTGGCACTGACCACTAGTCATCTGCATTGTACAAGCTAAGGTACACAGGTACTCAGGAGACTAAATAACTGTAAAATAGTTAAAAGAGGCAAACCGGGATGAAGCAACAACGGTACTTGGTCACAACGACACGTGGTCACAACGACATTTTGTCACAACTACGCTTGGTCACATTGGCGCTTGGTCACACTGGCATGTAGCCGTCTTTCTTTCCCACACATGTACGGGCGTACTCACACACCCGAATATTGACCCACGCATGTAAGCCAGCGCGAGAAATGTTAATACGTATCTGTTAGTGAACCAGGGTGTGTGTGTGTAGGGGGGGGGGGGGAGGGGGGGAGGGAGGGGAGGAGGGGGGAAGTAGGAAGTCCATCTATTGAGAAGAGTCTAGAACTACACTTTGTCTAAACCCAACTGACTGTATATAGGAAATGGGAGGGGGAGGGGGGGGGGGGGGTAAATATGCAGGCTAACACATTTTTTTTTAAAGGCGGGTGTACGTGTTGGGAAAAGGCAGATGAAAACCCTGAATAACCCTCTCTTGTTTGAAGGGTGGGGTGGGGTGGAGGAAGATTCCAAATAGTCCTAGACTGACCCTTTGGGGGTGGGGTGGGGGGGGTAAATCCAGGCTAGCCCAAACTTACCCCCGCGGGGGTAAGTTCCAACTGGGGGGGGGGGGGGTAAGTTCTAACTAGTCCTAGAATGACCCCCGGGGGTAAAAGCAGGCTAGCCCAGACTTACCCCGGGGTAAGTTCCAGAGGGGCGTAAGAACGGGCTGTTACACCGGAGCGGAACCACGACAGTCTAGTCATGACGAAACTCAGCACGTGATCCACGAGGTTCACACGTTGACACCTGCCTGCTTGTTCATTGCTTCGGCGGCGACAGGGCAGGTGAGATGGTTTTCTGCAGCTGCACTGTAGATTGGAAGTGGACGTGTCTTTGTAGCCAGGGCGGTTGTACTGGTGGGCGAGATGTAACAGACAAAGAATTCTGCACATTATTTACGGTACAATGTGTGTGTAGGAAAGAGATTTAGAGTAAAAGACACAAACCAATGAAACGTTGTAGATTTTTGTTCTTTTTATTCTTTCTTAAAATCTTCTAAGCATCCTCAAAGACAATTAGCAATGCTTACAGAAGATATGCGGTCAAAAATTTGTTTTATTATTGTACAGTGGTTATCAGCGGTCCACGTTCTATCACAAAACATTTACTTTTTATGAGTTGCATTCGGGCTAGACGCGCACATCCAGTGATAATGGTAAACGGCGGTATAACCGACCGAGACGAGGGACGGTAGAGGGGATTATCTAACACTAAGGCAACAGGCACCACGAGAACAGCGTCATGTCAAGACTGGCAGCAAAAATGACAATTTTTTATAGTGGCACGCCTGCAACTTGCGAAGTTTTAATGTGTGGCAAGGAACGCTGTGTTCGGTAGTTGAACACTGGTTAGGCTAGAAAGCGAGTAGTGTACGAATGTCCTGCACAAGTAGACCATGTACAAGAATGGACTGGTTGCGCCCTGTCTCCCTGTGACAGAAGGACAAAGGCGTTGAGGTGAACGACTGCCCGAGCGTTCGCTCAACCGCCAGTAGATCTTTAATGAAATGTGGACGGCGACGACGACGACGACGCGACAACAACGACGGTGAGAGAGTGAGGTCGAAACACAAGCTTCTATCGGTAAGTACTTTATACAGAAATGGTTTGTTAAAAGGTTCACATCAGGGGACCAAACTGGTAACGCACGTGACCAAAGGGAGTCGGTGGAGGTCGGCTTTATCTGTTATTCCGTGTTCACTGATGTGAGCTTTTTACGGCCATGACTTTTACGTTTGTCCTTTTCCTTACGTTCAACTCGACAACATGCTGGACCAATGGTGGGAAAGAGATTAAGAGGAAAAGACATTAAGCAACAAAAAAAACCAACAAAGTTGGAAACTGAGCCGGAAATCACGTGCTCAAATGCACATGCAGTGTGGCAAGGTGGCAGTTTCCTGTTTGGAGATATGGAAAAAATACATTTTCAAATGTAACGACAGTGCAGTCTACCCGAAGATAATCTAATGTACGTATTTTCTTGCTTTAAAATAAGGTCATTCTTAAAAATCGTCGAAGTATAAATTTAAAAATGTTTTTTTTCTTTCCATTTTTATTCTCTTTCGGTGGGTGGGATCCGTCGTTGTGCCCAGCAATACGGATACATTTTTGAGACAAAGATTTGTGACCTCCTGGGACGTATGTTGCGAGTTGAACGGTGTCTGTCAGACAGATTTAGAGGATCATTCCGTAAGCATTCTCAACAGCATGCACAACATATATCCTCGCATGCATTTTAGTAAAGTCTGTTGGATGTGAGCAATTTTTTTTTATCAGTGTTAGTATAGTCTAGTACATGTTATCACCATTCTGATGAGTATTAGCCATACTCTGTTAATACCATTCAAATGAATGTTAGCCATACTCTGTGACATGCACCCCATGGTAGAGATTTAAATGTGTTAATATCATTCAAATGAATGTTAGCCATACCCCGTGACGTGCACTCCATGCTAGAGATTTAAATGTGTTAATATCATTCAAATGAATGTTAGCCATACCCGTGACATGCACCCCATGCTGAAGATTTAAACGTGTTGGTATCATTCAAATGAATGTTACCATACTCGGTGACATGCACTCCATGCTAGAGATTTAAATGTGTTGGTATCATTCAGCGAAAGCTATCCTGTTACACACGCACTGCAGATTAGCGTAATATGATGCTTACGCTCCACAGTTTTTGTTTTAAACAGTAACATGCACTTCTCAGCACACTAGCTTTGTCATTGGTATGTCGTGAGGGAGGTAGAGATAGAAGGGGTAGATCAGGATTGGGGTAGGAGCTTAGACATCTTGCAGATCATGCGGCGCTGAAGAAATGTCCCGATCGTCATTTCCCGTCACGTGACACCCTGGCACCGGCAGGCGGCATTGGGTAAGTACATTACGAAGAGTGGCACCGGCTGGCGGCATTCGGCAAGTACATTGCGAATAGTTTTCTCCATGCTGTACTTTCAAGTTCTGACCATGAAATAGGTTTTCTTCGGGTAACAAGTTCAAGTCAGCAAAACTGTAACGCCGGTATGGAAAAACCAAAAATTCGAAAGCTCTTTTAGTTTTGTCTTGAGTAGTTTGGTGGTCAGCTTTACCTTCGGTTTCGTTTGACGATGTGAATTACAATGAAACATCCAGCTTGCTACACTGGTCAGTCTCTGTAAGTGTAAATTTCGTACATTTTTTTTCTGCTTCTTCTATTACGGTTTGCCGGGCTCCTGACTTTATGATTTGGGGCCTCCGGAAACCAAGCTATCGTTTCACTTTCGACATTTTTATTTGAAGTGGCTTACGTTGTAAACAGTGGCGAGTTGAACAGTACCCGAAGAGCCGCACATTCCAGGGAATGCTTACGGAAGCCCGCAGCACGCACTAGGATTCTTCGTTTCGTCTTTGTACGTCACTGTCTTTGTACGTCACTGTCTTTGTACGTCGCTGTCTTTGTACGTCATTGTCTTTGTTCTTGTCATGTCTGACTTTGTCCTCCTCTTTCCTTTCACAGCCTTCTCTTGGCGCGCGCGCGCGCGCGCGCGCGTGTGTGTGTGAGACATGTTTTTCCATTATCTTTGTGGTACCGTGTCTTTGTTAGAAAGATAGATCCTGAATTAATCGTGACGACAGAAAAGAGAAAGAGAACGCTTTACATCTGTGGATGTGAAAATAGATACATCTGTAGAAGCACTTACAGGAGAGATAGAGAGGGAGAGAAAGACAGACAGAAAGAGACGGGAAGAGAGCGAGACAGACAGAAAGAGAGAGAAAGAGTGAGAGAGACAAAGACAGCGAGTTAAGAGGGAGGGGAGAGAGAGAGAGAGAGAGGGGGGGGGGGGGTAATGCAGAAATGCAATCTTATTACTGTTGCCCGAAAGTTTCGTGAAAGTTTTTTTTCCCGTTTTCTGCAACTCTCCCGCTTCTCTTTTCATACATTGCCCTCTTCTCTGCTCTCTCTCTCTCTCTCTGTCTCTCTCTCTCTCTCTCTCTCTCTCTCTCTCTCTCTTTCTGTCAGCTTCATTCCCTGTCTCTATCTGCCTGCCTGTCTGCCTCTCTGTATCTCTTGTCTGCCTGTTGCCCATTGGTGTGTCTGTTGGTCGATCGGTCCGTCCGTCTGTCTATCTGTCTCTCTATCTCTGTCTCTGTCTCTCCTGGGCGTGAAAATTCCACAGTGCATATCGTGCGATAAGCCACTTAGTAATATGTCTTATTGCAGCGTACGGAGTGATGAACTACTCGGCATTAAACGTCTTGCCTGCCTGCCTGCCTATCTACCTACCTATCTGTCTTTACTGTAGAATTTCTGATCCTCTTCACAAAATATGCCCTGGTCAGAGATTTGAATTACTACGTACAACACCTTTACAAAGAAGGAAATTTGCCAACCCCCCCCCCCCCCCCCCCCCCAAAAAAAAAAAGACTAAACAGGAGCGCATTTGGTTTATTTAAAGAGTTTATTCGCGCGATCATTTCCGGTTCCACCGACGCGCAGACATACCCGTGTTGTCGCGATCATTTCCGGTTCCACCGACGCACAGCCATACCCGTGTTGTCGCGATCTTGACACTGCGCTGAGGCAACCCACCGGAGGAGACACGGACTCGATTTACTTCTCACTCGGCTCGAGTCTCGGCGATGGTGTTCAGGTGAAGGCATAGGAACGTCTGTCGTTTTTACGCATCAGAGACGGTGATAATGGCAACGTGTAGACTGTTAACGACCGACTGTTCACTGTCCAAGATTTAACCTCCCCCCCCCCCACTCCCTCCACCCCCACCCCCACCCCCAACCTCTGTCTCTGTCTGTCTGTCTCTCTCTCTCTCTCTCTCTCTCTCTCTCTCTCTCTCTCTCTCTCACTACTGGCCTCCCTCCTCCACCTTCACGCCATTTAGGCCTACATGATTCCGCCGTTGTATGTTCTACAATGTGTGAATTGGGGATGGGTCGGTGTGTCCTCTAGGGGAGGGACTTGGAATATTTTCTCTTTTAGAATTATGCTAAAATTTCACCTCCGCCCTCTCTCTTGATAGTTATGGAAGGAGCAACTTTGCGGTACTAGTCATCGAAAGAATTTTGTTCTTTTTTCTCAGGACTGTTAAAAGTACTCAATAGTGGCTCAGAAGTTTCCTTAGGCTTGTACTCTTAAAAGTACTTGTAGCTCCAAGAGAGAGATTTAGAGAGAAGTTCAAACATTCAATACTAATTGAACAACAAAGAACTGACACAAGTTAAATGCACTTTCACACATCACGTTTACATGTTTATACACGGGGGAAACGTTCGAATCTGTTTCACAGAAATCGGTTCATGCTGAGCTTTGGTTCACACTGTTTCATCACTAAGGGAGGGAAGGTTCTGGATGAGTTGGGAGTTGGAGTCCACTTGGAATATCAGAACTTTATTTGATGTCAGAGAGGATAGTTGATCTTTCTCTTGTTGCTGGTGACTAATCTACTTCTATAGACCTGGTGTTCAATTGCTGGACTGTGGTGTTTCTTCACTACTAGGCTTGCCCAGGGTAGATAGGGACCCAGGTGCTAGGACAAACAGAACCTTGTCTGTAGTTAAGTAGCTGAGAGTCTGGCTTGCGCTCTGGCTTTCAAAGAATGTGTGAGATCTTGGCCAGCATAAGATTAGACCAGCATACATATGAATCTCAGAATTATCAATCTCCACTGTTAAGATTTTGAGTGGGGTTTACAAAAGGGTAGGAGACAATATAACAGAACACGCCATCTTGATAGATGTCACCAAGCATGAGCACAAAGTTACACTGTCAAACCACATGACATACATACAATCAATGCACAGACTCTAAATCTAGAAACAGTTTTAACTTGCATTTCTGGGAGACCAGTTAATCCTAGACAAGGAGATTTAGACTAGAATGAGATAACCACGCACTCTCTCTGGTTTACCCCTGTTGTCTTTGTGGCTACACAGTATTGTTCTACAGCTGGTCTGTGAAAGCGGTGAAGGGAAGGGACTGTCTTTCCCTTTTTACAGGTTAAACCGTCTGTTCCACTTCCTGTTGCAGTTGGTTTTGTATCACTAAAGACAAAGAAAACGGAGGGAACAATTTCAAACATTGAAAACGAGCAGGCGCCATAACAGTTGGGGTTTGTATTGCAGCGCCTTTATCAACACATGCCAATTGACAAAGCACCGTCTAACGTAATTGCATCATTCATGGGCCGCATGTATGACCGTCCACGTGTGGGTGGTGAATATGCAGGGAGGGGTGGAAGTAGAAGAGGTGGGTGGGGTTTGGGGGGTCTTCTCTCTGATCTGGCAGAGGGAGAGAGCGCATCACGGTAAGTGGAAGAGTGGAGGGAGTGAAGCGATTTGTTGACTGCCAAAGGTACGATTTTGAACGCGTATTTCCCGCATTGTCTGCCGCTGCATAGTAATATTTTGAGCGCGTATTTCCAATTATGTGTGCCGGCGAATTGTGTAATTTTAGGCGTGTTTTTTGCCGGTTTTTTTCGCTGACAAACGCTACGACTTTGGCACGTATTTACCGTTTTCTGTGCTGCCGAATTGCATTACTTTGAGCGCGTATTTCCCGTTTTGCATTACTCTGAGCGCGTATTTCCCGTTTTGCATTACTCTGAGCGCGTATTTCCGTTTTGCGTTACTTTGAGCGCGTATTTCCCGTTTTGCATTACTTTGAGCGCGTATTTCCCGTTTCACATTACTTCGAGCGCGTATTTCCCGTTTCGCTTTACTTTCAGCGCGTATTTCCCGTTTTGCATTACTTTCAGCGCGTATTTCCCGTTTTGCATTACTTTGAGCGCGTATTTCCCGTTTCGCTTTACTTTCAGCGCGTATTTCCCGTTTTGCATTACTTTGAGCGCGTATTTCCCGTTTTGCGTTACTTTCAGCGCGTATTTCCCGTTTTGCATTACTTCGAGCGCGTATTTCCCGTTTTGCATTACTTCGAGCGCGTATTTCCCGTTTTGCGTTACTTTCAGCGCGTATTTCCCGTTTTGCACTACTTTGAGCGCGTATTACCCGTTTTGCATTACTTCGAGCGCATATTTCCCGTTTTGCATTACTTCGAGCGCGTATTTCCCGTTTTGCGTTACTTTCAGCGCGTATTTCCCGTTTTGCATTACTTTGAGCGCGTATTTCCGTTTTGCATTACTTTGAACGCGTATTTCCCGTTTTGCATTACTTTGAGCGCGTATTTCCCGTTTTGCATTACTTTGAGCGCGTATTTCCCGTTTTGCATTACTTTGAACGCGTATTTCCGTTTTGCATTACTTGAGCGCGTATTTCCCGTTTTGATGGCCTCCGACTGGTCCGAATTTCAGCGCGTATTTCCGTTTCGCTTTACTTTCAGCGCGTATTTCCCGTTTTGCATTACTTTGAGCACGTATTTCCCGTTTCGCATTACTTTGAGCGCGTATTTCCCGTTTTGCATTACTTTGAACGCGTATTTCCCGTTTTGCATTACTTTGAGCGCGTATTTCCCGTTTTGATGGCCTCCGACTGGTCCGAATTTCAGCGCGTATTTCCCGTTTCGCTTTACTTTCAGCGCGTATTTCCCGTTTTGCGTTACTTTCAGCGCGTATTTCCTGTTTTGCATTACTTTGAGCGCGTATTTCCCGTTTTGCATTACTTTCAGCGCGTATTTCCCGTTTTGCATTACTTTCAGCGCGTATTTCCCGTTTTGCGTTACTTTCAGCGCGTATTATCCGTTTCACATTACTTCGAGCGCGTATTTTCCCGTTTCACATTACTTCGAGCGCGTATTTCCCGTTTTGCATTACTTTCAGCGCGTATTCCCCGTTTTGCATTACTTTGAGCGCGTATTTCCCGTTTCACATTACTTCGAGCGCGTATTTCCCGTTTTGCGTTATTTTCAGCGCGTATTTCCCGTTTTGCATTACTTTCAGCGCGTATTTCCCGTTTTGCATTACTTTCAGCGCGTATTTCCCGTTTTGCATTACTTTGAGCGCGTATTTCCCGTTTTGCATTACTTTGAGCGCGTATTTCCCGTTTTGATGGCCTCGACTGGTCCGAATTTCAGCGCGTATTTCCCGTTTTGCATTACTTTGAGCGCGTATTTCCCGTTTTGCATTACTTCGAGCGCGTATTTCCCGTTTTGCATTACTTCGAGCGCGTATTTCCCGTTTTTGCGTTACTTTGAGCGCGTATTTCCCGTTTTGCATTACTTTGAGACGCGTATTTCCGTTTTGATGGCCTCCAACTGGTCCGATTTCAGCGCGTATTTCCCGTTTTTTTGCGGCCGGAGGGTATCCTTTGGAAAAAGTAAGTTCAGTGACATTGACAAGTGGTGTCATACGTCTGTCTATCTGCTTGTGTGCGTATGTGTGTGTGTTGTTGTTGTTGTTGTTGTCTCTTTAAGAGTCCACACGCTGACAGTCACGCGTGCGGCCCATGAATGATGCAATTATGTTGAACAGTGCTTTCTCCATTAGACATCCTTGAAGAAAGGAAAGTAAGAGGGGAAAAGGCCAATAGGCAGATGAAGGCGTTTGCCGAGGACTGCCATCACGAGGGAGACCTGAGAGGGAAGAGTAAAATAAATGGGTGACTGGACAGCATCTGACCGTGTCAGATATTGACGTAATCCGACAGTGGATGTCCATTACTAAATGAGCACACAGACTGTGCATAGTACGTGATGGTTTGTTAGAGGACAGAAGTATAGTGAGAAAGTGTAAAAATAGGAGGATGGAGGATCCCACTTATCAATTAAAGAAAGAAAAAGAAAGATGAAGAGAATCTAAAAAAAAAAAATGATAATAATAAAAAATGTGGAGGGGGGGGGGGGGGAAGTGGAGGTTGGTGGCCTACAAACAAAAAAAAAAAAAAAATTTGCACAGTGGGGGAGACGGGTGGTGAGGAAGCGCTCTGGTTGCCCAGAGGACCTGCAGCATACTGCAGCTTTGCGTAAAAGACTTGTGTCCATTGGGCAGCGTTCATAAATGTGATAAACAATTATGATCATAAGCACATCAAAGATAATAAAACATATGATTATTATAATAATCATAATAATAATAAAAATAGTAATAATAAAAGCAGCATCGTAGGCTTCTGTCGGTCATAGCTGACTATGGATAGAGTATATATTATCCGACCTAATATTTATATTTGTCCGGACTCTGTGCTCACACCGAACAGCGTCGCCTGTGGCTATAGAGACAGATGCGAGAGTTGTATTCTCTGACACAATGGTCGCATCTGCATGTTCACACTGGTTTGTTGGCTGTCATCCCCTTTCTGCAGGCTCATTTTTCTGCTGCAGTAGCTGTCAGTTCTTCTTCGCCAGTCTGCAGTTGCTTCTTGAGAGTGCTTCTCCACCCACCTGTTGCTGTCTGCTGTGAGGTCTTCTCAGGACTCGGTGTTGATCTCAAGTGCCTTCGTCTCTTTTGCAAAAGTCTTTGTATCTCAGCTGTGAGCGGCCAATGATTCTCTGCTGTGCAGCAAGCTCTCCATAGGGGACGTCTTTTGGGATGCGACCATCCTCCAGCCAACGCAACTGACGCAGTAATGATAATAATGGTAAACATAATAAGGATAAGCATAATAATAAACATGATTGTAACAAACATGGCAAACATAACAAATATAACAAACATAATATGATAAAGGCATTAACATAAACAACAATAATAATGATGATAATAATGATAATAGTAATAAAACAATGAGATGGCTTACCCAATGCAACCAACGCCATCTTAGCAGGGTATACATGGGAGGCCAGCGCGAGACAGGACTTCTGTGTTGGTCACCCTGTCTCGCCGGCAGATGCCCAGTATACGCCTGAGGCTTCTGAGGTGGAAGGAACTGAGCTTGATAATAAGCATAGTAAACATTAATAATAACAATAAACATAATAGTAATTACAAACAATGATATTAAACATAATGATAATATACAAAACGTAATAACAACACAACATAATAATATAATAAACATAATAATTATAATAATAAACAAAAACATAAACCAGTGATGATAATAACATTACATGGCCCAACCAATGCACCCAAATGCCATCTCAGCAGGGTATACATGGGAGGCCAGCGTGAGTCAGGACTTGTGTGTTGATCACCCTGTCTCGCCAGGAGATGCCCAGTATACGCCTGAGGCTTCTGTGGTGGAAGGAACTGAGCTTGATAATAAACATAGTAAACATAATAATGAAAATAAAAATAAACATAATAGTAACTACAAACATAATATTAAACATGATAATAAAAACATAATAAATATTAACATAATAATAACAAAACATAATATATAACAATTCACAAACAAACATAATAATAATAAACATAAGCAATAATAATATAATAAAACATAATCATAGTGATGATATGATAATTACATGGCCCAGCCAATGCAACCAGCGCCATCTCAGCAGGGTATACATGGGAGGCAGGCCAGTGCGAGACGGGACTTCCTAAGTTGGTCACCCTGTCTCGCCAGGAGATGCCGAGTATAGCCTGAGGCTTTGAGGTGGAAGAATTGAGCCTAATAATAATAAACATAATAATATAATGATATAAACATTAGTAATTATAAACCTAATAATAGTAAATTATAATAATAAACGTAACAATGAGGTGCATTCCATGTCATGTTCCACTCACAGTGAAATACATTCTTTTAGATTGTTGGGACTTGCACGATGGAGACATAAACACTTTACAGCACAGTCCCTGAAAACCATGTTCAGAGATGCCCCACCTGACGTGATCTTTGAGTTTCTGAAAGAGATAAACATTTTTCATCTGATCTAGGATTTTACGGAAGAAAGATTTTTAACGAAGGTTCTGGTACACTTTTAGAAAATGCATTTTAAAGAAGTATGTGAAAGGTTGTTTTTTTGTGGGTTGTTTTTTTTAATGACTTGTGAGTTGATTTTAACGTGGTGACAGCCCTGATATGGCCCTTTGCGGTCGGCTGGGCTATAAGCAAC
Source organism: Conus canariensis (assembly GCA_033310375.1). NCBI lineage: Eukaryota > Metazoa > Mollusca > Gastropoda > Neogastropoda > Conidae > Conus > Conus canariensis. The sequence goes on from CM065746.1 coordinate 20,682,388, forward strand.
ATTACCTTACCTTACCAGTAATAACAATCATAATAAAGATAATAAACATAACAAACATAAACAAAAACAAACACAATTGTAACAATAATAATAATAATAAAGACCGCCTTTAAACAAAAAAGAAGAGGGGGGAAGAAAAGGCCTGAAACAAATGCCCCCAAAATAGCAAAGGCTATATATACATAATTACAAAATGCATAATCACAATAAACGTAATCCTAATCAACATGATAATAAACAAAAACATCAGCATAAACATAATAATATTGAAAATATTAATGATACGAATAATAAAATAATGACATGGCTGGTAAAATAATGACATGGCCCAGCCAATGCAACCAGCGCCGTCTCGGCAAGGGTATACATGGGAGGCCAGCGCGAGACAGGACTTCTGTGTTGGTCACCATGTCTCGTCGGCAGATGCCGAGTATACCCCTGAGGCTTATGAGGTGGAAGGAACTGAGCCTAATAATAAGCGTAATAAACATAAACATAACAATAATGATGATATCAAACATAATAGTAACTACAAACATATTAAACATGGTAATAATAACAAACATAATAATGATAATCACAACAAACATAATAATGATAATAATAATAATAATAACAAACATAATAATAATCAAAAACATAAGCATAAACACAATGATGATGATAATTACTTGGCCCAACCAATGCAACCAGCGCCATCTCAGCAGGATAGGGTATACATGGAAGGGAGGCCAGTGCGAGACAGGACTTGTGTGTTGGTCACACTGTCTCGCCGGCAGATGCCCAGTATGCGCCCGAGGTGGAATAAATTGATGAGCCTAATAATAACAAACATAATAATAACAATAAACATAAGTAATTATGAACATGATGGTAAACATGATAATAATAGTAAACATAAGAATAACAATAAAAACAATCATAATAAGGTAAACATAAACAATAACAAACATGAGAAACAAAAAGTTATAACACAAATAACAATAATAATAATAAAGACCGCCTTAAAACAAAGGGGGAAAGAAAAGGCCTAAAACAAAAGCCCCCCATAAATAGCAAAGGCGGGGGTGGTGGAGGGACTAAAAAATGTACTAATAACGTAATGATAATAATTCACATAATTTCAAAACGCATAACAACAATAAACGTAATCCTAATCAACATAATAACAAAAACATCAACATAAACACAGTAATAATGATCATGAAAATATAAATGATAATAAAATAATGACATGGCCCAGCCAGTGCAACCAACACCGTCTCAGCAGAGTACATGGGAGGTTAGCGCGAGACACGACTAATGTGTTGGTCACCCTGTCTCGCCGGCAGATGCCGAGTATACGCCTGAGGCTTCTGAGGTGGAAGGAACTGAGCCTAATAATAAACATAGTAAACATAATGATAATAACAATAATAATGACATGGCCCAGCCAGTGCAACCAAGGCCGTCTCAGCAGGGTATACATGGGAGGCCAGCGCGAGACAGGACTTGTGTGTTGATCACCCTGTCTCGCCAGGAGATGCCCAGTATACGCCTGAGGCCTGAGGTGGAAGGAATTTAGCCTATTAATATCAAACATGATAATAACAATGATAATAACAATAAACATAATAGTGGTTATAAACATAGTAAACACAATAATAATAATATCAATGATAACATCATCGCAAACATAATAAAAATAGCAAACATAACAATGATAAACATAATAATAAACAAAAACATAAGCACAACTATAACACTAATGATAAAAATAATAAAGACCGCCTTAACACAAAGAAGGGGGGAGTGGTGGAGGGCCTAAAACAAAAGCCTCCCCCCCAAAAAAAAAAAAAAAAAAAAAAATTACAAAGGCGGGGGTGGTGGAGGGATTAAAAAATAAAGTACCAATAACGTGATGATAATACACCTAATCACAAAACGCATAACAATAAACGTAATCCTAATCAACATAATAATAAACACAGCAATAATATACAGTAAGATGATGCACATAATAAACATACTAATAATAAGCATAATAAACATAAAGATCATAGTAACAAACAATAATAATAGTAAACATAATTATAATAAAAATAATAAACAAACACTACTACTACTGATAATGATGATGATAATAAATAATTACATGGCCCAACTGATTTTAACGTGGTGACAGCCCTGATGTGGCCCCTTGCGGTCGGCTGGGCTATAAGCAACATTACCTTACCTTTAGCATGGACCTTGCAGATTATCTTTCAAGCTGGTTTATCAGCATTGTCCTAAGCCTTTGCTTCTGAAGTATAGCGAAGAAAGAGTTCAAAGCAGTTTTGTTTTGGAAAATCTGTCTTAATTTGTGGAATTTCTTCTTTCAGCCATCTTGTGTTGAGAATTAATTCCAGGAAGCTCTGACATGTGTTCTAACCTTAAAGAACATGTTGTTATTTTTACCGATGGTTCAAAGTCCGATGTTGGTGTAGGGTCCTCCGCATGTGTTCCAGCTTCGGGAGAAAAACTGTCCAAACACATTCCCTCTGAAAGCACTATTTACACTGCGGAACTTACTGCACTACTTTTGGCTTTGGAGTTGATCAGGCAGTCCCAGTCTAGGAAATTCCTTATTTGCACAGATTCTCTTTCGGCTTTAGAGGCTATAGGAGCAAGAAACATAAAACATCCCGCTCTTATCAAGTTTTTTACCATGTTTTCTTCTTCAGTTTCAAGGGGTTTTGAGATTTTGTTGGCCTGGATGCCAGGTCATGTGGGGATCAGAGGCAACGAAGAGGTGGATCGGCTTTCTAAAGAGGCTGTCCGTCTTCGTCCTTCTAAACTGCTTGTACCATCCTCAGATTTCAAAGGCAAAATAGCTTCGTATGTCAATTCTTTATGGGAGGAGGAGTGGAGCCTCCAAGAAAACAATAAGCTTCATCAAATACGTCCAGATTTAAAGGAACATCTTCCCATGGCTGCTGGCGGTCGAAAGGGAGAAACAGTATTGTGTAGATTGAGGACGGGTCATGCTTATTTTACTCATTCGTTTTTATTGAAGGGAGAAGACCCGCCTTTCTGTGTTGCCTGTGATAGTCAGATATCTGTCCAACATATTCTTTTAGACTGCTGGGATTTATACGACATTAGAAGGAAACATTACACTGCAGATAATATGAAGATTCTTTTCCGTGATGTTCCCCCTGACAATATTTTTAACTTCCTAAAAGAAGTGAATTTATTTCATCGTGTGTGAATTGGGTGTTAGATTTTCTCTACCCAGTATTGATTTTTGCAGATTACAGTTAGTGATTTCAACGTGTTGGTTTTTAATCCTAGGATTGGTTCTTTTAATCTTGTTTTAATGGATTGGGTAAGGTTTCGCTTTTAATCCTTTTTTAACATGTATACGTGGTAGTTTGAAACGTGGTGACAGTCCTGAGATAACCTCTGCTGTTGACGGGACTATAATTTTAATCTTAATCTTAATCTTTGTCACTACGATCTGTCTGCCAGCATGTCTGTACCTGCCTTACCTGTTGGGGCAACAGCACGGTGTCCTACTGATGGGTCTGGGCACAAAGCAAGGCATAGTTATGTCTCCTTGACCAAACCTTGTATGGAATCGAGGCAGGACGTGGGACTGCTGAGGCCCCTTGTGGGCCCTGGGGCATCTGTTGTCCCTCTTCCACACTCTGTCCTGGGGCATCTGTTGTCCCTCTTCCACCTTCTGTCCTGGGGCATCTGTTGTCCCTCTTCCACACTCTGTCCTGGGGCATTTGTGGCCCCTCTTCCACCTTCTGTCCTGGGGCATCTGTTGTCCCTCTTCCACCTACTGTCCTGGGGCATCTGTTGTCCCTCTTCCACACTCTGTCCTGGGGCATCTGTTGTCCCTCTTCCACACTCTGTCCTGGGGCATCTGTTGTCCCTCTTCCACATTGTCCTGGGGCATCTGTTGTCCCTCTTCCACCTTCTGTCCTGGGGCATCTGTTGTCCCTCTTCCACACTCTGTCCTGGGGCATCTGTTGTCCCTCTTCCACCTTCTGTCCTGCGGCATGTGTTGTCCCTCTTCCACACACTGTCCTGGGGCATCTGTTGTCCCTCTTCCACCTTCTGTCCTGGGGCATCTGTTGTCCCTCTTCCACACTGTCCTGCGGCATCTGTTGTCCCTCTTCCACCTTCTGTCCTGCGGCATCTGTTGTCCTTCTTCCACCTTCTGTCCCGGGGCATCTGTTGTCCCTCTTCCACCTTGTCCTGCGGCATCTGTTGTCCCTCCTCCACCTTCTGTCCTGGGGCATCTGTTGTCCCTCCTCCACCTTCTGTCCTGGGGCATCTGTTGTCCCACCCACCTTCTGTCCTGGGGCATCTGTTGTCCCCCCCCCCACACACACACACTTCTGTCCTGGGGCATCTGTTGTCCCTCTTCCACCTTCTGTCCTGGGGCATCTGTTGTCCCTCTTCCACCTTCTGTCCTGCGGCATCTGTTGTCCCCCCCCTTCTGTCCTGGGGCATCTGTTGTCCCTCTTCCACCTTCTGTCCTGGGGCATCTTGTCCCTCTTCCTCCTCCTATCCTGGGGCGTCTGTTGTCCCTCTTCCTCCTTCTGTCCTGCGGCATCTGTTGTCCCTCTTCCACACTCTGTCCTGGGGCATCTGTTCCTTTTTTTTACCTTCAATCCTGGGGCTGAATGAGTTGCAACACGGACGTCAGTCTGCTAGCAAAGCTGGACTTCTACTCTGTGCTAGCCCTGACATGGCCCTTTGCGGTCGGCTGGGCTACAAGCAACATTACCTTACCGTACAAGAATCAATTCTAATGAAGTCGGCAGCAAATCCTTTTTAATAATGGCGTTCTACGGCAACACCATCACTGAAATACTAGCGATGGAAAATGATCTTTCTGAATATTATCTATATCTGCTTTGATCCCCGTTGACAGTGCACTGCTCTTCCAAGAAGAATGTGCATTCTTCATTCATAATATGGCAGTTTATTGTATTTCAGAGGTGCGTGCGTGCTTGTGCCTTAAAGTGGAATTGACTTTGAAGTTACAGCCCCGATAAGGCCTCATGGTTGACAGGGCTCTGAACAAGAATTGAGCACGCTGCCCTTTCTGTGGGACAGTCTGCCAGACCGTAAACATAGTCATGTTCCCTCCTTTCCCATGAACAACTGTCCAAAGGAACAGCTGTAATGAATACTGAAAAGCTGCTCAGGTGAGTTAGTGAAACGTTCCAAGCTACTGCTTGAAAGTCTTTTAAGTGTGAAGGTATCTGGGGGAGAGGTGTCTTCAGATTTTGCCTGGAATGGGACGGTGGACCAAGTTCCAGTCCACCCTGTGTGCTCTCCACTGTAAGTACTTTTTTTCTTTATTCAGTGACCCTGTTGTCTTTTTTGTTGTCCACTGTACTTTATACATGGCTTGGCCATAGCCAAATTCTGGCCTGCACCGTACAGAAACAAATGACAAATCGTCTTCTGACCTTCACTGTGCAGAATTTCAAAACTACGTTTGTCATGTGGCCTTTATTGTGCAGATAGCACATTAAATTTTCAAATTTTATTTTAGCATGGATCTTGCAGATGTATCTTTCAAGCTGGTTTATCAGCATTGTCCTAAGCCTTTGTTTGCTTCTGAAGTATAGCGAAGAAAGAGTTCAAAGCAGTTTTGTTTTGGAAAATCTGTCTTAATTTGTGGAATTTCTTCTTTCAGCAATCTTGTGTTGAGAATTAATTCCTGGAAGCTCTGACCCCTTGCGATTGGATGGACTCTGAAAAAGTGAATTTTCTTGCCAGCCTTAAGAGCTTTCCTATGGACAGATCTGTGGCGTCAGACTCTTTGTTTGTCGTGGCACATAGGATCTTGAGGTCCCAGTGATGTCTTCTGTTGTAAATGTTCTTGACCTGTGGTGAGAGGTTTTGATAAGGCTTTCACTGTGTATTTTAGTTCACATTTTTGTCCCTGCTAAAACTTTGATTAGACTTTGACAGAGCCTCTCTTAGGTCACCCATGATGGATTGAGAGGACACTAAGGCCCGATCTGTACACATGGTTTGGCTTCAGTGCGTGTATTTGTCAGTTTCTTATGGACGAAGCCACTGACATTTGATGTGGAGATCCGGATCAGGGGAGGATCGAGGAGCCGTTGGACGATGGTGAAGGTTGGTGCTCTCCTGAATGCCTTGGAACTCTCTCTCTCTCTCTCTCCTCTCTCTCTCTCTCTCTCTCTCTCTCTCTCTCTCTCTCTGTGTGTGTGTGTGTGGCTAGTCATCTTGGTTGTGTGTGTGTCTGCGCGCGCGCGCGATATGTATTATGTATAATCAGACTGACAACGCGCGCGCGCGTGTGTCTGTCTCATTGTCTAAGTAAGTGTTCGGGGAGAGAGAGAGAGTGTGTGTGTGTGACTCATTGTCTAAGTAAGTGTTCAGGGAGGGAGGGGGAGAGAGAGTTTCATGAACAATCCAAGAGATCGAAAACAAATCAAGAATGCATTTTCATGACTGTATTTTCTTGCCACAAGGAATGTTTAATAGAGTGGAGGTGAGGCACGATTTGTTGCTTTTAGGATTACACAACACACACACACACACACACACACACACACACACAATCGTAAAGGGCAGGCAAGATGGAGAAAGTCATACAAAATATAGAGGAGGGAAGTCCACAGTGTAGAAAAGGCGAAAATACGACATTCGTTTTCCATTGGTTTGTGAACACAGTCATACTAATTGCATCCATAATTCAACTTTGACAGTAGTCACTTGATCAGTGCTCATAGTGGGCTTTGTAGAAGTAGTAGTAGAAATAGTAGTAGTATTTTTAACAGGTTTAGAAGTCAAGCAACACATTTCTTCACTAGCAGTGGTAGTAGTTTACTAACAGGTTTGAACATAAAGCAACATATTTTCCTCGCTTTAATGATTGTTTTACAGATTCTTTTTTGTTTTGCTGAATAGACATATTCTTTTGTTATACTATTTACAGATAAATGAAAGTTGTAACAGCGTTGTGAATTCTGATTAAGTGTATAGACTTTCTCTTTTTTTTTTCAGAGGAAACGTTCCCATGTCGTGCAATTTGAATGTGAACGAAAGGGTATGAATGGGTTTGCGAATAATGGGACGTTCATCTCGACGATATAGAATTAAAGGAGGGGGAGGGATGAGGATATCAACAACGCAAAAAAATATTACTTTTTTAGAGGGGGGGGGGGGATACATGCTTAAATGTATGAATATGAATACATATATAGACAAAACAACCAAAGGGGAAAACGTAATTTTCCATTTGCTAAATGGGTGTTAAAGAAATAACACCAAAAATACGTCAACTGTTTTATAAAGTGTCCAGCACAATAATATACTTTTTAATTAAAAAAAAAATCCTACGTTATGTTTCATGCCCTTCCCTTATGAACGCTACATCTCAACATGTGCCCGTCAGGCAGCTGCAAGCCATGGTCAAAGGCACTGTAGTTAACGGTGGTGTTCGTCGTTGACAGCTGCTGCTGTTGCTGTAGCTAGAGGCGATTCTCCGGCATCTGAACTATCCTCCATCAGCGGTTCGTTGACGTTGGCATCGGCAGAAATTTTTCTGCAACACACAAACAAAAATCCCTCTGATATCAGTACTTGTACGAGGCTTCTTTTCTGAAGCGATGTCGCCTATGGAGATTTTCCTTGGGGAAAAAAGACATGTCATGATACGTGTTTAAAAAAATTTTTTTTTATATCAAATAAGATCAAAGGTCTAAACGAAGTGAGAGCAACAATCTTTATAGACATGTAGACCTCCGGGGTCACCTTAGCGCTGAAAAGCATGTTCCGTCCAGTGCATTACACTTAAGAATGTCCAGTACAATAAGAAAAGAATCTCTAGGGGTGTAGGGGCTGTGGGGTGGGAAGAAAAACCTGAATGTCAGATAAACAGTTTTTTTTTTTTTATCAGACATCACATAATTGGAAGAAATCGCAATTCTATTGAGACTAAGTAAGCTGGAAAAAGTGTTTGGGTATTAATTTTGCTTTGGAAAGAATGCAAGAATCCTACATTTAATTTTTATCTCTCTCTCCCCCCCCCCCCCCCCCCCCCCCTTCTAGAAATGACATGGAATTTTTGTTTTCTGAAAACATCTGGAACCGAAAACTTTTTCTTCTGTGGTGTGTGTGTGTGTGTGTGGTCAATTGTCTTCTGATTGGTTGAAAAAAAAAGGCTGGCTAGAGAATGTTCAAGAACGTCATGACCACGCCCCATGGAGGTTCAAGTCGTTGACCTGTTGCTTAGGTCGGTGAGGGATATTGTTTCGTGTCCAGACGTGGTCCTTTCTCTAAGATGGTATGCCTCGTTTCCTTCCGTTTTCAAAATTTTGATTTGAATTTGATCGGGAAGCAAAAAAAGGGTCGTGTGGAAGATTTTAAAGGTCGTGTGCAAAACACTCGCAAAGACGGACAGAACAAAGATTGGAGAGTAAAACGCAAGGGAATGATGGGATAGCAATTTCCATCAACACACATTTAAACTACCCCTTGTGGCTTTGGACGTCACTTGGTGCCTAACCTTTTTTCCACCACCTGTTTTCATGTTCCTCTATCACTTGGCGCTAAAATTCGCTAGCTGCTGCCTGACCGCTGTCCAGTTTGTCTCATTGGTTTTAGCCATGGACGGGCCTGGTCAAGGACTGATTCCGCCTTTACAATAACAATACCGATTATACCGAAAGATATCCGAATATAGGCCGGGAGGCATCTGAGGTGGAAGCGAAGGAATTGAGCCTAATAATAAGCATAATAAACATAACAATGATGATGATAACGATAAAAATAACAGTAATGATGAACAAAATAATAGTACACATGATAATAATAATGAGCATAATGATGGTGACAACCATAACAAACAATAATAATAATAATAAAAAACAAAAACGTAAACATAAATACAATAACACTAATAGTAATAATGATAATAATAATAAAATTAATAACGGCAACAATAATAATAACAGTAATAAGAAAGACCGCCTTAAAACAAGAATGGGGATAAAAGGCCAAGCACAAAAGCCCCCCAAAATAGCAAAGGCGGGGGTGGTGGAGGGACTAAGAAAATAATAATGATGATAACGAAATGATGATAAACATAATTACAACACGCATAATAACAATATACTAAATAACCATAATCAACAGAAAAATAAACAAAAATCATGCACACACGCACGCACACACATACACGTATAGCATGCGTGTCCATTGCATCTGCTTGGCACCTTGACCAAGATAGTGTGCCTTGTGGTCAGCTAGGCTTTAAACATGTATTGGACCTGTTCCTTTAAAGCACCGACTTCTGAACAAACTGATGTTGGCATTAAAGGTGGCAGCCTTGATACGACCTTTTTGGGTGGATAGGCCACAAGCTGCAGGCATTGTCCTCAGCAAGAGATCATCAGATGATGAGCACTTTTTTTTCTTGCATTTGCAGACATATTTATGCAGAAAAATTCTTGAGCATTCAGGTTCTGACCCTCGAATGGTACAGTGTAAAACTCTTCGTCACTGCCATCTGTCTGCCAGCATGTCTGTACCTGCCTTACCTATTGGGGCAACAGCACGGTGTCCTACTCGATGGGTCTGGGCACAAAGCAAGGCATAGTTATGTCTCCTTGACCAAACCTTGTATGGAATCGAGGCAGACGTGGGACTGCTGAGGCCCCTTGTGGGCCCTGGGGCATCTGTTGTCCCTCTTCCACACTCTGTCCTGGGGCATCTGTTGTCCCTCTTCCACACTCTGTCCTGGGGCATCTGTTGTCCCTCTTCCACACTCTGTCCTGGGGCATCTGTTGTCTCTCTTCCACACTGTGTCCTGGGGCATCTGTTGTCCCTCTTCCACCTTCTGTCCTGGGGCATTTGTTGTCCCACTTCCACCTTCTGTCTTTTTGGCAGACAGGTCCTTCCAGGTCCGTGTGGGGACAACATTGTCAGAAATTCATGAGCAGGAAATGGGTGTTCCACAGGGTAGTATCCTTTCCCCAGCCCTGTCTAGTATAAAAATAAATGAAATTGTAAACTCTGTCAACCAAGGTTCAGACTGCTCTCTTTTTGTTGATGATTTTGCCCTTTATGCATCTGGAAAGACATTTCCTGGTGTACAGCGCCAACTCCAGTTGTGTGTGTATAAAGTCCAACAGTGGGCAGTTGAAAATGGGTTCAAATTTTCATCAGTTAAAACAGAGTGCATCCACTTTCACAATTTCAGACAACTTTTCCCGCCACCAGAAATTTTCATAGATAAGGTTAAAATTCCTGCTGTCACAGAAGCCAAAATTTCTGGGTGTTACCTTTGACCAAAAATTGAATTTTAAAGCCCATATTCAGAAGTTGAAAACATCGTGCCTCAAAGCCATGAATATCCTCCGTGTAGTGGCTCATACGGATTGGGGTGCAGACAAACGCACACTTCTCCATCTTTACAGGGCGTTAGTTCGATCCAAGTTGGACTACGGCAGCAGCATTTACGGCGCCGCTAGAGCCTCGTATCTAAAAGTCCTAGACCCAGTTCACCATCAGGGTCTTCGCCTCTGCCTTGGCGCTTTTCGTACTACACCTGTTCATAGCCTATATGCTGAGGCAGGAGAGTGTTCCCTGTCTCATAGAAGAGTAAAATTAGCTTTGAATTACTACACACAGCTTTTTTCAGAACCAAACAACCCTGCCTACGACTGTGTTATGAATCCTCATTTCCAAGAGAAATATGAAGGAAGTCCATCCAGTATTCCCCCTTTCGGTATTCGCATCCTTCCTTTTCTGGAGGAGGCGGATATTGATGTTGGGGTCATCTCTGACGTTTCCAAGTTTCCTCAACAACCTCCTTGGACGTTTTCGTCTCCAGAAATTAGGTTTGATTTAACCGTGCAGCGCAAACAGAACACGAGTTCCTTAATTTATAAACAATTATTTTTAGACATGTGTTCTAACCTTAAAGAACATGTGGTTATTTTTACTGATGGTTCAAAGTCCGATGTTGGTGTAGGGTCCTCCGCATATGTTCCAGCTTCGGGAGAAAAACTGTCCAAACACATTCCCTCTGAAAGCACTATTTACACTGCAGAACTTGCTGCACTACTTTGGCTTTGGAGTTGATCAGGCAGTCCCAGTCTAGGAAATTCCTTATTTGCACAGATTCTCTTTCGGCTTTAGAGGCTATAGGAGCAAGAAACATAAAACATCCGGCTCTTATCAAGTTTGTTACCATGTTTTCTTCATTAGTTTCAAGGGGTTTTGAGATTTTGTTGGCCTGGGTGCCAGGTCATGTGGGGATCAGAGGCAACGAAGAGGTGGATCGGCTTTCTAAAGCGGCTGTCCGTCTTCGTCCTTCTAAACTGCTTGTACCATCCTCAGATTTCAAAGGCAAAATAGCTTCGTATGTCAATTCTTTATGGGAGGAGGAGTGGAGCCTCCAAGAAAACAATAAGCTTCATCAAATACGTCCAGATTTAAAGGAACATCTTCCCATGGCTGCTGGAGGTCGAAAGGGAGAAACAGTATTGTGTAGATTGAGGACGGGTCATGCTTATTTTACTCATTCGTTTTTATTGAAGGGAGAAGACCCGCCTTTCTGTGTTGCCTGTGATAGTCAGATATCTGTCCAACATATTCTTTTAGACTGCTGGGATTTATACGACATTAGAAGGAAACATTACACTGTAGATAATATGAAGATTCTTTTCCGTGATGTTCCCCCTGACAATATTTTTAACTTCCTAAAAGAAGTGAATTTATTTCATCGTGTGTGAATTGGGTGTTTAGATTTTCTCTACCCAGTATTGATTTTTGCAGATTACAGTTAGTGATTTCAACGTGTTGGTTTTTAGTCCTAGGATTGGTTCTTTTAATCTTGTTTTAATGGGTTGGGTAAGGTTTTGCTTTTAATCCTTTTTTAACATGTATACGTGGTAGTTTGAAACGTGGTGACAGTCCTGAGATAACCTCTGCTGTTGACGGGACTATAATTTTAATCTTAATCTTAATCTTCCACCTTCTGTCCTGCGGTATTTGTGGCTTTAGACGTCGCTTGGTGCCTAACCTTTTTTCCCACCACCTGCTTTCCTGTTCCTCTATCACTTGGCGCCAAAATTCGCTAGCTGCTGCCTGACCGCTGTCCAGTTTGTCTCATTGGTTTTAGCCATGGACGGGCCTGGTCAAGGACTGACTCCGCCTTTACATCAGGTACTTTGTTGTCATGTGCATGTGCGAGAGAGAGAGAGAGAGTGTGTGTTGCAGTGTGTGTGTGCACGTGTGTGTGTGTGTGTGTGTGTGTGTGTTGTGTGTGTGTTGTGGTGGCGCGCGCGCGCGCAATTTCTGTTCTCTGTTTCAGCCAAACACCTGCGCTTTATGCTGAAAGACGTTCATTCGCCACAGCAATCTCATCCAGTACATCAGTCAAGTTCACATCATCAGACAACATACTTGCAACCTCTGTGGCCAGTTGTTTACAAGAAAGAATGACTTGCAGCGTCACCAACAAACCAAACACCCTTCCCCGTCAGCCATCAAGACAGCTGTACAAGTTGACGCAGGAAGGAAGAGGAAGGCAGCGGGAAGAGCACCATCGTCTGCATCTACAGGCCCCACACCCAACAAGGTATTGAAAGCACTACGATCAGAAAACCATCTTTTACCAGCCGCCGTGGCGAAGTGGTTAGCGTCGCGGACTCCCGGCTGGGAGGTCGTGGGTTCGAATCTCATCAGTCATGTGGGGTTTTCTGCCCCGACCGGCTCCAACCCAGAGTTGAGTTTGCTGCGGACTCATTTGGGAAGACTGGGACCACACGGTCGAGTTTCATCCACTTAATGGATGCGTTTCTGAGAGTGTTGCTCAAACTTCCTGACCAACACTGCAGGTGCCTGTATCTCTCGGGCCTGGTTGACGCCGGGATATATTAAGAAAGGAAGCGTAGAGTACAGCCCTGTCATGTAGTCTCAGATCGAAATGGAAATCCGTAGCATCATCTTAATCATCCTCATTCTCATCGATCAGCATTAAAAAAAAAGTGTCAAATTCTGTGGCCCTTCATGCCCTGCTCTCATGGTGACCTCAGTTTCGATGTCCTCTCCACGTCTGTGGCTTTGGTTTAGCTCTGTCGGTCACCGGTATCGGCGAGTCTATGGGGCTGTCGTTGGACGGACGTGGTGGCGCCCTCCGGAGGGAGAGCTCACTCACGCCGGCTCCGCGACTAAGCAATTATTGTCGTCAGTAGGGGGCTTAGTAGGTGGTGTCCTGCGTATGTTGGATCAGAACAGGCGCCACTGAACACCACCGAAGTGACTCGGCAGCAGTGCAGTGTCTCCTCCGGTGGGTTGCCTTTTGACGACTTAACATTGACTGCTCCCTGTGGATTGCCGGTTCCGGGGCTGCGGCGGGGCCGACCGGGTTGTGGCGGTGGACGAGGTGTCGGAATGAGCGGCGTGGGTACACTGCCTCTGAGGTGGCGCAGAGGTTGGGGCAGCAAAAAAAAAAAAAAAAAAAAAAAAAAAAAAACCTTTAAGTCTTATCTCGACCAGAAAATTAAAGCAGTCAAGACACATAAGCGGCGAGGCAAAGTTCACTCTGTCTACACCATGTTCTGGGAACCTAATTCTAATTCTCCTGTAAGGGATGAAAGACTTCTCGCTCTTTTCGAGGAACAAAACAAACGTTTCAAAATTAGCTATTCTTACTCTGTTCTTCTCGAGCACAAGCAGAGGATCTTTCTTTCATGGCTCCAGTAATATCACAGTGCACTGAAGCAGCCTCGTCTCATTTCGTCCAAACAGGATTTTCTTTTTCTTCATGACGTCAATGATCATGACATTCTCAGTCAAGTACAGAATGAGCGCCAGATTCTCGCTACTCAGTTGTCGACATCATGTCCAATTCTTTCTGTATCTATCCTCTGCCTGATTTCCCTATTGGCTGTGCTTGTGATGAGCTTCCCCTTACATTCTATATCTATCCTCTGCCTGATTTCCCTATTGGCTGTGCTTGAGGAGCTTCCTCCTTACATTCTAAACAACCCTTTCCTTCATACACTTCAAAAGGAAACTCTCTCCTCCAGTTAGAGTCTGTTGAAACGGTCTTTCAAGTTAACATGGATGTTTTCGAGTTGGAAGAATCTAAAAAAAACCATGTCTTAGATCCTCTTCGCCGCAGTGCCTACACACACAAACACACTGAGTCCTTCACTACGAACATTATTTTATGCGCATCCTTGACATTGTCAAGTCGGGCATGCTTTGCTTGTTCTAAATGCAGCAACTCTGGGACACTTGCAAAATTACTCAGACAAGACAAAAACATGCAAGGTCTCAGTCAAAACATACATACCAGGAGGTGTTACAGCCCACGCAAAACATCTAGCAGCAGTTACAGACTCATGGTACAGGGAGACACTTCCTTTGTTTTTCCACATCGTGCCACAGAAACAAGTGCTAGAGGCACCAAAGACACCAGAAACAAGTGCTAGAGGCACCAAAGACACCTACAAACAAGTGCTAGAGACACCGAAGACGCCTACAAACAAGTGCTAGAGACGCCAAAGACACAAGCAGGTGCTAGAGGCGCCAAAAACACCTACAAAAAGTATCAGAGGCACCAAAAAACACCTACAAACAAGTGTTAGAGGCACCAAAGACACCTACAAACAAGTATTAGAGGCACCAAAGACACCACAAACAAGTATTAGAGGCACCAAAGACACCTACAAACAAGTGCTAGAGGCACCAAAGACACAAGTGCTAGAGGCACCAAAGACACCTACAAACAAGTGCTAGAGGCACCAAAGACACCTACAAACAAGTGCTAGAGGCACAAAAGACACCTACAAACAAGTATTAGAGGTACCCATGACACCTACAAACAAGTGCTAGAGGCACCCAAGACACCTACAAACAAGTATCAGAGGCACCCAAGACACCTACTACAAACAAGTGCTAGAGGCACCCAAGACACCTACAAACAAGTATCAGGCACCAAAGACACCTACAAACAAGTATTGGATACACCGACACCTACAAACAAGTATTGGATATACCAAAGACACCTACAAACAAGTATCAGAGGCACCAAAGACACCTACAAACAAGTATTGGATACACCAAAGACACCTACAAACAAGTATTGGATACACCAAAGACACCTACAAACAAGTATTGGAGATACAAGAAAGTGGAGGGGTGTGAATCGGGGCTTTCGTCACAGACGGTAAAGCCATGTTTACCTACTCACAACAGAGGAAATCCCTCTCTTTCTTCTACATCAAACGTGTGGTGTGTGCCGACGGCACTTCTACTGGGCCAACGCTTGTACAAAGTTCTGTCTTCACTATGACGGATCTTTCTGAGATAGCACCTTTGTGATCTGGGCTGTTTCTTTTCAGTGCTGTGATATTCTGTAAAATGTGTTTATATTATTTGTATATCGCAGGGCTTTCAACACCTAGTCCTTAATGTGGCTTTCCAACTTTTTCGTTGGGAACGGTCCTAAGCCCGTGTAAACACAGAAGGGGGACATGTTACAGAAGAGAGAAAGACAGAGACAGACAGACAGACAGACAGAGAGAGGGAGAGAGAGAAGGAAAGAAAACATCTGCTAAGCCCTGGCGCAAGGCAAACTTCTTTGTGAGTGTG
>CM065746.1:20715520-20790520 GCA_033310375.1 Conus canariensis
ACAGTCGGTTATTCATTCATGCATTCCTTCAGTCAGTCGTTCAGTCATTCACTCGTTCAGTCGGTCAATTGATCATTCATGCATTCAGTTGGTCAATCGCTTGTTCATTCTGTGGGCCTGTCGATCGTTCAGTCATACGTTCTTGTCATTCATTTGTTCATTTGGTGGCCCGTGCACGCTTGACTGAAGACGGCGAAGAGTCGAGATATTTGTACATGAGAGCTTTTGCGCAAAATAGTCATTTCCTACGGATGTTGGCCAGTCTGGGTACTGGTAGAGACGAGCAACAGAACTCTGTATCATGTGGATCACATACATGCATGCACACAAAAGTGCATGAACGCACATTTACACACTCTTGAACACACGCACGCACGCATGCACACACACACACACACACACACACACACACACACGCACACACACACACACACACACACACACACACACAACTGTATACGGCTATGAAATCGTCTGGCAAAGTGTTTGTCACACTATTGCAGAATCTTGGAGAAACTTCTGCTCCAGGCTGACATCTAAAACTTCCAAGAAAAAAGTTTGGAACGTCATTAGAAAAATCAAAGGGAAGAACACCAACCCCTCCATTCACCACCTGAAATTTGCCGATGCTCTGGTCACTGACAAACAAGCTGTTGCTAATCTGTTGGCCTCCACCATCCAACAGAACTCCTCATCTTCAAATAAATCTGCAACCTTTTTAAGAAACAAAGAAATCAGAGAGAAATCTTCATACAATTTCACATCAGACAATTCTGAAGCCTACAATCTTCCTTTTTCAATCACCGAACTAAAATTAGCTTTGCAAACCTGCACTGATTCTGCCCCTGGTCTGGATGATATTCATTATCAGGTTTTGAAACATTTTCCAGAAGGCTGTCTCCAGACCCTTCTTAAAGTATACAACCATATCTGGACCACAGGGTGCTTTCCGCCCTCCTGGCGGAAAGCCCTGATCATTCCAATTCCAAAGCCTGAAAAGGACCTTACCAAAGATCTAAGATCTAAGATTAAAAATTATAGTCCCGTCAACAGCAGAGGTTATCTCAGGACTGTCACCACGTTTCAAACTACCACGTATATATGTTAAAAAAGGATTAAAAGCAAAACCTTACCCAACCCATTAAAAAAAGATTAAAAGAACCAATCCTAGGATTAAAAACCAACACATTGAAATCACTAACCGTAATCTGCAGTTGACCATTTAATCCGTCTGGAAACCACCATCCGCAACGCCTTTGTCAATAAGCAGCATGTGGTCGCTATCTTTTTTGATCTTGAAAAAGCGTACGACACCACATGGAAATCAGGAATCCTTATGGACCTGCACAAACTTGGTTTTCGTGGTCACCTGCTTCTGTTTATCCAAAACTTTCTGGCCGATCGACAGTTCCAGGTGCGTGTTGGCACCACACTCTCTGACATCCATGGGCAGGAGTTGGGTGTACCTCAGGGGAGCATCCTTTCTCCTGCCCTTTTCAGCATTAAAATTAATGACATTGTAAAATCGGTAAGCCAGGGCTCTGAGTCCTCTCTGTTCGTAGACGACTTCGCACTGTACGCAGTGGAAGCTTCTTACCCCAGCGTACAGTGTCGACTCCAACTTTGTGTCAACAAGATCCAGCAGTGGGCCGAGGAAAACGGGTTTACCTTCTCACGTACCAAAACTCAATCCATTTTCACAATTTTCGTCAATTTTTTGTTGATCCTGAAATTCGTCTGGACAAGTCCACCATTCCAGCTGTAAAAGAAGCCAAATTCCTTGGAGTTATTTTTGATCAAAAACTCAACTTTCTCAGCCACATTAAAAATCTCAAAACCTCTTGCCAGAAAGCTCTGAATATTCTGCGGGTCGTAGCGCACACTGACTGGGGCGCTGATAAGAAAACTTTGCTGCATCTCTACAGAGCCCTGGTCCGCTCCAAACTGGACTATGGTTGTGCTGTGTACGGCTCTGCAAGACCCTCTTATCTGAAACTCTTGGATCCTATTCACCATCAAGGGCTTCGTCTCTGTCTTGGAGCATTCCGCACCACCCCTGTGTACAGGCTGTACGCAGAGGCAGGTGAACCCTCACTGTCCAACCGCAGGCTGAAAATGTCTCTAAATTACTATATCAGACTGTTCTCAGAACCGCAGAATCCTGCCTATGACTGTGTCTTTGACCCCCAGTTTCAAAGCAAATTCGAAACCAACCCTAACTGTATTCCGCCGTTTGGTCTTCGTATGCAGCCTCACGCGCGGAATGCAGGTTTAGACCTAGGAGTTGTGTCGGATTTTTCCAAGTTTCCAGATCAGCCTCCGTGGACCTTTTTCACACCAGAGATTCGTTTTGATCTTGCAGCCTTTCGTAAAGAGTCTACCAGCTCTCTGGCATACAAGGCCTTGTATGCTGAACTCTGTTCAAAATTCCCATCTTATCAGAACATTTTCACTGACGGTTCCAAGTCTGAGGATGGAGTGGCCTGTGCAGCCTATTGCCCTGGTGCTCCTTCTCAGATACTGTTAAAGCATATACCTCCAGATGCTTCTGTCTATTCTGCTGAAATCACTGCTCTGGTTCTGGCATTGAGGATAATCTCACAGTCCACTAAGAGGGACTTTCTGGTTCTGTCAGACTCGCTGTCAGCTTTGGAGGCCATAGCTGGCCGCAACCTTCTGCATCCAGAACTTTTACATTTCTTTGAACTTTTTAGCAAGTTGAAAGTGGATGGTTACAACATTACTCTGGCTTGGGTTCCTGGTCATGTTGGCATCGGAGGGAACGAAATGGTTGATCGTTTAGCCAAGAGTGCCACAAGAGAGAAATTGTCCAACATATATATCCCCTGCTCAGATCTGAAACCCAAAATTAATGATTATGTGAAAGACCTCTGGCAGGAGGATTGGAATACCCAGACAGATAACAAACTCTTTCAGATCCGTCCAAACCTTAAGGAGTTCCTCCCATCTACGTCTGGTGGTCGTAAAGAGGAAACGGTTCTGTGCCGGCTGCACACCGGCCATTCGTATTTTACTCATTCCTACCTTTTAAAGAGTGAAGAAGCTCCGTGGTGCATTCCATGTCATGTGCCACTCACAATGAAACATATTCTTTTAGAGTGTTGGGACTTGCACGATGTGAGACACAAACATTTTACAGCGGAGTCCATGAAGATCCTGTTCAGGGATGTCCCGCCTGACGTGATCCTTGAGTTTTTGAGAGAGATTAACATTTTTCATCTGATTTAAGATTTTACGGAAGAAAGATTTTTAACGAAGTTTCTGGTGCGTTTCTAGAGGATGTCATTTAAAGAGATGTGTGAAAGGTTGTTTTTTTTTTTTTTAATGACTTGTGAGTTGATTTTAACGTGGTGACAGCCCTGATGTGGCCCCTTGCGGTCGGCTGGGCTATAAGCAACATTATCTTACCTTATCATAGCGAAAGCTTTTAGGGACATGTTTTTCATTCACGGTAGTCTTTGGTGTCATTGGATTTAGGAGATTTTCATGGTGCGGTTGGTCATTGTTGTTATTCATCGGTGGTAGTCGCTAAAGTTGTCTCCTTTCGTTGTGGTTGTTGATGTTCATTTCGTCTTCTTCTGGGGTGGGTTAGAACCAGTTGTCGAGTCCAGAGGACGTCAGGGCATTGGCCAGCATCCTCATGGGTTGAGTCCCTAGGGTTGGGTGCGGCAGTAGAAATTCGTGCAGCTGTAGTTGGTGTGTTCGTCTGTAGTCTCGGATGGTGGTCACGGCAGTGGGGAGGTCGGTGCAGTCACTCAGGGCGTGTTGGAGAGAGGCCTCTGACCCGCATTGGCAGGTCAGGCCCAGGAGAACACATCTGTGGTATCCTGTCCTGATCCGTCGGAGGATTTGCTGGAGTCCTCGGGAAGTCGGAGTCGTGGAGTTTTTCTTTGCATGGGATGAACACCCATCCTTGCTCGGCACATTGGGCCTTCATAGCGTCGTTCCTGATGTCGTAGGCGGCTTGTCGGGCTTTGCTGGTAACTTCAGCCAGAGATAGTCGTAGGTTGACTTGGTGGCCAGTTCTTGTGGCGATTTTGGCGGCACTGTCTGCCATGTCGTTGCCCTTGATTCCAGTATGGGAGGGCAGCCACATCAGGGTAAGGTCTGTTCCTTTACAGATAATTTGGTGAGCCAGGAACAGGATTTCGGCTTGGAGCTCCTGTCGATTCTTCATCCTCCCTGTTGACAAGCTTTGCAGTGAAGACCTGGAGTCCGTTAGGATGATCACAGCCTGGGGAGGTCGTGGCATGTCGTTGATGGTAGCGCAGGCCTTTAAAATGGCGTAGAGTTCGGCAGTAAAAATGCTGATCCCTTTGGGTAGTCGGTACTGCTTGGTGGTTTTGAGTTCTGGGATAACCAGAACGCATCCTGCCTCGCCGTCTTCTAGCACTGAGCCATCAGTGTAGATTTTTAGGTGATGGTCATATTCTACTCCAATTTTCTCTTTTGCCAGTGTTGACAAGTAGAGTGGGTTGTCTTTCTTGGGCGTGGTCCCTCCATATTGATGGATGATTTGTGGTTTCTTCAGTTCCCATGGTGGTAGGGGATGTGTAGGAGTTGGTTCCATGTCATGTGGTCCGGTGTTGGCCCTTGCCCAGATTTCTTTGGTCTGGTCACTGAAGGGCGACGTCCGTCTGTGAAGGTCTGCCTTCCTTTCTTTGATGGAGTGCCTGTAGGCGGCGTACCGTGTGCTTGGGTTGTTCTGGAGGGTGGCTTTCACAGTGGTGCCTACCGCTGAGACACGGGCTTCGAAGTTCGCGTTTCTGCGGCGACATTCGTCTTTGAGGGGAAGCCATCCTGCTTCCTGGTAAACAAGGTCGTTGATGGCGAATCGGCTGACGCCAAAGGCATGCTTGAGTGCTGCCAGTTCCACTCGTTCGAGTTTTTGCCATGAGGTTTTTGGTGCAGTGAAGAACGCTTCATGGCCATAGGTCAGTCTTGATCGCACCAGGGCTCCTGTCAGGTGGATCAGGCTCTCTGGTGTAGCCCAGTGTTCTTGTTTTAGCGATTTTATGAGTCCCACTGCTCTAGTGGCCTTGGTGGTGAGCTCCCCGATGTCCTTCTCCCAGGTGAAGTTGGGGGTGATGGTCACGCCCAGGAACTTGGCTTCCTTGCTGGGAAATATGAGCTGGTCAGCTACTCTTATGTGGTAGTTATCTGCTTTGCGGTCCGGGTCGCCTTTATATATTTGAGGCGCTGTGTCGAGTGCGGGCAGTGTTGCCTGGAGTGTTCCCCAGAGTGTCCCCGTCAGTGTTCGCGAGAGAGCGCTCGGTGCGCTGAGTGCTGAGAGAGAGCTCCCAGGGCTGTTCCTGGTTTGAGCTTATTATGGAAGGGCAATAAAAGGAGAAAAACTCCACGTCGTCTCTGTGTCTTCTTGACTGGCTGCTGTCCCTTGGTACCTGCGCTTATCACCATCTGCCTGTCTTCACCTGCACACCCCTTACCCCTCCACACCATCACACTTCAAAATTCCTTGTTTCCCTTTGTTTGTTCTCGTGTAAGAGTAGTGTTAGACTTTAAAAGAGAAGGTGATGGCCAGTGATGAGTAATATGCAGGAGTGACAGCGGAATAGGCTGCGGTGCTTGTGACCATCATCAAATCTTGTGTGTGTGTGTGTGTGTGTGTGTGTGTGTGTGTGTCTCTCTCTCTCTCACACCACACACACACACACACACACACACACACACACACACACACACACACACACACACCACTAGTCCTCTCGCCTCCGCTACCCCCACCTATCTGCTGTCCTCCCCCGATCAGTGGACAACAGTCAGTAAGGCCACAGAATGCACAGCCTCTGCCCATTCCTCTGGCTCAGTCTGTCGGTGGCTAGGCATCAGACTAAACAAGTCTTGCAAGGATCTAGATGGTGTGTGCATACAAGTGTGTGTGTGTGTGTGTGTGTGTGTGTGTGTGTGTGTGTGTGTGCTTGCGTGCGTGGATGCATGCGTGCGTGTGTGCGTGTTGTTTACAAAACATCAATAGGCTACTCTGTGAGATCAGTTTGCGTATTGAATCCAAGCATCTGTAAAATTATACACCATTTCATCACGGAGTGAAAGGAAAGTAAAACAAGGCACAAATCCAGGGAAAAATAATCGAGGTATACTACGATTACAATCTGTCACCAATTGTCGGCTGTCAATATTTTTTAAACTGAGGGAGGGAGGTTGCTGGGGATAAGGGGCAAAACAGGTCGGTACACAAGGGAGAGAATGTGCCAAGCCTAAAACAGTATGCACAAGACGTAAGAAGCACATTAAGAATGGAAAGAAAATTAAAACTAAGTCGCGTCAGTGCAGAAAAAAATCACAAACTACAAAAGTCAAATCATGGCACATACATGATGGGAAACATCTATTACTTTTACCATTGCCACTTTAGTTTGTTAGAAAAGAAAACACACTTTTAATGTACAAAAGATGCAGAGACCATGTTCATGTTGCCATTTAGGAGAATCAAAAAAAAAAAAAAAAAAAAAAAATGTCCCCAACATAGAGAGGAAGAGACTGAGAGAGCATGCACAAGGTGAAATTCAAAAGACGTGGAAAATAAGGGTTATTGTTAAGGCGGATATCAAAATTGATAACAGAAAACAGCCAGGTGAATACAAGTTAATGAACCTCTGAACGATAATCTAATAGCGCTAATCTGCAATCCAAGAAAAAGGAAACTCAGATTCTGAAGTATATAGCATGCAGCAACTACAAACAAACAAAAATCGCCCAACATAAAAAAACAACTAATTTTAACACTGGGAGGACATGCAGTAATCAAGCCCCCATGGGCCGGCCTTCTCGTGGCGGGGGTGTTTCTCGACTAACCTGAGCCCACCCTTTTTCTTATCTTTCCTGTTTTTCTGCCTACTGTGTCTTTTACTATCTCTTTTTCCCCCATAAAGTCTCCCCACAGAAACTGCAGCCTCTGTTTCGTCTAGTTTCTGCCTACCTGGCTCTTTTCTCTGTACTTTAATCTTTACTTACAAGCCTTCTTTGGAACACTTCTCCTTTTCTCTGCGGTCTTCTTCAGACCCACCGTGTTTTGCCGTGCGGTGCATCCTGTAAGTGGGGGGAATGAGATCCTGGTGATTGAAGAGCCTACTGTTCTCAACACATCACTTTGGCTCGGACCTCCTCTAAGACGGGTGGCATACATTGGCCCGTGTATGTCAATCGGCTGCCTCTACGTGAGGTTGGGTCAAACTGGGTAGTTCTTGGCTGGCCTTGGAAACCTTGTAAGTGTTCACCGTCTATCCCGGGCGGTGTGTCATGATCTTGGCGGAATAGGTTAGTTATGTTCTATCTGGTGTATATCCCTGCTGAAACCTGGATGGGGTCAAGAGTTGGATTTCCCCTTGACCCTGGCCCCTTGTTGGACTCCATGGTGGGTGGGTAGGCAGGGATGAACTTTAAAAACTCAAAACTATGGCTCACTCCCAACAAAAAAGGAAAAGAAATTGTTCCTCGGACTCGAACTTGGATTCAGACTCTGATGATGAAATAAGGACAGCATCTGGTTTTTGGCCTTGTTGGTTGGTGATGGAGGGTGTAGACGAAGCTCGCCCTCTCTGTGGGGTGAATGGATTGAATCCTTTTGCTATTTCGAGAGGAGTAGAAGGACTCTCCGGCGTACCCAAATCCATGAAACGGCTACGAAACGGTTCCTTTTTGATAGAATGTGCAAAACAGAAGCATTCTGAGTTGCTTCTCAAGTCGACGACGTTGATTGACAGGCCAATCAGAGTGACACCTCACAAAACTTTGAATTCAAGCAAGGGCGTCATCAGGTGCCGTGATTTGAGAGGCGTTTCAGAGTTAGAAATAAAGAAGGAACTGGCTTCCCAGGGTGTGACCCACGTTCACCGGGTTCTAGCACGAAAAGACCAAGACCGTGTGCCAACGGATACCTTTTTTCTAACTTTCTGTACAACAGCTCTCCCTGTGTGTGTGAAGGTCGGATATTTGAGGGTTCCCGTCTCTATGTACATTCCTTTACCTTTGCGATGCTTCAAATGCCAAAAGTATGGACACATTAAGGACAGGTGTACAGAACAGGAGGCGTGTGGCAAGTGCTCAAAACAAGTACATGAAGGTCCGTGTGATTGTCCGCCCTGTTGCATAAACTGTAAAGGCAACCATCCTGCTTTTTCAAAGGACTGTCCAGTCTGGCGCACCGAGTCTGAGATCCAGAAGGTACGCACAGAGAATCGAATTTCGTTCTTTGAGGCAAGGAAACTTGTGCAGAATAGACGGTCCTCCCTCAGCAAGTCATATGCTGATGTCGCCAAGGGGAGCATGGTCAGTGTTGGTGTTCAGACTGAGACTGTTCAACCTGAGGCCGGCTGTCAGTATCATGATCGGCAGACGCAACAGGAGCCTCAACATGTACAGAAAGAAAGTGGAAAAAGAAAGCAAACTCCAAACAGTGCCTTGGGTGGAGGCTCAATATCCACCTCCCCCCGGACTCCTCGAGGTCTGAGCCCCCTTCCTCCAATCCCAGACCCTCTGGGAAGGCTGCACAGGTAGCCTCTTTGTCTGGGGAACACTCCAGAAGTCGACCTCTGATGAAGCCTCCTCTTCCACCTCGTCCATCTGGGGGTGGAAATAAGTATCGTCCTTCGTCAGCCAAGAAGGTGGTATCTCCATCGCCTTCTTCCAATCGCTTTTCTCCTTTGGAGATAGAAGGTGATGAGGACAATGAGATGGAGTAATTTTCGTTTCTTTTTTATTGTCATGGCCCTTATTCAGTGGAATATAAGAGGCATTAATGCCCAATATGAGGAACTCCAGCGGTTGTGTTCTGACCTCAGACCTGGTGTTGTTGCGCTGCAGGAAACATTGTTGAGACCAGGAAAACATTTTTCATTGGCAGGCTTTAGTTCAGTAGGTTTTCCTGCTTTACCTACAGATACTGGCCATAGGGTCACTGGGGGTGTTTCCCTTCTTATTCACAGATCTTTGTTATTCAGCCAAGTTAACTTAAATACCCCATTACAAGAAGTTGCGGCCAGGATTACTTTCAATAAAACAACAACTCTCTGTTCAATTTATTGTCCTCCTTCTGGTACAATATCTAAGCAACAAGTCATTGATCTAATTTCCCTGTAATACTTTCTCCAGTTTTGAAGGAACCTGTTTCCTTTCCTCAGTATTTTTGCTTTAAAAGGGCTAATTGGGATTTCTTTCGTTCAGCCATAACTGATAAGCTAGATGCTGAAATCGTCTTCCGATCAGAAGATCCAGCGGAGTCCTTTACTAATGTTTTGTTATCATGTGCGAGAGATACCATCCCACTCACAAAACCAGGTCCACAATTACCTGGTACACCATGGTTCAACCAGGATTGTAAGAATGCTTGCAACGTTCGCAAGAGGGCCCAACGTTTAGTCTTTCAGCATCCTGTCGCCCCGAATGTTCAATCTTATCAGAGGAAAAAAGCAAAGGCGAGGTTTGTTTGTAGAGGAAGTAGACGAGTGTCTTGGAGAAATTTCTGCTCTTCCCTCACATCAAACATATCCAAGAAAAAAATCTGGAGAGTTGTTAAAAAAATTAGGGGCAAGAACAGCTGCCCTTCAATCCACCATTTAAAACTTGATGATACACTCATCACTGACAAACAAGCTGTGGCTAACTTGCTAGCTTCCACCATAGAAACCAACTCTTCCTCTAGTCAAAAATCCACCGCGTTTTTAAAGATCAAAACACAAGCAGAAAAAAAGAAGCTTGACTTTTCCTCACCCAATCAAGAAGACTACAACTTGCCCTTTAATCTAAATGAACTGAAGTCTGCCTTGCAGGCATGTCATGATTCTGCTCCTGGTCTTGATGAAATACATTATCAACTCTTAAAACACCTTCCTGACTCAGGTCTTAACATTCTGCTTCAAGTTTATAACCAGGTTTGGACGTCTGGGTCTTTCCCAGCTTCATGGAAAAGAGCCCTAATTGTTCCCATTCCGAAGCCAGGGAAGGATCATTCAAACCCAACCAACTATCGTCCAATAGCCTTAACAAGTTGTGTTTGTAAAGTGATGGAAAAAAATGGTAAATGGTAGGCTCATGTGGAAATTGGAAACTGATGGGCTTTTAGCCATGGAACAGTGTGGTTTTAGAAAGCATCACTCTACCATGGACCATTTAGTCAGATTGGAAACCACTATTCGAAACTCTTTTTTAGATAAAAAGCATGTTGTTGCCATTTTTTTTCGACATAGAGAAGGCCTATGACACGACGTGGAAGTATGGAATCCTGTCAGACCTCCATCGGATGGGTTTCCGTGGCAATCTCCCAGTGTTCATAGAACAGTTTTTGGCAGACAGGTCCTTCCAGGTCCGTGTGGGGACAACATTGTCAGAAATTCATGAGCAGGAAATGGGTGTTCCACAGGGTAGTATCCTTTCCCCAGCCCTGTTTAGTATAAAAATAAATGAAATTGTAAACTCTGTCAACCAAGGTTCAGACTGCTCTCTTTTTGTTGATGATTTTGCCCTTTATGCATCTGGAAAGACATTTGCTGGTGTACAGCGCCAACTCCAGTTGTTGTGTAATAAAGTCCAACAGTGGGCAGTTGAAAATGGGTTCAAATTTTCATCGGTTAAAACAGAGTGCATCCACTTTCACAATTTTAGACAACTTTTCCCGCCACCAGCAATTTTCATAGATAAGGCTAAAATTCCTGCTGTCACAGAAGCCAATTTCTGGGTGTTACCTTTGACCAAAAATTGAATTTTAAAGCCCATATTCAGAAGTTGAAAACATCGTGCCTCAAAGCCATGAATATCCTCCGTGTAGTGGCTCATACGGATTGGGGTGCAGACAAACGCACACTTCTCCATCTTTACAGGGCGTTAGTTCGATCCAAGTTGGACTACGGCAGCATCATTTACGGCGCCGCTAGAAGCCTCGTATCTAAAAGTCCTAGACCCAGTTCACCATCAGGGTCTTCGCCTCTGCCTTGGCGCTTTTCGTACTACACCTGTTCATAGCCTATATGCTGAGGCAGGAGAGTGTTCCCTCTCTCATAGAAGAGTAAAATTAGCTTTGAATTACTACACACAGCTTTTTTCAGAACCAAACAACCCTGCCTACGACTGTGTTATGAATCCTCATTTCCAAGAGAAATATGAAAGAAGTCCATCCAGTATTCCCCCTTTCGGTATTCGCATCCTTCCTTTTCTGGAGGAGGCGGATATTGATGTTGGGGTCATCTCTGACGTTTCCAAGTTTCCTCAACAACCTCCTTGGACGTTTTCGTCGCCAGAAATTTGGTTTGATTTAACCGTGCAGCGCAAACAGAACACTAGTTCCTTAATTTATAAACAATTATTTTTAGACATGTGTTCTAACCTTAAAGAACATGTGGTTATTTTTACTGATGGTTCAAAGTCCGATGTTGGTGTAGGGTCCTCCGCACATGTTCCAGCTTCGGGAGAAAAACTGTCCAAACACATTCCCTCTGAAAGCACTATTTACACTGCGGAACTTACAGCACTACTTTTGGCTTTGGAGTAGATCAGGCAGTCCCAGTCTAAGAAATTCCTTATTTGCACAGATTCTCTTTCGGCTTTAGAGGCTATAGGAGCAAGAAACATAAAACATCCGGCTCTTATCAAGTTTTTTACCATGTTTTCTTCATTAGTTTCAAGGGGTTTTGAGATTTTGTTGGCCTGGATGCCAGGTCATGTGGGGATCAGAGGCAACGAAGAGGTGGATCGGCTTTCTAAAGAGGCTGTCCGTCTTCGTCCTTCTAAACTGCTTGTACCATCCTCAGATTTAAAAGGCAAAATAGCTTCGTATGTCAATTCCTTATGGGAGGAGGAGTGGAGCCTCCAAGAAAACAATAAGCTTCATCAAATACGACCAGATTTAAAGGAACATCTTCCCATGGCTGCTGGCGGTCGAAAGGGAGAAACAGTATTGTGTAGATTGAGGACGGGTCATGCCTATTTTACTCATTCGTTTTTATTGAAGGGAGAAGACCCGCCTTTCTGTGTTGCCTGTGATAGTCAGATATCTGTCCAACATATTCTTTTAGACTGCTGGGATTTATACGACATTAGAAGGAAACATTACACTGCAGATAATATGAAGATTCTTTTCCGTGATGTTCCCCCTGACAATATTTTTAACTTCCTAAAAGAAGTGAATTTATTTCATCGTGTGTGAATTTGGTGGTGTTAGATTTTCTATACCCAGTATTGATTTTTGCAGATTACAGTTAGTGATTTCAACGTGTTGGTTTTTAATCCTAGGATTGGTTCTTTTAATCTTTTTTTAATGGGTTGGGTAAGGTTTTGCTTTTAATCCTTTTTTAACATGTATACGTGGTAGTTTGAAACGTGGTGACAGTCCTGAGATAACCTCTGCTGTTGACGGGACTATAATTTCAATCTTAATCTTAATCTTATGCAGTAATCAAACACAGTTCGAACATTTGGAGGATGTAAAAAATGAATCCAACTGTAAAGCAAACATGGGATATTGCCAGATCGCACTGTGTCACACAAACAGTAGCTGCTTTTGACAATTTGTTATGAAAACTGCGAGAAGTATGCTTGCAAAACGGTAGCGAACAACTGTCAAATCAGAGGGATATAGTTTAAATAAGTAAATGTCTGTGCAGTTGGAACAACTGTCACATCAGAGGGATATAGTTTAAATAAGTAAATGTCTGTGCAGTTGGAACAACTGTCACATCAGAGGGATATAGTTTAAAGAAGTAAATGTCTGTGCAGTTGGAACAACTGTGGCCACACACGTTTCACCAGATTCTTTGAAGAAAAATATCATTTCTGTCTTTGGTGCATTACGAAAGAGAAAGTCTCGGTGTAATTCAACCAAAACAAAACAAAAAACACACAAATACACACACACACACACACACACACACACACACACACACACACACACACACACACACACACACACACAAAGAAAAACAAACAAAAACGGCTGAAGTCCGACAAACCTACAGTACATAGTGTTGTTTGGGGGATCGGGAAAAACCCAGAAAATTTTAGGTCAGTATTTGTTACTTCATTAACAATAGTCAGCCAATGTTTACTGTCGATATATAAGCCTACGCCCCCCGCCCACCCCCCTCCCCACCCCCCCTTCCCTCGCCTCATCCCTTCCAAAAGTGTTTTGCCCCACCCACCCATAATCAAGCGGTTCAATAAAAACTCCTTTATTCATTCACTGTCGACATAAATTATGCGTACGAAAAATTACTTTTGTCCTTTTTCATTTACCGTTTGGTTGTTTTGTTGATTTTTGATGTGTGTGTGTGTGTGTGTGTGTGTGTGTGTGTGTGTGTGTGTGTGTGTGTGTGTGTGTGAGAGAGAGAGAGAGAGAGAGAGAGAGTGTGTGTGTGTGTGTGTGTGGTGGGAGAAAACATGTGTATTGTTCTCCAATTGCCTGTGCGCAACTGAAAAGCAGACTGTCCCCCAAACCATCTATTCAAGGAATGTAAGCTGACATGATGTCCAGACTGGAGTTTTTGTCGCTTTTACCGGAATAGAATGTGTGTACAGAAAAGAAAAGAAAAGAAAGGGGGGGGGGGGGGGGGGGGTGCTGAGGGGGGGCCTATGTCTATTGTTCCGGTGGTATGCTGTGAAATATACCTATATACGATTGAATAAAACCCCAAGAACGATTGAATAAAAAGCCAAGAATGAAGACAAAAATAATACGGATTTTGGTCTCTCTATAAATGATAAGATGCAACATCTGGAGTCTATTATTGGTCAAACTAAAGCATTTTGTTCTTGTCTATAAGTGACGGGTTTTATCAATAGTTTGATGTTGAAAAAAAACCCACATAATTTAGTTTCTGTGCAAATGACAAGGTACAACAAAACCTGATTCTCTAAAAAATATAACTTTGATTTCGCTATGAACAACATTGAATGGCTGACACTGGGCTGTCTGCAGAATTTGGTCCTTCTGTAAATGACAGAGATCAGTGGTCTCATGTCATGTAAAAGACTTAGGGCATCATAAGTTGTCCGATTATGACGTAACCCTAAAGTTTACAACAACAATGATCTCATAAGCGTATTGATTAAATGATAAACTTTAGTCCTTATGTACACACACACACACACACACATATGTATAATATATATATATATATATATATTATGTGTGTGTGTGTGTGTGTTTATGACAAGATACAACATTAATCGACTGTAGATATTGGTACCTCTAGTAATGACCAGGGACAACATGAATAGCCTGAAATGCATTAAACTGTAGACTTTGGTCCCTCTACAAACACACCATCAACAGTTTGACAAGCCTTTGGTCCTTCTTTAAATGTTCAGATTTAGTTTCAATAGTCTAACGCTGGTCAGGCTACAGGCTTTGTTCTCTTTATAAACAGGATGGCACAACATTACCAGTCAGCAATTGAACACACTGTATAAAGTTTAGGTCTTTCTATACATGACGAGGAACAACATCATTGATCTGAAATGGAGCAAACTAAAGACTTTGGCCCCCTCTATAATTGACCCAATACAACATCAACAGTGATCAAACTGTACACTTTGCCTCCCTTTATGAATGGCATGCACAATACATCAATAGTGATCAGGCTTTAGCTCCCTCTATAAATGGCACCATACATACATACTGCTCACACTATAGACTTTGGACTGCCACACGAATGACGAGATAAAACATCAAGATTCTGATGTGACAGGTAAGGTAAGGTAATGTTGCTTATAGCCCAGTCGACCCGACCGCAAAGGGCCATATCAGGGCTGTCACCGCGTTGAAGTCATTCACACAATCCTTTCAAACGCGCCTCCTAAAAACACACCGGATTCTGATGTGACAGTCTGTGGACTTTGGTCCCCCTCTAAACATGACAAGGCATGACATCAATACTCCAAATACCGATCACACGGTGGACTTCAGTTCCCCTGAAAAGGAATCTGGTCTCTTGATAGACTGACGTTGATCAAACTTCAGACATTCGTGCTGTGGTACAACGCAAGGTACAAGCTCATCAAGTGTTGATCAAATTATAGGTCATTGTCTGGTTATAAGCGGCCAGCTACTACATCTACAGCCTGATTCTGCGACAACGCAATCAAAGAAAGAGAAAACCAAAACAAATGGTGAGGTGCAAGGTCTGTATCCTGGTTCTGTTGAAAGAGAGAGAGACGGGGTGAGGGGGGGGGGGGGGGGGGGGATGAACAAAACAAAACAAGAGAAAACTTGCGGGAAAAAAAGACACGTCCAAGACATACTGCTTGGCACTACCATGGATGAGGTCTGAGGTACATTTTGGAAAGCAATCAAGAAAACAAACAAGCAAACTAAAAAAAAAAAAAAAAAGCTCGGGAGAACGCAAACCTCTGCCAGGATCGAATGGATCCTGGAGCTGTTTCACGTGTGGAAAGAAACAAAATCCTTTTTTCCGCCAGGGGAAGTAATTGTGAATACAGACAAAGAGTTAATTACCATGTATTTGGGGGAACAAACCAACAAAAACAAAAAAACAAAAACAAAAAAACAAAAAAAAAACCCACCAACAACCAACAAAAACAAAAAGCAAAAAATAAACAGAATGTTGACGTTTACTTCAATAGACAGCTTTAACATTCCATGAAAATGAACCTCATGGGAAGCTGTGAATTCGTGAATAGCAACATCACATCGTTCATGTTCGGTGGAACGGAGCTGGATATACATTCTGGACCTGCTAGGCCTTGGGTCTCATTTCATCTTTTTTTTTTTTTTTTTTTTTACCAGGTTTGCACAAAAATCGAATTTTTTTTTTTTTTTTTTTTTTTTCAATTTTGGGCTCATTCCATCTTTTCATCAGTTTTGCACCAGAATCGAATGGGTTTGTCCTTGAGCCTCGTCCCATCTTTTCACAAGAACAGCACCCAATTCCCCCCCCCCCCCCCCCCCCCCCCTTTTTTTTTTTTTTTTTTTTGTCCTTAGGCCTCATTACACCTTGTCACCTAGTTCGGTTAAAATCGGTGGAACAGATTTTGCGTACTCTTTCTACCTGGCAAAAAAGCCGACCCGGTGAAAACGTGAAGTCCTTAATTAACAGAGATGAAAACAGCTAACAGGTATAAAACATATGAATCTCTCTCTCTCTCTTTCTCTCTCTCACACACACACACACACACACACACAAACGGTGCTATAGTTTCAGTATATCCCGTAGAAATTCGAACGGCAGGCCATGGTGCTGGTATTGCTTTTCCTCCCCCTTCATCGTGTGCTTGTAACAGCCCTGATGTGGCCCTTTGCGGTCGGCTGGGCTATAAGCAACATTATCTTATCTCGTGTGCTTGTAATCTATCCAAGTATAATGTTTATTTCCATTTTTATCATCTATGGCCGTTTATTGTTTCCTTCTATGATTAACAAACCATCCATATTAATAATAAAAAAAATTCATCAGGGAAAGATCCTTGGAAAACATGTGAGAAGATTATACATCGCGTACATAGGGGAAAAACTCAATTCAAACATAAAAGAAAGGGGGGGAGGGGGGGAGGAGATAATATATTTCATCTTATTCCAAGGGAATTCGAAAAGCAGATTCGTTTTTCTCTTTCACAAGTCATTTGCAAAAAGTAAACAGACAAACCAAAATAAACCACAAAGAAAAAGTCACCCCAAACACTGCTTTTTATCTCGGTGGAAAAATAAAATTAGATCTCTCTCTCTCTCTCTCTCTCTCTCTCTCTCTCTCTCTCTTGCACCCCCCCCCCCTTTTTTTCATTTGCCGGTGTAAAGCTAAAGGCCGATAACATGGGGGGGGGGGGGGGGGGGGGGCGCGGTTAGGACAAGGGAGGACGACAGAATAACTAGAAGGAAAAAGGGATATGGGAGGACCATCTTGGTGGGAGAAATTCACACACACACACACACACACACACACACACACACACACAACACACACACACACACACACCACCACACACACACACACACACACACACACACACACACACACACACACACACGCACACAGAAAGCCCAAACGATCTACGACAATGCCGTTCAAACATAGTTTTGGCGAATAGGAAGCGTGAAGGAGAGGATGGGAGAAGGGTTAGGATCGGGGAGCAGGGGGGGGGGGGGGGGAGGTGTGAGTCTGGGGGGGGGGGAGGTGTGAGTCTGCGTGTTAAAGTTTCGGAGAGTGACTGGAGGCAAGATGTAAAGCAAAGGAAATAAGGGAGGTAATGCACGTGCGGGACAATGATAGTGACAAGTTACAAACAATAAATACGTGTAAACCAGGACGAACTTTTTTCTTCAGCCTTACCTGGCTTCATCAGGGTAAACAACTAACAACGAAAAACAGTGACACCCAAACCAAACCAAACACAAACAAACCAAAAAACAAACAAAAACAAAAAGAAGAAAAAGAATGAAAGAAAAATAGGTGCCCCCGGAACGTGGAATCAACTGGTACAACGGACATCCGAGTAGGCATATGAATGATGATAATAATACGTAATTTTTCTTACAGGACAATCTGTTGCTTATTTAGCTGGCAATCCATTAACGTTGGACACTGGCAGAACAATACGAATGATAGGCGTAATAAACCATCCAACCAGCTGGCACTCAGCTAAACAGCAGAGCCTTCAACGCCAATTTGGCCCGGCTCTAGACAAGGAAGAAGAAGAAGAAGAAGAATTCAACTAGGCAGAATAGAACGACACAACTGTAAAGTTTCCTTTTTTTCCAACGCATAAACGATAACTGTAATATTACAACAACAACAACAACAACAACAACAAAAATATATATATATATATATATATATATATATATAGTGCTGAACTTAATTGTTCACTATTATCTCTCTCTCTCTCTCTCTCTCTCTCTCTCTATATATATATATTATATATATATATACAGCGCAATACACGTGCAAAACTTGTACTTATATCTTAAAATCACGGATTATATCGATAGATTAAAGAATATTTTCAAAATCACAACAACGTACAGACTATACTCTGAACATGGCGACATTGAAACCACTGATATGTGAGTACGTGTACATCACTGTGAAAAGACACACAATTAAAGAGACCAGGATAAAAAGAGCGCACTAGTCACACAGAGAATTCAACACAATATTCTGAATCAACGCCTGAGATGCATCACAAATTAAAGTAGAAAAAAAAAACTGCAACAAATCAATATCCCCCCAACCCTCCTACCAAACTCACACACACACACACACACACACACACACACACACACACACACACACACACACACCACACACACGAAAAAAGGTGGAAATGATAGTTTCAAATGAAGACGCGCGCTGAAAGTTGAAACTTAATGAAAGTGTACAACATGGACAAACTTCCAGAATCAAGGCAAGTTCAACATCAGTCCAATATGTTGTAATCTAGCATCATAGGGAGAGGCTCCACTGAACACATCATATTGACTCGTTCGAGTGCTGTCTATTATTCCCCCTTCCCCCCTTCCCCATCGTATGGTATAATCGTCACAATCTAATTTAGTACGCGTGTTTTATAACGGTTGGAGTGGAGGGTGGGGTTGGGGAGGGGGGAGGGAAAATAGTCAGGAGGGGGAAAAAAGAAAGGGTGGGCTGACATCGCGGAACCAGACGTAAGAAGATGAACCTTAGTGAGTATTCTTCGTTCCTGGAATGAACGGAGCAGAATAAAGCCGTGGAGAGACAATGTTCTTGGGCCATGTGCGTATAAGTAGGCCTACATGTGTGTATGTGTGTGTGTGTGTGTGTGTGTGTGTGTGTGTGTGTGTGTGTGTGAGAGAGAGAGAGAAGAGACTCTCTCTCTCTCTCTCTCTCTCTCTCTCTCTCTCTCTCTCTCTCTCTGCTGATCGAGGGAGTGCAGGACTCGTGTGACGACACACTAGTCACACACAGGGTACACACAGCAGTAGAGGGACAGTCAGAGGAAAAGGGGACGGGGGGGGGGGGGGGGGGGGGAGGGAGGGAGGGAGATGGGAGGGAGGAGGGGGGAGGGAGCCAGTCAGAATGATGAAACACTCACGAAACTCAATATGCGACAAACCTCACTAAAGGATATAATACACACACGCAGCAGTAGGAAGACAGAGGAAGGGAGGGAGAGTGAAGGCAGAATGAGAGATGTTGGGAAAGGAAAAAGAGCACAAACCATAAAGAAACAGGCATCACGATCAAATGCAAACAATACAATCACTTCAAACAGACAGCCATAAAAAACACTCAAATACACCAAAAAAAGGCAAAAAGGGTACTAAATAATGGGCAGGCCAAGGCGGTCCAAACACAGATCCAAACAATAGAGAGGGGAGGAGAGAGAGACAGAGTGAGAGCGAGAGTGAGACAGGGAGGAACAGAGGATGAGACAAAAGATGAGAGTGAGAGAGCGAGGGAAGAGAGGAGTGACGGAGAGAGGAATGCGAAAGCTAAAACATTGTCCTTTTTATGTTGGAATGTGGAAGGGTTGGCTGAGAAATTATCGGACCCTGATTTCACTGAATTTGTCACTGCCTTTGACTTTTGTTGTTTGTCAGAAACATTTACCTTAAAGGATTTTGATTTCGATGTAAAGTTTCATGATTTTCTGTACATGTATTGGCCAGCGATGAAGTATACACGGATGGGTAGGCCTTCAGGTGGTACTTTACTATTAGTGTCTAAGAAGTTAACAGATCATATTCAACTGTTAAAAACAAATATTGAGAATGCATTATGTGTGAAAGTGAGCAGAAATCTATTGCAGTGTGAGAAAGATATATTATTTTTCGGTGTATATGTTCATCCAGTAGACAGCAGGTTTTACGCTGATAAAGATTTTTCATGTACATTGGAAATGATTGAACAATGCATATGTACGCAGATGGAGCAAGGAAACGAATTTTTGTACATTATCGGTGGGGATTTAAATGCACGAATTGGGGAGTGGGGTTTGACTGAGGATGAAAATGATGCTATATTCGATAACGACCAGAATGTATATGCACGCAAGTCCAAGGACCCAATAATCAACAACTTCGGCAAAAAATTAATTGAACTATGTGCGAGTTTCAATCTGACCCCCCTAAATGGATTGAAAATGGTAAATTTTGACGATGCATATACATTCTTCTCGGAAAGAGGCAATAGCACTATAGACTTCTATATATGCTCGCCAGAGCTGCTTGAGGTGGTAAAAAATTGTGTTGTAGGAGAAAGAATTGAATCTCACCATATGCCTATCATATTAGAGCTACAGAGTACATTACAGAATACACAACTAGAGAAACAAGAGAGGAAATTTGTAAATATAATTAGATGGAACTCAAGTAAATCACAGGAATATACACAGTTTTTTGAAACAGAAGTAGCACAAAGAAGGCTAGAACAGATAACAGAAGAGGTGGAGCAAGATGTAGACGCAAGTATAGACAATTTCAATACATTATTGAAAGAGGCAGGAGGATGTATGTACAAAACAATAGGGACATGGGGAGAAAGTAAATCAATAAATGGATGGTATGATGACGATTGTAAGCAGAAAAAGAAAGAAGCCAGACAAGCCCTAAATAAACTTAGATTTACAGATAAACGGAAGAATCAAAATAAATATGAAGAAAGGGAAGTAGAATATAGAAACAAAAGAGCGTTCTACCAAAAAACAATCAGAGAAAAGAAAAAACTCCATAGAAATCAAATTTATGACACGCTTACGCAAAGCTCAAAAGACAGTCAAAAGTTCTGGAGTACAATAAAGAAGATAAGGAGAAAGAAAAACAAACTACCACAAATTACCTCTAACCAGTGGAAAGAGCATTTTGAGAACATATTGAACCCACAAACAACGTTGACACAGAGGGAAAATGAAACAGAAGTATCTATAATCGAGGAAGAAGTTATGGTGCAGGACTTAGATGGAGTAATAACGGAACAAGAAATAAAATTAGCATTAAAAAGACTAAAATCAGGCAAATCAGCAGGAATAGATGAAATCCCCCCAGAATTTCTAAAGACTATCGAAAACGTAATAACACCGTACTTGAAAAAGTTGTTCAACACTTTATTTCTTAATAGCTATTTTCCCATAGAATGGGCACAAGCGGTAATCATACCTCTTCACAAAAAGGGGGATAAGCATAATCCAGGGAATTACAGAGGAATTTCATTACTATGTATAATAAGTAAAATATATACAGCCATATTAAATAAAAGAATATACAATTGGGCGGAAGAAGAAAATAAAATCAGTAGAGAACAAGCAGGATTCAGAAAGGGATACTCTACAATTGACCACATTTTCACCCTAACTAGCATGGTGTCAAACTGCCTATATGGCAGACGTAGAAGCAAACTGTATGTGGCATTCATCGACTACCAAAAAGCGTTTGATACGGTAAATAGGGAGAAATTATGGGAAATTCTAAAGAAACATAAAATCTCCACCAAAATGTTAAATATGTTAAAAGGGATTTATGAAACAGTACAAGCCTGTGTCAGACACGGCGCCGAAAAAAACAGATTTTTTTGAATGTTCAGCAGGAGTAAAACAGGGCTGTTTATTATCTCCTCTAATTTTCTCACTTTTAATAACGGAGGTAGCAGATAGAGTTACAAAGAAAGGAAAACATGGGTACCAATTTTTAGCAGGAGCCGAAGAAATTTTCACGCTGATGTTCGCAGACGATATTGCCTTAATTTCGTTAACACCAGCAGGGCTACAAAATCAGCTGAAGAACTTGCAGGAAGCCTCAGATACAATAGGTCTAACAGTAAATCTACAAAAAACAAAGATCATGGTTTTTAGAAAAGGTGGGTACTTAGGCAAAAAAGAAAAATGGTTTTACAAAGGGCAAGAGATAGAAGTGGTTAATAGCTTTAAGTATCTAGGATTTACACTAACAACGAAGCTATCAGTAGACATTTCGCTTTCAGAATATGCAGGCAGAGCTAAAGGGAAAACAATAGAAATAATGAAAACAATGTATAGTTTGGGACATCTAGATATGACTGTTTACTTTAAATTATTTGATTCACAAGTGAAACCATTACTTCTATACGCAGCAGAAACATGGGGTATGACTGGTTATAAAGCTATAGAGAGCGTTCACCTATTCGCTTGTAAAAAATATTTGGGGGTTGCAAAGAAAACACCGAATAACTTAGTATATGGAGAACTAGGTAGATATCCCATTTGTGTAGATAGCACTATAAGTGCGGTAAGATACTGGCTCAAGTTGCTAAAGATGTCTCCAAATAGAATACCCAAAGAGGCGTATGAAAGAGAGAAGGCCGAAAATTTTAAGACCCAAAACTGGGCAAGAGATATAAAACGCTGCCTCGACATGTATGGTTTTTCAGTAGTCTGGTTAAACGAAGGAGTAGGTGACGAGGACTGGTTTCTACGAATATTAAAACAAAGAATCACAGATTGCTATAAACAATACTGGCATGATAAAATAAGTAATAGTGAGAGGTTTAATACATACTATTCCTTTAAATCAATACACCAGCCTGAGGAATACCTATATAATATTACAATAGCAAAATTCAGAAAAGCATTAACCAGACTACGCCTAGGAACTAATGAATTACACACAAATAAAAAGTACATAGACAATGAAGCGATAACAACTTGTCCCTTTTGCCCAGTAGAAGAAACAGAACTGCATTTCCTCAAAGTATGCCCATGCTATAGGCAACTAAGGGAAAAATACATACTGAAGCACTTTAAAAACGTTGGCATAATCACTATACAAAATTTAGTACAAAATAGCAATACAGAAATAACCAGGGACGTGGCCATGTTTACATATTATGCATTAAAATATAGAGAATCTTATATATAGGCAGTATAAAGGATAAGCACAATTGAGAAAACAGAAATGTAAGAAACAAAACATCAATAGTATAAGTATGAACAACTAGCACGTAGAGGGGTAGTTGGGTATGAAGGAGAATATACATGATACGAAGTAGAAACGAATTGTACAGTCTGTTGTAAAATTACCTTATACTGATTGGGGACAGGATCTATGAGAGAATTAATGACAAGGGTAAAATGGGAAAATATAAATTTGTGTAAACCTCGAATACTCCATAGGAACACATGGATTGAGATGATACATAATGAATTGTATTTGCCACTTGTTGTGTACACCCGATATGGACAGGCCGGAGGCCTCATATTAAAAGGCGCGGCGCATTTGCGCGCGCGTCAAGCGTCAAGCGTCAAGCGTCAAGCGTCTCTCTCTCTCTCTCTCTCTCTCTCAATGTCCAGGTATGAAATTTCGCTAACTTCAATTTTATGTTAGCAAATGTACAGCATTTTCTTGCATGCATTCATGCATACTTCTCTCTCTCTCTCTCTCTCTCTCTCTCTCTCTCTCTCTCTCTCTCTCTCTCTCTCTCTCTCTCTCGCGCGCGCGCGCGCGCGCGCGACGATAAAAGTGCTTGCGCTCTATGAGAGTTGTGTGTGTGCATGTATTTGTGTGTGTGTGTGTGTGTGTGTGTGTGTGTGTGTGTGTGTGTGTGTGGATGTGTGTATCTATGAGTACCCCCACAGGTACTATTCAGTGGGTCACAGATTGCCGGACCT
This sequence comes from Conus canariensis, assembly GCA_033310375.1. NCBI lineage: Eukaryota > Metazoa > Mollusca > Gastropoda > Neogastropoda > Conidae > Conus > Conus canariensis. The sequence continues at coordinate 20,739,137 of CM065746.1, forward strand.
CCTGACTTGCAGTGGTCTTTTGACTGAAGGATCTGGATTACAAAATTTGCTTATAGTTTGTTGTCGTTGTTGTTGTTGTTGTTTTCGCATTTTGATATTGCTTGGGCTGCATTTTGGTAATTGATGCCAAGTGATTCTACCCAAGTGCATTTTCGATTGTTAACTGTCTGTCTCATCTTCAAATTGTTGACATTTTCTACATTTGTTGTTTTTGCCTGCATTTATCAGGTAACACTTGTGTTTCTTTCTTTTCTTTGAGGTCGTGTTTGTCCTCGTTTTTCAGCACTTTCATATTTAGAATCTTGGTATTTGGTACAAACTGTGTGTGGATGTTTAGGTGTTGATCATTTGTCTCCTACACTTATCTGTCATTGATCATTATGACAAGCAATCAGTGCAATGAGAAATGGTTAAGTAAATTTGGATTAAAAATAGGTCACCTAAATGTATGTCACTTATTAAATAAAATGTCAGACATACCCTCTATTTTATCAAATTCAAATGATCACTTCATTGCTTTGGTTTCTCTGAGTCATGCAAGACCCTCTTACCTAAAACTCTTGGACCCTATCCATCATCAAGGGCTTCGTCTCTGTCTTGGAGCATTCCGCACCACCCCTGTGTACAGCCTGTACGCAGAGGCAGGTGAACCCTCACTGTCCAACCGCAGGCTGAAAATGTCTCTAAATTACTATATCAGACTGTTCTCAGAACCGCAGAATCCTGCCTATGACTGTGTCTTTGACCCCCAGTTTCAAAGCAAATTCGAAAACAACCCTAACTGTATTCCGCCGTTTGGTGTTCGTATGCAGCCTCACGCGCGGAATGCAGGTCTAGACCTAGGAGTTGTGTCGGATTTTTCCAAATTTCCAGATCAGCCTCCGTGGACCTTTTTCACACCAGAGATTCGTTTTGATCTTGCAGCTTTTCGTAAAGAGTCTACCAGCTCTCTGGCATACAAGGCCTTGTATGCTGACCTCTGTTCAAAATTCCCATCTTATCAGAAAATTTTCACTGATGGTTCCAAGTCTGAAGATGGAGTGGCCTGTGCAGCCTTTTGCCCTGGTGCTCCTTCTCAGATACTGTTAAAACATATACCTTCAGATGCTTCTGTCTATTCTGCTGAACTTACTGCTCTGGTTCTGGCATTGAAGATAATTTCACAATCTAAGAAGAGGGACTTTCTGGTTCTGTCGGATTCGCTGTCAGCTTTGGAGGCCATAGCTGGCCGCAGCCTTCAGCATCCAGAACTTTTACATTTCTTTGAACTTTTTAGCAAGTTGAAAGTGGATGGTTACAATATTATTCTAGCTTGGGTTCCAGGTCATGTTGGCATCGGAGGGAACGAAATGGTTGATCGTTTAGCCAAGAATGCCACAAGAGAGAAATTGTCCAACATATATATCCCCTGCTCAGATCTGAAACCCAAAATTAATGATTATGTGAGAGACCTCTGGCAGGAGGATTGGAACACACAGACGGATAACAAACTCTTTCAGATCCGTCCAAACCTTAAGGAGTTCCTCCCATCTACGTCTGGTGGTCGTAAAGAAGAAACAGTTCTGTGCCGGCTGCACACCGGCCATTCGTATTTTACCCATTCGTACCTTTTAAAGAATGAGGAAGCTCCGTGGTGCATTCCGTGTCATGTGCCACTCACAATGAAACATATTCTTTTAGAGTGTTGGGACTTGCACGATGTGAGACACAAACATTTTACAGCAGAGTCCATGAAAATCCTGTTCAGAGATGTCCCGCCTGACGTGATCTTTGAGTTTTTGAGAGAGATTAACATTTTTCATCTGATTTAAGATTTTACGGATGAAAGATTTTTAACGAAGTTTCTGGTGCGTTTCTAGACGATGTCATTTAAAGAGATGTGTGAAAGGTTTTTTTTTTTTTTTTTTTTTTTTTGCTTTTTAATGACTTGTGAGTTGATTTTAACATGGTGACAGCCCTGATGTGGCCCCTTGCGGTCGGCTGGGCTATAAGCAACATTATCTTATCTTATCTTCCCTGAGTCAAGACTAACAGAGATTATAACAGACAATCTAGTATCGATTCCAGGCTATAGTCTGATTAGGAGAGATGCCATGGCTAAACTGGACACTGGACTGGTAACATTTGTTCACAACTCGGTAAATTATAAACAAATAAACTTGTTTGATAAATACTGCATTGAGTGCATTTGGATAGATATTTGTTTGAAAGGGACAAAACCAGTCTTAGTAGGTTTTCTATATAGACATCCAGAAGAACGTGTTGAGTGGTTTGATCGCTTCGATCTCATGATGGAGGATGTATACGCTTATGCAACAGAGGTAATACTACTTGGAGATTTTAATATTGATTTACTTAAACCGCACAGCAACTGGAAAAAAATCTTTGAACTGCAGAATTTAAAACAATTAATTAACACACCAACCAGAATAACATCACAGTCTGAAACACATATTGACTATATATATGTAAATGACCCGTCTAATATTATTGAAACTTCTGTACCGGTGTTTGGTCTTAGTGATCACTTTCCTGTTTGTTTAACATGGTCAAAAAAAAGGAACGAAAATTCCCAGATGTAGCCACCAATACATATCTTCTCGTTGTTATAAAACATTAAATATTGATGTCCTTTTATCTGACCTGTGTTCTGCAAATTTTTCAGAGGTTTATCAATATACCGGCCCCCATGGGCCGGCCTTCTCGTGGCGGGGGTGTTTCTCGACTAACCTGAGCCCACCCCTTTTTCTTATCTTTCCTGTTTTTCTGCCTACTGTGTCTTTTACTATCTCTTTTTCCCCCATAAAGTCTCCCCACAGAAACTGCAGCCTCTGTTTCGTCTAGTTTCTGCCTACCTGGCTCTTTTCTCTGTACTTTAATCTTTACTTACAAGCCTTCTTTGGAACACTTCTCCTTTTCTCTGCGGTCTTCTTCAGACCCACCGTGTTTTGCCGTGCGGTGCATCCTGTAAGTGGGGGGGAATGAGATCCTGGTGATTGAGAGAGCCTACTGTTCTCAACACATCACTTTGGCTCGGACCTCCTCTAAGACGGGTGGCATACATTGGCCCGTGTATGTCAATCGGCTGCCTCTACGTGAGGTTGGGTCAAACTGGGTAGTTCTTGGCTGGCCTTGGAAACCTTGTAAGTGTTCACCGTCTATCCCCGGCGGTGTGTCATGATCTTGGCGGAATAGGTTAGTTATGTTCTATCTGGTGTATATCCCTGCTGAAACCCGGATGGGGTCAAGAGTTGGATTTCCCCTTGACCCTGGCCCCTTGTTGGACTCCATGGTGGGTGGGTAGGCAGGGATGAACTTTAAAAACTCAAAACTATGGCTCACTCCCAACAAAAAAGGAAAAGAAATTGTTCCTCGGACTCGAACTTGGATTCAGACTCTGATGATGAAATAAGGACAGCATCTGGTTTTTGGCCTTGTTGGTTGGTGATGGAGGGTGTAGACGAAGCTCGCCCTCTCTGTGGGGTGAATGGATTGAATCCTTTTGCTATTTCGAGAGGAGTAGAAGGACTCTCCGGCGTACCCAAATCCATGAAACGGCTACGAAACGGTTCCTTTTTGATAGAATGTGCAAAACAGAAGCATTCTGAGTTGCTTCTCAAGTCGACGACGTTGATTGACAGGCCAATCAGAGTGACACCTCACAAAACTTTGAATTCAAGCAAGGGCGTCATCAGGTGCCGTGATTTGAGAGGCGTTTCCGAGTTAGAAATAAAGAAGGAACTGGCTTCCCAGGGTGTGACCCACGTTCACCGGGTTCTAGCACGAAAAGACCAAGACCGTGTGCCAACGGATACCTTTTTTCTAACTTTCTGTACAACAGCTCTCCCTGTGTGTGTGAAGGTCGGATATTTGAGGGTTCCCGTCTCTATGTACATTCCTTTACCTTTGCGATGCTTCAAGTGCCAAAAGTATGGACACATTAAGGACAGGTGTACAGAACAGGAGGCGTGTGGCAAGTGCTCAAAACAAGTGCATGAAGGTCCGTGTGATTGTCCGCCCTGTTGCATAAACTGTAAAGGCAACCATCCTGCTTTTTCAAAGGACTGTCCAGTCTGGCGCACCGAGTCTGAGATCCAGAAGGTACGCACAGAGAATCGAATTTCGTTCTTTGAGGCAAGGAAACTTGTGCAGAATAGACGGTCCTCCCTCAGCAAGTCATATGCTGATGTCGCCAAGGGGAGCATGGTCAGTGTTGGTGTTCAGACTGAGTCTGTTCAACCTCGGGCCTGCTGTCAGCATCATGATCGGCAGACGCAACAGGAGCCCCAACATGTACAGAAAGAAAGTGGAAAAAGAAAGCAAAATTCAAACAATGCCTTGGGTGGAGGCTCAATATCCACCTCCCCCCGGACTCCTCGAGGGTCTGAGCCCCCTTCCTCCAATCCCAGACCCTCTGGGAAGGCTGCACAGGTAGCCTCTTTGTCTGGGGAACACTCCAGAAGTCGACCTCTGATGAAGCCTCCTCTTCCACCTCGTCCATCTGGGGGTGGAAATAAGTATCGTCCTTCGTCAGCCAAGAAGGTGGTATCTCCATCGCCTTCTTCCAATCGCTTTTCTCCTTTGGAGATAGAAGGTGATGAGGACAATGAGATGGAGTAATTTTCTTTTTTTTTCTTTTTTTATTGTCATGGCCCTTATTCAGTGGAATATAAGAGGCATTAATGCCCAATATGAGGAACTCCAGCGGTTGTGTTCTGACCTCAAACCTGGTGTTGTTGCGCTGCAGGAAACATTGTTGAGACCAGGAAAACATTTTTCATTGGCAGGCTTTAGTTCAGTAGGTTTTCCTGCTTTACCTACAGATACTGGCCATGGGGTCACTGGGGGCGTTTCCCTTCTTATTCACAGATCTTTGTTATTCAGCCCCCTCCGGGGGTTGCAACCTTGCCGTGGTCGGAGGGCTTGCGTGGTCCAGTGATCTTTTAGGCTTTGCTGACGGGGGCATCAATACTCGACTAGATGGCTAGTTGTTGTCAATGCTTCTAGGCCTGTATAGCCAAGCTGCTGACTGGCCAAGCATTACGTGGTAGGAATTGATGCCCCTGGTAGGGTCTCCCATGTCAGAAAGGTTAGGAGTGAGGGCCCAGACAAATAGTAACCCACCTTTTTCCTATTCTGTCTTCTGCCTTTCTTAACGGTTCTTTTCTTTCTTCGTCTCCCTTTCAAGCCTTCTTTTGCACACTCTTTTTCTCTCTGTGGTCTTCTTAAGATCCGCCGCGTTTGCCGTGCGGTGCGACCTGTGACGGAGGGGGATGAGATCCTGGTGATTGAGAGGGCCAACGCCCTCAAGACATCACTTTGGCTCGGACCTCTCCTAGACAGGAGGTACACTCTGGCCCGGGTGTATCAATCGGCTTCCCCTTCGTGGGGTTGGGTCAAGACAGGCAGTTCTCCGACCGGCCAAGGTAACCCCTGTAGTGCTCAGCTCTCTGTTCCCGGGAGTTGGGCATGATCAGGGGGGATAGGGTCAGTAGGCTTCTGTTTGTCGTATATCTCTCCTGAAGCCTGGAAGGGGTCAAGACAATGAGTTCTTGGCCCTGGCCCCTTAGTTGGACTCCATGGTGGGTGGGTAAGGGAGAGACGAAATTTCTAAACATAAATCATGGCTTTATCCAAAATCACACCCCCATAAAGAAGAGGAAGGCAGTGGACCCCATTTCTAGTCATAACGATTCCGACAGTGACTCGGATATGGAGACGAGACAGATGACAGGTTTTTGGGCTTCCTGGCTTGTGGTTGAAGGGACAGAGCAGGAAAAGCCTATTTCTGCTCTGAGTCCTTTTGCTATTCAGAAGGGCTTTCAGGGTCTAGCAGGTGACCCTCAGTCAGTGAAAAGGCTGCGGAATGGCACTTTCCTCGTCCAGTGCAGATCAAAGAGGCAATCGGAGCAGCTGCTGAGGGCAACAAAACTCGTGGACAGAGAGATCCGGGTGACCCCCCATAAGCAGTTAAATTCGACCAAAGGGGTTATTCGGTGCCCGGATTTGAAAGGTGTCTCGGAAGCGGAGATCAAGACAGAACTTGCGTCCCAAGGTGTGACAGAGGTGCATAGGGTGACAGTCAAAAAAGGTGCAGAAAGAGTGCCCACCAATACCCTCTTTCTGACATTCTGCAACCCTGTGCTGCCTCCGGTCATTAAAGTCGGGTACTTAAATGTACGTGTCCAACTGTATGTCCCATCCCCGTTGAGGTGTTTCAAATGCCAGAAGTTTGGACATGTCAGAGACCGCTGTTCTGGGCAGGAGGTGTGTGGTGTTTGTGGCAAGGCAACCCATGATGGGCCGTGTAAAGACCCGGCTCATTGTGCGAACTGCGGTGGCGACCACCCCTCCTCTTCACGCAACTGCCCTGTTTGGGTTCAGGAGTCCACCATCCAAAGAGTGAAGACTGAAAAGAAAATTTCGTTTTTTGAGGCCCGCAAACAGGTTGTTGGCAGTCAGACGTCAACAGTGTCTTCTTATGCTTCCGTTATAAAGAAAGTTTCCACCCGTTCAGTCTGCTGCCAGACTGACAATTTTACTTTCACCAAGACATTGCAAAAAGACCGTTAAGCTCTGGTGGAAGCAAGTCCACCGCCTCCCAACCCAAAGTGGGTGCCCCTGGTGGAGGCAAACAATCCGCCACCCCTCAGACTGCCCAGCAGTCTACTCCATCTGCTGCTGGGCAGATGAAAAAGCCAACCCTCCCGCCTCGAACTTCCTCGAGCAGTGCCCGTGCGGGCAAGGGAGTTCAACCAAGTGTGGAGATGGTGGAGATGAGGAAGAAACCTCCACCATCTCCAAAATCCAGACCTTCTTCACCTGTGGACAAGTCTGCCAGTAGGTCTGAAGACCCAAACAGTCCAGTGAAACTAAGCAATAAATTTGCTCCACTGAACGCAGACGATGACGAGGAGATGACCTGACTTCTCTCCTGTTCATCCTCTGCACCATGGATAGTAGTAAAGTAATCCATTGGAATATCCGTGGCCTGAATTCAAATTTTGAGGAGCTGCAACTTCTGTGTCAAACTGTAAAACCTTCCGTCGTGGCTCTTCAGGAAACTAAAATTCAAAGCCAGAAGACCATCACTCTTTCTGGCTTTAATATTCTTTCTAAACCTGCACAACCATCCACATTGGGACTGTCAGGCGGTGTTGCCCTTCTTTTACACAAAACTTTGCTGTTTAGTCCTGTCGCTCTGACTACCTCCCTTCAGGCTGTAGCTGCGAGAGTCACTCTCCACAAGACTGTTACAATCTGCTCACTGTATCTGCCACCTTCTGTCCCGGTTTGTCGTCAGGACCTTGTCAGTCTGATCGGAGAACTTCCTCGACCTTTTTTGCTGTTGGGTGACTTTAATGGTCACAATCCTCTTTGGGGTAGTGTCAGTTCGTCATCCAGAGGTCTGCTTCTTGAGGATGTCCTTTCAGACTTTGATTTGTGTTGTCTGAACGATAGAGCTCCAACTTACCTCCACTCTTCCACAGGTTCACTTTCGTGTTTAGATTTGTCGATTTGTGACCCCTCGCTGGTCCTGGACTATGAGTGGTCTGTCCATGACGATCTACACGGAAGTGACCATTTCCCTGTTCTTTTAAAACCCTTATTAACTGAAAACATCTCTGTCTCACAACATCTTAATTATAAGAAGGCCAACTGGAATCTTTTTGCCACCAATATTTTGAAAGAATTCCAGGACACTGATTTTCTTCAGAGTCCAGACCCAGCTGAATCTCTGACTAACACTTTGATAAAGTGTGCTAAAACCTGTATTCCAATGTCTTCCAATAAAACTCCAAATGCCCAAAACACCCTGGTTTAATTTAGACTGCCAACAAATTTCAAAAGTTCGCAAACGGGCTCAGCGTCGGGTATACCAACGACCTTCAGGTCCCAACGCTCGAGCCCATCAGAAACTCCGCGCCAAATCGAGACACACTTTCAAAATCAGTAAACGTCAGTCTTGGAGAAACTTTTGCTCCGGGCTGACATCAAAAACTTCAAAGAAAAAAGTCTGGAACATCATCAGAAAAATCAAAGGGAAAAACACCAACACCTCCATTCATCACTTGAAACTTGCCGATGCTCTGATCACTGACAAAGAAGCTGTTGCCAAGCTGTTGGCCTCCACCATCCAACAGAACTCCTCATCTTCAAATAAATCTGCAGCCTTTTTAAAAAACAAACAACTCAGAGAGAAATCTTTATACAATTTCACATCAGACAACTCTGAAGCCTACAATCTCCCTTTTTCAATCAATGAACTGAAAACAGCTTTACAAACCTGCACTGATTCTGCCCCTGGTCTGGATGATATTCATTATCAGGTTTTGAAGCATTTTCCAGAAAGCTGTCTCCAGACTCTTCTTAAAGTATACAACCATATCTGGACCACAGGGTACTTTCCACCCTCCTGGCGGAAAGCCCTGATCATTCCAATTCCAAAGCCTGGAAAGGACCTTACCAACCCTTCGAACTAATGTCCAATAGCTCTGACTAGCTGCCTCTGTAAGTTGATGGAAAAGATGGTCAACTCCCGTCTGATGTGGAAGCTGGAAACCGATGGCCTTTTGGCCAGTGAACAGTGCGGTTTCCGGAAATACCATTCGACAGTTGACCATTTAATCCGTCTGGAAACCACCATCCGCAATGCCTTTGTCAATAAACAGCATGTGGTCGCTATCTTTTTCGACCTCGAAAAAGCGTATGATACCACATGGAAATCAGGAATTCTTCTGGACCTGCACAGACTTGGTTTCCGTGGTCACCTGCCTCTGTTCATACAGAACTTTTTGGCTGATCGACAGTTCCAGGTGCGTGTTGGCACCACACTCTCTGACATCCATGGGCAGGAGTTGGGCGTCCCTCAAGGGAGCATCCTTTCTCCTGCTCTTTTCAGCATTAAAATCAACGACATTGTGAAATCTGTAAGCCAGGGTTCTGAGTCCTCACTGTTTGTTGACGATTTTGCGCTGTACGCAGTGGGAGCTTCTTACGCCAGCGTACAGCGTCGACTCCAACTTTGTGTCAACAAGATCCAACAGTGGGCCGAGAAAAACGGGTTTACCTTCTCACGTACCAAAACTCAGTCAATCCATTTTCACAATTTTCGTCAATTCTTTGCTGGTCCTGAAATTTGTCTGGATAAGTCCACCATTCCAGCTGTAAAAGAAGCCAAATTCCTAGGTGTTATTTTTGATCAAAAACTCAACTTTCTCAGCCACATCAAAAACCTCAAAACCTCTTGCCAGAAAGCTCTGAATATTCTGCGGGTCGTAGCACACACTGACTGGGGCGCTGATAAGAAAACTTTGCTGCATCTCTACAGAGCCCTGGTCCGTTCCAAACTGGACTATGGTTGTGCTGTGTACGGCTCTGCAAGACCCTCTTACCTAAAACTCTTGGACCCTATCCATCATCAAGGGCTTCGTCTCTGTCTTGGAGCATTCCGCACCACCCCTGTGTACAGCCTGTACGGAAAGGCAGGTGAACCCTCACTGTCCAACCGCAGGCTGAAAATGTCTCTAAATTACTATATCAGACTGTTCTCAGAACCGCAGAATCCTGCCTATGACTGTGTCTTTGACCCCCAGTTTCAAAGCAAATTCGAAAGCAACCCTAACTGTATTCCGCCGTTTGGTGTTCGTATGCAGCCTCACGCGCGGAATGCAGGTCTAGACTTAGGAGTTGTGTCGGATTTTTCCAAATTTCCAGATCAGCCTCCGTGGACCTTTTTCACACCAGAGATTCGTTTTGATCTTGCAGCTTTTCGTAAAGAGTCTACCAGCTCTCTGGCATACAAGGCCTTGTATGCTGACCTCTGTTCAAAATTCCCATCTTATCAGAAAATTTTCACTGATGGTTCCAAGTCTGAAGATGGAGTGGCCTGTGCAGCCTATTGCCCTGGTGCTCCTTCTCAGATACTGTTAAAACATATACCTTCAGATGCTTCTGTCTATTCTGCTGAACTTACTGCTCTGGTTCTGGCATTGAAGATAATTTCACAATCTAAGAAGAGGGACTTTCTGGTTCTGTCGGATTCGCTGTCAGCTTTGGAGGCCATAGCTGGCCGCAGCCTTCAGCATCCAGAACTTTTACATTTCTTTGAACTTTTTAGCAAGTTGAAAGTGGATGGTTACAATATTATTCTAGCTTGGGTTCCAGGTCATGTTGGCATCGGAGGGAACGAAATGGTTGATCGTTTAGCCAAGAATGCCACAAGAGAGAAGTTGTCCAACATATATATCCCCTGCTCAGATCTGAAACCCAAAATTAATGATTATGTGAGAGACCTCTGGCAGGAGGATTGGAACACACAGACGGATAACAAACTCTTTCAGATCCGTCCAAACCTTAAGGAGTTCCTCCCATCTACGTCTGGTGGTCGTAAAGAAGAAACAGTTCTGTGCCGGCTGCACACCGGCCATTCGTATTTTGCCCATTCGTACCTTTTAAAGAATGAGGAAGCTCCGTGGTGCATTCCATGTCATGTGCCACTCACAATGAAACATATTCTTTCAGAGTGTTGGGACTTGCATGATGTGAGACACAAACATTTTACAGCAGAGTCCATGAAAATCCTGTTCAGAGATGTCCCGCCTGACGTGATCTTTGAGTTTTTGAGAGAGATTAACATTTTTCATCTGATTTAAGATTTTCCGGATGAAAGACTTTTAACGAAGTTTCTGGTGCGTTTCTAGACGATATCATTTAAAGAGATGTGTGAAAGGTGTTTTTTTTTTTTTTTTTTATGACTTGTGAGTTGATTTTAACGTGGTGACAGCCCTGATGTGGCCCTTGCGGTCGGCTGGGCTATAAGCAACATTATTATCTTATCTTGTTATTCAGCCAAGTTAACTTAAATACCCCATTACAAGCTGTTGCGGCCAGGATTACTTTCAATAAAACAATAACTCTCTGTTCAATTTATTGTCCTCCTTCTGGTACAATATCTAAGCAACAAGTCATTGATCTAATAGATCAGCTTCCACGTCCTTTTTTTTATTTTGGGAGACTTCAACGGGCACTCCCCCCTTTGGGGTAGCTCATATTCCTCACCTCGGGGTCTCATGCTGGAAGAGATCTTCAATGAACTGGACTTGTGTTGTCTAAATGACAAATCACCAACATACATGCATTCTTCAAATGGTACTCTTTCGTGTTTGGATTTGTCAGTGTGTGATCCTTCATTGGTTCTGGACTATGATTGGTCAGTTCACGATGATCTGCACGGGAGCGACCATTTCCCTGTAATACTTTCTCCAATTTTGAAGGAACCTGTTTCCTTTCCTCAGTATTTTTGCTTCAGAAGGGCTAATTGGGATTTCTTTCGTTCAGCCATAACTGATAAGCTAGATGCTGAAATCGTCTTCCAGTCAGAAGATCCAGCGGAGTCCTTTACTAATGTTTTGTTATCATGTGCGAGAGATACCATCCCACTCACAAAACCAGGTCCACAATTACCTGGTACACCATGGTTCAACCAGGATTGTAAGAATGCTTGCAATGTTCGCAAGAGGGCCCAACGTTTAGTCTTTCAGCATCCTGTCGGCCCCGAATGTTCAATCTTATCAGAGGAAAAAAGCAAAGGCGAAGTTTGTGTGTAGAGGAAATAGACGAGTGTCTTGGAGAAATTTCTGCTCTTCCCTCACATCAAACATATCCAAGAAAAAAAATTTGGAGAGTTGTTAAAAAAATTAGGGGCAAGAACAGCTGCCCTTCAATCCACCATTTAAAACTTGATGATACACTCATCACTGACAAACAAGCTGTGGCTAACTTGCTAGCTTCCACCATAGAAACCAACTCTTCCTCTAGTCAAAAATCCACCGCGTTTTTAAAGATCAAACGCAAGCAGAAAGAAAGAAGCTTGACTTTTCCTCACCCAATCAGGAAGACTACAACTTGCCCTTTAATCTAAATGAACTGAAGTCTGCCTTGCAGGCGTGTCATGATTCTGCTCCTGGTCTTGATGAAATACATTATCAACTCTTAAAACACCTTCCTGACTCAGGTCTTAACATTCTGCTTCAAGTTTATAACCAGGTTTGGACGTCTGGGTCTTTCCCAGCTTCATGGAAAAGGGCCGTAATTGTTCCCATTCCGAAGCCTGGGAAGGATCATTCAAACCCAACCAACTATCGTCCAATAGCCTTAACAAGTTGTGTTTGTAAAGTGATGGAAAAAATGGTAAATGGTAGGCTCATGTGGAAATTGGAAAGTGATGGGCTTTTAGCCATGGAACAGTGTGGTTTTAGAAAGCATCACTCTACCATGGACCATTTAATCAGATTGGAAACCACTATTCGAAACTCTTTTTTAGATAAAAAGCATGTTGTTGCCATTTTTTCGACATAGAGAAGGCCTATGACACGACGTGGAAGTACGGAATCCTGTCAGACCTCCATCGGATGGGTTTCCGTGGCAATCTCCCAGTGTTCATAGAACAGTTTTTGGCAGACAGGTCCTTCCAGGTCCGTGTGGGAACAACATTGTCAGAAATTCATGAGCAGGAACTGGGTGTTCCACAGGGTAGTATCCTTTCCCCAGCCCTGTTTAGTATAAAAATAAATGAGATTGTAAATTCTGTCAACCAAGGTTCAGACTGCTCTCTTTTTGTTGATGATTTTGCCCTTTATGCATCTGGAAAGACATTCGCTGGTGTACAGCGCCAGCTCCAGTTGTGTGTTTATAAAGTCCAACAGTGGGCAGTCGAAAATGGGTTCAAGTTTTCATCAGTTAAAACAGAGTGCATCCACTTTCACAATTTCAGACAACTTTTCCCGCCACCGGAAATTTTCATAGATAAGGCTAAAATTCCTGCTGTCACAGAAGCCAAATTTCTGGGTGTTACCTTTGACCAAAAATTGAATTTTAAAGCCCATATTCAGAAGTTGAAAACATCGTGCCTCAAAGCCATGAATATCCTCCGTGTAGTGGCTCATACGGATTGGGGTGCAGACAAACGCACACTTCTCCATCTTTACAGGGCGTTAGTTCGATCCAAGTTGGACTACGGCAGCATCATTTACGGCGCCGCTAGAGCCTCGTATCTAAAAGTCCTAGACCCAGTTCACCATCAGGGTCTTCGCCTCTGCCTTGGCGCTTTTCGTACTACACCTGTTCATAGCCTATATGCTGAGGCAGGAGAGTGTTCCCTCTCTCATAGAAGAGTAAAATTAGCTTTGAATTACTATACACAGCTTTTTTCAGAACCAAACAACCCTGCCTACGACTGTGTTATGAATCCTCATTTCCAAGAGAAATATGAAGGAAGTCCATCCAGTATTCCCCCTTTCGGTATTCACATCCTTCCTTTTCTGGAGGAGGCGGATATTGATGTTGGGGTCATCTCTGACGTTTCCAAGTTTCCTCAACAACCTCCTTGGACGTTTTCGTCTCCAGAAATTAGGTTTGATTTAACCGTGCAGCGCAAACAGAACACGAGTTCCTTAATTTATAAACAATTATTTTTAGACATGTGTTCTAACCTTAAAGAACATGTTGTTATTTTTACTGATGGTTCAAAGTCTGATGTTGGTGTAGGGTCCTCCGCATATGTTCCAGCTTCGGGAGAAAAAACTGTCCAAACACATTCCCTCTGAAAGCACTATTTACACTGCGGAACTTACTGCACTACTTTTGGCTTTGGAGTTGATCAGGCAGTCCCAGTCTAGGAAATTCCTTATTTGCACAGATTCTCTTTCGGCTTTAGAGGCTATAGGAGCAAGAAACATAAAACATCCGGCTCTTATCAAGTTTTTTACCATGTTTTCTTCATTAGTTTCAAGGGGTTTTGAGATTTTGTTGGCCTGGGTGCCAGGTCATGTGGGGATCAGAGGCAACGAAGAGGTGGATCGGCTTTCTAAAGAGGCTGTCCGTCTTCGTCCTTCAAACTGCTTGTACCATCTTCAGATTTAAAAGGCAAAATAGCTTCGTATGTCAATTCCTTATGGGAGGAGGAGTGGAGCCTCCAAGAAAACAATAAGCTTCATCAAATACGTCCAGATTTAAAGGAGCATCTTCCCATGGCTGCTCGCGATCGAAAGGGAGAAACAGTATTGTGTAGATTGAGGACGGGTCATGCCTATTTTACTCATTCGTTTTTATTGAAGGGAGAAGACCCGCCTTTCTGTGTTGCCTGTGATAGTCATATATTTGTGCAACATATTCTTTTAGACTGCTGGGATTTATACGACATTAGAAGGAAACATTACACTGCAGATAATATGAAGATTCTTTTCCGTGATGTTCCCCCTGACAATATTTTTAACTTCCTAAAAGAAGTGAATTTATTTCATCGTGTGTGAATTTGGTGTTGTTAGATTTTCTCTACCCAGTATTGATTTTTGCAGATTACAGTTAGTGATTTCAACGTGTTGGTTTTTTAATCCTAGGATTGGTTCTTTTAATCTTTTTTTAATGGGTTGGGTACGGGTTTGCTTTTAATCCTTTTTTAACATATATACGTGGTAGTTTGAAACGTGGTGACAGTCCTGAGATAACCTCTGCTGTTGACGGGACTATAATCTTAATCTTAATCTTTCTTTGACGACTTAACATTGACTGCTCCTTGTGGATTGCCGGTTCCGGGGCTGCGGCGGGGCCGACCGGGCTGTGGCGGTGGACGAGGTGTCGGAATGAGCGGCGTGGGTATACTGCCTCTGAGGTGGCGCAGAGGTTGGGGCAGCAAAAAAAAAAAAAAAAAAAAAAAAAAAAACCTTTAAAGTCTTATCTCAACCAGAAAATTAAAGCAGTCAAGACACATAAGCGGCGAGGCAAAGTTCACTCTGTCTACACCATGTTCTGGGAACCTAATTCTAATTCTCCTGAAAGGGATGAAAGACTTCTCGCTCTTTTCGAGGAACAAAACAAACGTTTCAAAATTAGCTATTCTCACTCTGTTCTTCTCGAGCACAAGCAGAGGATCTTTCTTTCATGGCTCCAGTAATGATCACAGTGCACTGAAGCAGCCTCGTCTCATTTCGTCCAAACAGGATTTTCTTTTCTTCATGACGTCAATGATCATGACATTCTCAGTCAAGTACAGAATGAGCGCCCAGATTCTCGCTACTCAGTTGTCGACGTCATGTCCAATTCTTTCTGTAACTATCCTCTGCCTGATTTCCTATTGGCTGTGCTTGTGATGAGCTTCCTCCTTACATTCTATATCTATCCTCTGCCTGATTTCCCTATTGGCTGTGCTTGTGAGGAGCTTCCTCCTTACATTCTAAACAACCCTTTCCTTCATACACTTCAAAAGGAAACTCTCTCTCTCTCCTCCAGTTAGAGTCTGTTGAAACGGTCTTTCAAGTTAACATGGATGTTTTCGAGTTGGAAGAATCTAAAAAAAACCTTGTCTTAGATCCTCTTCGCCGCAGTGCCTACCACCACACAAACACACTGAGTCCTTCACTACGAACATCATTTTATGCGCATCCTTGACATTGACAAAGTCTGGCATGCTTTTGCTTGTTCTAAATGCAGCAAACTCTGGGACACACTTGCAAAATTACTCAGACAAGACAAAAAACATGCACAGGCTCTCAGTCAAAACATACATACCCAGGAGGTGTGTACAGCCCACCGCAAAACATCTAGCAGCAGTTACAGACTCATGGTATACAGGGAGACACTTCCTTTGTTTTTGCACATCGTGCCACAGAAACAAGTGCTAGA
The DNA here is from genome assembly GCA_033310375.1 of Conus canariensis. Classification (NCBI taxonomy): domain Eukaryota; kingdom Metazoa; phylum Mollusca; class Gastropoda; order Neogastropoda; family Conidae; genus Conus; species Conus canariensis. The sequence goes on from CM065746.1 coordinate 20,754,818, forward strand.
GGCACCAAAGACACCAGAAACAAGTGCTAGAGGCACCAAAGACACCTACAAACAAGTGTTAGAGACACCGAAGACGCCTACAAACAAGTGTTAGAGACGCCAAAGACACAAGCAGGTGCTAGAGGCGCCAAAAACACCTACAAAAAGTATCAGAGGCACCAAAAACACCTACAAACAAGTGTTAGAGGCACCAAAGACACCTACAAACAAGTATTAGAGGCACCAAAGACACCCACAAACAAGTATTAGAGGCACCAAAGACACCTACAAACAAGTGCTAGAGGCACCAAAGACTACAAACAAGGGGCACAAGAGGCACCAAAGACACCTACAAACAAGTATTAGAGGTACCCAAGACACCTACAAACAAGTGCTAGAGGCATCCAAGACACCTATAAACAAGTATCAGAGGCACCCAAGACACCTACAAACAAGTATCAGAGGCACCAAAGACACCTACAAACAAGTATCAGAGGCACCCAAGACACCTACAAACAAGTATCAGAGGCACCCAAGACACCTACAAACAAGTGCTAGAGGCACCCAAGACACCTACAAACAAGTGCTAGAGGCACCAAAGACACCTACAAACAAGTATCAGGCACCAAAGACACCTACAAACAAGTATTGGATACACCAAAGACACCTACAAACAAGTATCAGAGGCACCAAAGACACCTACAAACAAGTATTGGATACACCAAAGACACCTACAAACAAGTATTGGATACACCAAAGACACCTACAAACAAGTATTAGAGATACATAAAGTGGAGGGGTGTGAATCAGGGCTTTCGTCACAGACGGTAAAGCCATGTTTACCTACTCACAACAGAGGAAATCCCTCTCTTTCTTCTACATCAAACGTGTGGTGAGTGCCGACGGCACTTCTACTGGGCCAACGCTTGTACAAAGTTCTGTCTTCACTATGACGGATCTTTCTGAGATAGCACCTTTGTGATCTGGGCTGTTTCTTTTCAGTGCTGTGATATTCTGTAAAATGTGTTTATATTATTTTTATATCGCAGCGCTTTCAACACCTAGTCCTTAATGTGGCTTCCAACTTTTTCGTTGGGAACGGTCCTAAGCCCGTGTTAACACAGAAGGGGGACATGTTACAGAAGAGAGAAAGACAGAGAGACAGAGACAGACAGACAGACAGACAGAGAGAGAGAGAGGAGAGAGAGAAGGAAAGAAAACATCTGCTAAGCCCTGGCGCAAGGCAAACTTCTTTGTGAGTGTGGGTGCGTGCGTGCGTGCGTGTGTGTGTGCGGTGTGTGTGTGTGTGTGTGTTGGTGCTGGAAGAGTGAATGAACTGTTCGAATGTGGCGCGTGCCGTTCAAGATCGATCGTCAACTGAATGAACTTTTTGAATATGGCGCGTGCCCCTCATGGCCCGTTGTGTTCTTTCGACGCAATACAAAACCCATACGAAATATGGCCCTCCGGGGGTTGCAACCTTGCCGTGGTCGGAGGGCTTGCGCGGTCCCGTGATCCCTTAGACTTTGCTGGGGGGTTCAGTTATTCATACATTTCAATCGGTCATTCATTCATTCCTTCAGTCGCTCAGTTGAAACGTTGAGTCATTCATTTGTTCAGTCAGTCATTACTTATTCACCCTTTCAGTCGATCAGTCATTCATTCGTTCAGTCGGTCGTCAAGTCATTCATTTGTTCAGTTGTTCAGTCGACCGTTCATTCATTCATTCGTTCAGTCGGTCAGTGGATCGAATATTCTTTCATTCATTCAATCGGTCGTTCAGTCATTCATTCGTGCAGTCTGACAGTCGGTTATTCATTCATGCATTCCTTCAGTCAGTCGTTCAGTCATTCACTCGTTCAGTCGGTCAATTGATCATTCATGCATTCAGTTGGTCAATCGCTTGTTCATTCTGTGGGCCTGTCGATCGTTCAGTCATACGTTCTTGTCATTCATTTGTTCATTTGGTGGCCCGTGCACGCTTGACTGAAGACGGCGAAGTGTCGAGATATTTGTACATGAGAGCTTTTGCGCAAAATAGTCATTTCCTACGGATGTTGGCCAGTCTGGGTACTGGTAGAGACGAGCAACAGAACTCTGTATCATGTGGATCACATACATGCATGCACACAAAAGTGCATGAACGCACATTTACACACTCTTGAACACACGCACGCACGCACGCACACACACACACACAACACACACACACACACACACACACACACGCACGCACGCGCGCACACACACACACACACACACACACACACACACACACACACAACTGTATATGGCTATGAAATCGTCTGGCAAAGTGTTTGTCACACTATTGCAGAATCTTGGAGAAACTTCTGCTCCGGGCTGACATCTAAAACTTCCAAGAAAAAAGTTTGGAACGTCATTAGAAAAATCAAAGGGAAGAACACCAACCCCTCCATTCACCACCTGAAATTTGCCGATGCTCTGGTCACTGACAAACAAGCTGTTGCTAATCTGTTGGCCTCCACCATCCAACAGAACTCCTCATCTTCAAATAAATCTGCAACCTTTTTAAGAAACAAAGAAATCAGAGAGAAATCTTCATACAATTTCACATCAGACAATTCTGAAGCCTGCAATCTTCCTTTTTCAATCACCGAACTAAAATTAGCTTTGCAAACCTGCACTGATTCTGCCCCTGGTCTGGATGTCCCGTCTGACGTGATCTTTGAGTTTTTGAGAGAGATTAACATTTTTCATCTGATTTAAGATTTTACGGATGAAAGACTTTTAACGAAGTTTCTGGTGCGTTTCTAGAAGATGTCTTTTAAAGAGATGTGTGAAAGGTGTTTTTTTTTTTTTTTTTTTTTTTTTTTTAATGACTTGTGAGTTGATTTTAACGTGGTGACAGCCCTAATGTGGCCCCTTGTGGTCGGCTGGGCTATAAGCAACATTATCTTATCTTATCTTACATTCTATATCTATCCTCTGCCTGATTTCCCTATTGGCTGTGCTTGTGAGGAGCTTCCTCCTTACATGCTAAACAACCCTTTCCTTCATACACTTCAAAAGGAAACTCTCTCCTCCAGTTAGTCTGTTGAAACGGTCTTTCAAGTTAACATGGATGTTTTCGAGTTGTAAGAATCTAAAAAAAACCTTGTCTTAGATCCTCTTCGCCGCAGTGCCTACCACCACACAAACACACTGAGTCCTTCACTACGAACTTTATTTTATGCGCATCCTTGACATTGACAAAGTCTGGCATGCTTTTGCTTGTTCTAAATGCAGCAAACTCTGGGACACACTTGCAAAATTACTCAGACAAGACAAAAAACATGCACAGGCTCTCAGTCAAAACATACATACCCAGGAGGTGTGTACAGCCCACCGCAAAACATCTAGCAGCAGTTACAGACTCATGGTATACAGGGAGACACTTCCTTTGTTTTTGCACATCGTGCCACAGAAACAAGTGCTAGAGGCACCAAAGACACCAGAAACAAGTGCTAGAGGCACCAAAGACACCTACAAACAAGTGCTAGAGACACAGAAGACGCCTACAAACAAGTGCTAGAGACGCCAAAGACACAAGCAGGTGCTAGAGGCGCCAAAAACACCTACAAAAAGTATCAGAGGCACCAAAAACACCTACAAACAAGTGTTAGAGGCACCAAAGACACCTACAAACAAGTATTAGAGGCACCAAAGACACCCACAAACAAGTATTAGAGGCACCAAAGACACCTACAAACAAGTGCTAGAGGCACCAAAGACACAAACAAGTGCTAGAGGCACCAAAGACACCTACAAACAAGTGCTAGAGGCACCAAAGACACCTACAAACAAGTATTAGAGGTACCCAAGACACCTACAAACAAGTGCTAGAGGCACCCAAGACACCTACAAACAAGTATCAGAGGCACCCAAGACACCTACAAACAAGTATCAGAGGCACCCAAGACACCTACAAACAAGTATCAGAGGCACCCAAGACACCTACAAACAAGTGCTAGAGGCACCCAAGACACCTACAAACAAGTATCAGGCACCAAAGACACCTACAAACAAGTATCAGGCACCAAAGACACCTACAAACAAGTATTGGATACACCAAAGACACCTACAAACAAGTATCAGAGGCACCAAAGACACCTACAAACAAGTATTGGATACACCAAAGACACCTACAAACAAGTATTGGATACACCAAAGACACCTACAAACAAGTATTAGAGATACAAGAAAGTGGAGGGGTGTGAATCAGGGCTTTCGTCACAGACGGTAAAGCCATGTTTACCTACTCACAACAGAGGAAATCCCTCTCTTTCTTCTACATCAAACGTGTGGTGTGTGCCGACGGCACTTCTACTGGGCCAACGCTTGTACAAAGTTCTGTCCTCACTATGACGGATCTTTCTGAGATAGCACCTTTGTGATCTGGGCTGTTTCTTTTCAGTGCTGTGATATTCTGTAAAATGTGTTTATATTATTTTTATATCGCAGGGCTTTCAACACCTAGTCCTTAATGTGGCTTCCAACTTTTTCGTTGGGAACGGTCCTAAGCCCGTGTAAACACAGAAGGGGGACATGTTACAGAAGAGAGAAAGACAGAGAGACAGAGACAGACAGACAGACAGACAGAGAGAGGGAGAGAGAGAAGGAAAGAAAACATCTGCTAAGCCCTGGCGCAAGGCAAACTTCTTTGTGAGTGTGGGTGCGTGCGTGCGTGCGTGTGTGTGTGCGTGTGTGTGTGTGTGTGTGTGTGTGTGTGTGTGTGTGTGTGTGTGTTGGTGCTGGAAGAGTGAATGAACTGTTCGAATGTGGCGCGTGCCGTTCAAGATCGATCGTCAACTGAATGAACTTTTTGAATATGGCGCGTGCCCCTCATGGCCCGTTGTATTCTTTCGACGCAATACAAAACCCATACGAAATATGGCCCTCCGGGGGTTGCAACCTTGCCGTGGTCGGAGGGCTTGCGCGGTCCCGTGATCCCTTAGACTTTGCTGGGGGGTTCAGTTATTCATACATTTCAATCGGTCATTCATTCATTCCTTTAGTCGCTCAGTTAATCTTTGAGTCATTCATTTGTTCAGTCAGTCATTACTTATTCACCCTTTCAGTCGATCAGTCATTCATTCGTTCAGTCGGTCGTCAAGTCATTCATTTGTTCAGTTGTTCAGTCGACCGTTCATTCATTCATTCGTTCAGTCGGTCAGTGGATCGAATATTCTTTCATTCATTCAATCGGTCGTTCAGTCATTCATTCGTGCAGTCTGACAGTCGGTTATTCATTCATGCATTCCTTCAGTCAGTCGTTCAGTCATTCACTCGTTCAGTCGGTCAATTGATCATTCATGCATTCAGTTGGTCAATCGCTTGTTCATTCTGTGGGCCTGTCGATCGTTCAGTCATACGTTCTTGTCATTCATTTGTTCATTTGGTGGCCCGTGCACGCTTGACTGAAGACGGCGAAGAGTCGAGATATTTGTACATGAGCTTTTGCGCAAAATAGTCATTTCCTACGGATGTTGGCCAGTCTGGGTACTGGTAGAGACGAGCAACAGAACTCTGTATCATGTGGATCACATACATGCATGCACACAAAAGTGCATGAACGCACATTTACACACTCTTGAACACACGCACGCACGCATGCACACACACACACACACACACACACACACACACACACACACACACACGCACACACACCACACACACACACACACACACACACACACACACAACTGTATACGGCTATGAAATCGTCTGGCAAAGTGTTTGTCACACTATTGCAGAATCTTGGAGAAACTTCTGCTCCAGGCTGACATCTAAAACTTCCAAGAAAAAAGTTTGGAACGTCATTAGAAAAATCAAAGGGAAGAACACCAACCCCTCCATTCACCACCTGAAATTTGCCGATGCTCTGGTCACTGACAAACAAGCTGTTGCTAATCTGTTGGCCTCCACCATCCAACAGAACTCCTCATCTTCAAATAAATCTGCAACCTTTTTAAGAAACAAAGAAATCAGAGAGAAATCTTCATACAATTTCACATCAGACAATTCTGAAGCCTACAATCTTCCTTTTTCAATCACCGAACTAAAATTAGCTTTGCAAACCTGCACTGATTCTGCCCCTGGTCTGGATGATATTCATTATCAGGTTTTGAAACATTTTCCAGAAGGCTGTCTCCAGACCCTTCTTAAAGTATACAACCATATCTGGACCACAGGGTGCTTTCCGCCCTCCTGGCGGAAAGCCCTGATCATTCCAATTCCAAAGCCTGAAAAGGACCTTACCAAAGATCTAAGATCTAAGATTAAAAATTATAGTCCCGTCAACAGCAGAGGTTATCTCAGGACTGTCACCACGTTTCAAACTACCACGTATATATGTTAAAAAAGGATTAAAAGCAAAACCTTACCCAACCCATTAAAAAAAGATTAAAAGAACCAATCCTAGGATTAAAAACCAACACATTGAAATCACTAACCGTAATCTGCAGTTGACCATTTAATCCGTCTGGAAACCACCATCCGCAACGCCTTTGTCAATAAGCAGCATGTGGTCGCTATCTTTTTTGATCTTGAAAAAGCGTACGACACCACATGGAAATCAGGAATCCTTATGGACCTGCACAAACTTGGTTTTCGTGGTCACCTGCTTCTGTTTATCCAAAACTTTCTGGCCGATCGACAGTTCCAGGTGCGTGTTGGCACCACACTCTCTGACATCCATGGGCAGGAGTTGGGTGTACCTCAGGGGAGCATCCTTTCTCCTGCCCTTTTCAGCATTAAAATTAATGACATTGTAAAATCGGTAAGCCAGGGCTCTGAGTCCTCTCTGTTCGTAGACGACTTCGCACTGTACGCAGTGGAAGCTTCTTACCCCAGCGTACAGTGTCGACTCCAACTTTGTGTCAACAAGATCCAGCAGTGGGCCGAGGAAAACGGGTTTACCTTCTCACGTACCAAAACTCAATCCATTTTCACAATTTTCGTCAATTTTTTGTTGATCCTGAAATTCGTCTGGACAAGTCCACCATTCCAGCTGTAAAAGAAGCCAAATTCCTTGGAGTTATTTTTGATCAAAAACTCAACTTTCTCAGCCACATTAAAAATCTCAAAACCTCTTGCCAGAAAGCTCTGAATATTCTGCGGGTCGTAGCGCACACTGACTGGGGCGCTGATAAGAAAACTTTGCTGCATCTCTACAGAGCCCTGGTCCGTCCAAACTGGACTATGGTTGTGCTGTGTACGGCTCTGCAAGACCCTCTTATCTGAAACTCTTGGATCCTATTCACCATCAAGGGCTTCGTCTCTGTCTTGGAGCATTCCGCACCACCCCTGTGTACAGCCTGTACGCAGAGGCAGGTGAACCCTCACTGTCCAACCGCAGGCTGAAAATGTCTCTAAATTACTATATCAGACTGTTCTCAGAACCGCAGAATCCTGCCTATGACTGTGTCTTTGACCCCCAGTTTCAAAGCAAATTCGAAACCAACCCTAACTGTATTCCGCCGTTTGGTCTTCGTATGCAGCCTCACGCGCGGAATGCAGGTTTAGACCTAGGAGTTGTGTCGGATTTTTCCAAGTTTCCAGATCAGCCTCCGTGGACCTTTTTCACACCAGAGATTCGTTTTGATCTTGCAGCCTTTCGTAAAGAGTCTACCAGCTCTCTGGCATACAAGGCCTTGTATGCTGAACTCTGTTCAAAATTCCCATCTTATCAGAAAATTTTCACTGACGGTTCCAAGTCTGAGGATGGAGTGGCCTGTGCAGCCTATTGCCCTGGTGCTCCTTCTCAGATACTGTTAAAGCATATACCTCCAGATGCTTCTGTCTATTCTGCTGAAATCACTGCTCTGGTTCTGGCATTGAGGATAATCTCACAGTCCACTAAGAGGGACTTTCTGGTTCTGTCAGACTCGCTGTCAGCTTTGGAGGCCATAGCTGGCCGCAACCTTCTGCATCCAGAACTTTTACATTTCTTTGAACTTTTTAGCAAGTTGAAAGTGGATGGTTACAACATTACTCTGGCTTGGGTTCCTGGTCATGTTGGCATCGGAGGGAACGAAATGGTTGATCGTTTAGCCAAGAGTGCCACAAGAGAGAAATTGTCCAACATATATATCCCCTGCTCAGATCTGAAACCCAAAATTAATGATTATGTGAAAGACCACTGGCAGGAGGATTGGAATACCCAGACAGATAACAAACTCTTTCAGATCCGTCCAAACCTTAAGGAGTTCCTCCCATCTACGTCTGGTGGTCGTAAAGAGGAAACGGTTCTGTGCCGGCTGCACACCGGCCATTCGTATTTTACTCATTCCTACCTTTTAAAGAGTGAAGAAGCTCCGTGGTGCATTCCATGTCATGTGCCACTCACAATGAAACATATTCTTTTAGAGTGTTGGGACTTGCACGATGTGAGACACAAACATTTTACAGCGGAGTCCATGAAGATCCTGTTCAGGGATGTCCCGCCTGACGTGATCCTTGAGTTTTTGAGAGAGATTAACATTTTTCATCTGATTTAAGATTTTACGGAAGAAAGATTTTTAACGAAGTTTCTGGTGCGTTTCTAGAAGATGTCATTTAAAGAGATGTGTGAAAGGTTGTTTTTTTTTTTTTAAATGACTTGTGAGTTGATTTTAACGTGGTGACAGCCCTGATGTGGCCCCTTGCGGTCGGCTGGGCTATAAGCAACATTATCTTACCTTATCATAGCGAAAGCTTTTAGGGACATGTTTTTCATTCACGGTAGTCTTTGGTGTCATTGGATTTAGGAGATTTTCATGGTGCGGTTGGTCATTGTTGTTATTCATCGGTGGTAGTCGCTGAAGTTGTCTCCTTTCGTTGTGGTTGTTGATGTTCATTTCGTCTTCTTCTGGGGTGGGTTAGAACCAGTTGTCGAGTCCAGAGGACGTCAGGGCATTGGCCAGCATCCTCATGGGTTGAGTCCCTAGGGTTGGGTGCGGCAGTAGAAATTCGTGCAGCTGTAGTTGGTGTGTTCGTCTGTAGTCTCGGATGGTGGTCACGGCAGTGGGGAGGTCGATGCAGTCACTCAGGGCGTGTTGGAGAGAGGCCTCTGACCCGCATTGGCAGGTCAGGCCCAGGAGAACACATCTGTGGTATCCTGTCCTGATCCGTCGGAGGATTTGCTGGAGTCCTCGGGGAAGTCGGAGTCGTGGAGTTTTTCTTTGCATGGGGATGAACACCCATCCTTGCTCGGCACATTGGGCCTTCATAGCGTCGTTCCTGATGTCGTAGGCGGCTTGTCGGGCTTTGCTGGTAACTTCAGCCAGAGATAGTCGTAGGTTGACTTGGTGGCCAGTTCTTGTGGCGATTTTGGCGGCACTGTCTGCCATGTCGTTGCCCTTGATTCCAGTATGGGAGGGCAGCCACATCAGGGTAAGGTCTGTTCTTTACAGATAATTTGGTGAGCCAGGAACAGGATTTCGGCTTGGAGCTCCTGTCGATTCTTCATCCTCCCTGTGACAAGCTTTGCAGTGAAGACCTGGAGTCCGTTAGGATGATCACAGCCTGGGGAGGTCGTGGCATGTCGTTGATGGTAGCGCAGGCCTTTAAAATGGCGTAGAGTTCGGCAGTAAAAATGCTGATCCCTTTGGGTAGTCGGTACTGCTTGGTGGTTTTGAGTTCTGGGATAACCAGAACGCGTCCTGCCTCGCCGTCTTCTAGCACTGAGCCATCAGTGTAGATTTTTAGGTGATGGTCATATTCTACTCCAATTTTCTCTTTTGCCAGTGTTGACAAGTAGAGTGGGTTGTCTTTCTTGGGCGTGGTCCCTCCATATTGATGGATGATTTGTGGTTTCTTCAGTTCCCATGGTGGTAGGGGATGTGTAGGAGTTGGTTCCATGTCATGTGGTCCGGTGTTGGCCCTTGCCCAGATTTCTTTGGTCTGGTCACTGAAGGGCGACGTCCGTCTGTGAAGGTCTGCCTTCCTTTCTTTGATGGAGTGCCTGTAGGCGGCGTACCGTGTGCTTGGGTTGTTCTGGAGGGTGGCTTTCACAGTGGTGCCTACCGCTGAGACACGGGCTTCGAAGTTCGCGTTTCTGCGGCGACATTCGTCTTTGAGGGGAAGCCATCCTGCTTCCTGGTAAACAAGGTCGTTGATGGCGAATCGGCTGACGCCAAAGGCATGCTTGAGTGCTGCCAGTTCCACTCGTTCGAGTTTTTGCCATGAGGTTTTTGGTGCAGTGAAGAACGCTTCATGGCCATAGGTCAGTCTTGATCGCACCAGGGCTCCTGTCAGGTGGATCAGGCTCTCTGGTGTAGCCCAGTGTTCTTGTTTTAGCGATTTTATGAGTCCCACTGCTCTAGTGGCCTTGGTGGTGAGCTCCCCGATGTCCTTCTCCCAGGTGAAGTTGGGGGTGATGGTCACGCCCAGGAACTTGGCTTCCTTGCTGGGAAATATGAGCTGGTCAGCTACTCTTATGTGGTAGTTATCTGCTTTGCGGTCGGGTCGCCTTTATATATTTGAGGCGCTGTGTCGAGTGCGGGCAGTGTTGCCTGGAGTGTTCCCCAGAGTGTCCCCGTCAGTGTTCGCGAGAGAGCGCTCGGTGCGCTGAGTGCTGAGAGAGAGCTCCCAGGGCTGTGTTCCTGGTTTGAGCTTATTATGGAAGGGCAATAAAAGGAGAAAAACTCCACGTCGTCTCTGTGTCTTCTTGACTGGCTGCTGTCCCTTGGTACCTGCGCTTATCACCATCTGCCTGTCTTCACCTGCACACCCCTTACCCCTCCACACCATCACACTTCAAAATTCCTTGTTTCCCTTTGTTTGTTCTCGTGTAAGAGTAGTGTTAGACTTTAAAAGAGAAGGTGATGGCCAGTGATGAGTAATATGCAGGAGTGACAGCGGAATAGGCTGCGGTGCTTGTGACCATCATCAAATCTGTGTGTGTGTGTGTGTGTGTGTGTGTGTGTGTGTGTGTGTGTGTGTGTGTGTGTGTGTTGTCTCTCTCTCTCTCTCACACACACACACACACACACACACACACACACACACACACACACACACACACACACACACACACACACACTAGTCCTCTCGCCTCCGCTACCCCCACCTATCTGCTGTCCTCCCCCGATCAGTGGACAACAGTCAGTAAGGCCACAGAATGCACAGCCTCTGCCCATTCCTCTGGCTCAGTCTGTCGGTGGCTAGGCATCAGACTAAACAAGTCTTGCAAGGATCTAGATGGTGTGTGCATACAAGTGTGTGTGTGTGTGTGTGTGTGTGTGTGTGTGTGTGTGTGTGTGTGTGTGTGTGTGTTGCGTGCGTGCATGCATGCGTGCGTGTGTGCGTGTTGTTTACAAAACATCAATAGGCTACTCTGTGAGATCAGTTTGCGTATTGAATCCAAGCATCTGTAAAATTATACACCATTTCATCACGGAGTGAAAGGAAAGTAAAACAAGGCACAAATCCAGGGAAAAATAATCGAGGTATACTACGATTACAATCTGTCACCAATTGTCGGCTGTCAATATTTTTTAAACTGAGGGAGGGAGGTTGCTGGGGATAAGGGGCAAAACAGGTCGGTACACAAGGGAGAGAATGTGCCAAGCCTAAAACAGTATGCACAAGACGTAAGAAGCACATTAAGAATGGAAAGAAAATTGAAACTAAATCGCGTCAGTGCAGAAAAAAATCACAAACTACAAAAGTCAAATCATGGCATATACATGATGGGAAACATCTATAACTTGTACCATTGCCACTTTAGTTTGTTAGAAAAGAAATCACACTTTGAATGTACAAAAGATGCAGACACTATATTCATGTTGCCATTTAGGAGAATCAAAAACAAATCTCCCCAACATAGAGAGGAAGAGACAGAGAGAGCATGCACAAGGAGACTTTCAAAAGATGTGGAAAATAAGGGTTAAGCGGATATCAAAATTGATAATAACAGAAAACAGCCAGGTGAATACAAGTTAATGAACCTCTAAACTATAATGTAACAGCGCTAATCTGCAATCCAAGAAAAAGGAAATCAGATTCTGAAGTATATAGCATGCAGCAACTACAAACAAACAAACAAAAATCGCCCAACATAACAAAACCCAATTTCAACACTGGGAGGACATGCAGTAATCAAACAAAGTTCGAACATTTGGAGGATGTAAAAAATGAATCCAACTGTAAAGCAAGCATGGGATATTGCCAGATCGCACTGTGTCACACAAACAGTAGCTGCTTTTGACAATTTGTTATGAAAACTGCGAGAAGTATGCTTGCAAAACGGTAGCGAACAACTGTCACATCAGAGGGATATAGTTTAAATAAGTAAATGTCTGTGCAGTTGGAACAACTGTCACATCAGAGGGATGTAGTTTAATTAAGTAAATGTCTGTGCAGTTGGGACAACTGTCACATCAGAGGGATATAGTTTAAAGAAGTAAATGTCTGTGCAGTTGGAACAACTGTCACATCAGAGGGATATAGTTTAAATAAGTAAATGTCTGTGCAGTTGGAACAACTGTGGCCACACCCGTTTCACCAGATCCTTTGAAGAAAAATATCATTTCTGTCTTTGGTGCATTACGAAGAGAGAAAGCCTCCGTATAATTCAACCAAAACACACTATAGACTTTGGACAGCCACATGAATGATGAGATAAAACATCAAGATTCTGATGTGACAGGTAAGGTAAGGTAATGTTGCTTATAGCCCAGCCGACTGCAAAGGGCCATATCAAGGCTGTCACCACGTTAAAATCAACTCACACCATCCTTTAAAATACGCTTCCTAAAAACACACCGGATTCTGATGTGACAATCTGTGGACTTTGGTCCACTGAAAAGGAATCTGGTCTCTTGATAGACTGACGTTGATCAAACTTCAGACATTCGTGTTGTGTACAAAGCAAGGTACAAGCTGTACAGACCATCAAGCGTTGATCAAACTACAGGTTATTGTCTGGTTATAAGCGGCCAGATACTGCATCTACAGCTCGATTCTGCGACAATGCCATCAAAGAAAGAGAAAACCAAAACAAATGGTGAAGTGCAAGGTGTGTATCCTGGTTCTGTTGAGAGAGAGAGTGAGAAAGGTGGGGGAGGGGGGGGGGGGGACAAAACAAAAAAAGAGAAACTTGTGAGAGAAAAAAAAAAAGACTCGTCCAAGACATACTGCTTGGAACTACCGTGGATGAAGTCTGGAAAACCTTGACCTTGACCTTGACCTTGACGTTATAGATGCTTGAGGCCCTAATGGGCCAGTTCATCGTTCCAATTTTCAAACATACATTTATAGTGGCATGCGTGGCACTGACACATGTGGCAAAAGTTAAAATAATATTGTCAGAGTTTAGGACTGGCAAGTTGGAGTGTGAACACTCGCCAGATCTTTCCAATGAGCGTCGAGTCTGCCTTTGAAGCTATTCATGGATTCTATTCTGGGAGTTCATTCCACATGTTGATCACCCTCTGAGAGAATGTTCCGCTGCAAACATCCAGCCTACAGTGTTTTTTTGTTGATCCTGAGACTGTTTCCCCTTGTTGCACGGTCATTGATGATCTTGAACTTCGGCCGATCAGAATCGTAGATCCCGTGTATGTATTTGTAGAGATCAATCATATCGCCTCTGTTTCTGCGATGCTCAAGAGTAGGTAGTCCCAGGGTCGCCGGCCTCTCAGGGTACGGCTTGTCTCTCAGTGATGCCAACAGTTGGTTGCTCGTCGTTGCACGTCCTCCACTTCACTGCAGAGGGTTTTGTGGTGCGGCTGCCACACGGAGTGGCCGTATTCCAGGATAGGACGCACAAGGCTCTTATACAGTTGTACAAAGAGGTCGTTGCTGAGGAAGTCAAAAGTGCGCTGAATGATGCCGACAATTCTGTTGGCTTTTGCAGTACTTGTTGCTGCATGTTCCTTGAAGCATAACTTGTTGTCGACGTAGACGCCAAGGTCTTTCTCATGTTCATGCTCCTCCAACACTGTTGTGCCCAGTGTTCCATCTTGCATCTTCTATCTTGGTGTATTCCACCTCTGACCTTTTGCAGCCAAGTTTCAGGACGCTGCATTTTTGCAGGTGAAAACGAAGTAGCCAATCCTGTGACCACTGCTGGAGCTTGTCGAGGTCAGCTTGCAAGGCAGTCGTGGCTCCTGGGATGTCACTGCGGGTGGACAACTTTGTCTCATCTGCAAACAGTTTCGCTTCACTGGCGCAGATATTCGGCAGGTCGTTGATGTAGACGACAAATAACATCGGGCCAACGACACTCCCCTGTGGAATCCCGCTCGTCACTGGCGCTAGTTGTGATTTTGCTCCATTCACGACTACGCTCTGCTGCCTGTCTGTCAAAAATGCCTGGATCCAGTCGAGGACCTTGCCTTGGATGCCGTACGCTGCAAGCTTCTTCAGGAGGCGTCGGTGGGGCACTGAGTCGAATGCCTTCATGAAGTCCATGTATATAATGTCAACACTGCCTCCTGCATCGAGAATCTCTCTCTCATGCATGCACGTACACACACATGCACGCACGCACACATACGCACGCACACACACGCATGCTTGCATACACACACACACACACACACACACACACACACACACACACACACACACACACACACACACACGCACATTTCAACTTACATGTAAACGCCCACTTGAATCCATGTATATGAAAGGAGCGCATCATATATACATATTATGCGTGCAGTGTATCTGTGCACTCGGACACAGCTGGCTAGATTATAAACTTAAACGCGTTCGCATTCGAACACGACCTCACACACACACACACACACACACACACACACACACACACACACACACACACACACACATACACACACACACACATACACACACACACACACACACACACTACATACAACAACAACACACACACACACACACACACACACACACACACACACACACACACACACACACACACACACACACACACACACACATGAGGAAACTACACAATTGCTTACAAACTCGATGAGATACAAATCAGTCATTCAAAGTATCATTTGTTTTTTACTCACATGCACTGGTCTGAATTGTGCACAATGACATATAGAAGCACACACACACGTATACACAGGCTGGATCACACACACACACGCACGCACGCACGCACGCACGCACGCACGCACGCATGCACGCACACACACACACACACACACACACACACACACACACACACACACACACACACGAGAAAATGCCTCCCAGCTTTTCACACCAGCTTTTTTTTTTTTTTTTTTTTTTTGGGGGGGGGGGGACGTATGTGAGAGGGAGGGAAGTAGAGAGGGGTGGGGTGGGGTGGAAGAGGAGGGCTGGGATGGAAAAGGGCATCACAGCAGCCAGCAAATGTGCCAGACATACACCAAAGAAGAGGGGAAAAGGAGTGTGTAAAAAAAAAAAAAAAAAAAAAAAAAAAAAAAAAACGCTTTTGGACGGTCCTTTCGGAAGCAGAAAGGCTCACGGGGGAGGGGGGGGAGAGAGGGGGGGAGGGGGGCGCATCATTTCAGGTTTATTGTTGTTCGCAGTGTAGAGCTACAGCGGGGGGAGGGGGGTTGGGGGAGGGAGGGGGAGGGACAATACGAAGATTCTCACGCGGTCAGTGTTTCCTTACCAAGTAAAATGAAACTGGTGCGCCACTCCCCCTTACCTCGTGCCTCCTGCTTGAGAGACATCGTGTCCTAAGCCGTTTGGTGTCCATTTTCACCCCTTCCCCTGGTTGAATTTGTTTTCAGTGTTTCTTCTTCTTTCCTGCTTTCTTGATTTTGTTGTTGTTGTTATTGTTGTGTTGTTCTGTTGTTTTTTTTTCCCACGCTTTCCTAGCTTTCAACCCCAGGAGAGAGAGAGAGAGAGAGAGAGAGAGAGAGAGAGAGAGAGAGAGAGAGAGGTTGCTCGTTTTCCGAGTTGATCAAGCTTTTACTTTCTGTGGGCTCCTTGTTACTCTCCAGTTGTTTACTTTTTACGCCCTCCGACCTGAAACCAGGTCATATGAGACATCTGTTAGTAAATGGAGAGAGAGAGAGAGAGAGAGAGAGGGGGGGGGGATTGTCTCTCTGTCTCTCTCTCTCTCTAGTAACAAATGTCTCATATGATCTGCTCTCTCTCTCTCTCTCTCCGGTCGTGCGTGTATGTGTTGTCGTCTTTGTGCCTGTGCGCGCCGTTCCATGTGCACGTGAAAGCAGCGGAAAACGCGTGTCTGGAGCTGGACCACGACAGTCTAGTCACGGACACGCAATTACGAAACAGCACGTGATACACTTGGACACCCCACCTGCGGCTTGTTCATTGCTTCGGCGGCGACAGGGCAGGTGAGCTGGTTTTCTGCAGCTGCAATGTAGCTTGGAAGTGGAAGGGTCTTTGTGCCAGGGCGTTTGTACAGGTGGGCGATGTGTAACAGAAAAAGAATTTCTGCACATTATTTACGGTACAGTGTGTGTAGGAAAGAGGTTTAGAGTAAAAGACACAAACCAATGAAACGTAGATTTTTGTTCTTTTTATTCTATCTTAAAATCTTCTAAGCACCCTCAAAGACATTTTGCATCGCTTACAGAAGATATGCGGTCAAAAATCTGTTTTATTACTGTACAATGGTTAGTAGCCGTCCACTTTCTATCACAAAACATTTAGTTCATGGGTTGCATTCGGGCTAGACGCGCACATCCAGTGATAACGGTAAACGGCCGTATAACCGACCGAGATGAGGGACGGTAGAGGGATTATCTAACACTAAAGCGACAGACACCACGAGAACAGCGTCATGTCAAAACTGGCAGTGAAAATGACAATTTGCGTGCCACGCCTGTACTTTGCGAAGTTTCAATGTGTGGCAAGGAACGCGGTGTTCGGTACTTCAACACTGGTTAGGCTAGAAAGCGAGTAGTGTAAAAGAATGGACTGGTTGCGCCCTGTCTCCCTGTGACTGAAGGACAAAGGCGTTGAGGTGAACGACTGCCGGAGCGTTCGCTCAACCGCCAGTAGAGCTTTCATGAAATGTGGACGGCGACGGCGACGCGGCAACAACGACGGTGGTGGTGAGAGTGAGAGTGAGGCTGAAACACACGCTTCTATCGGTAAGTACTTGATACAAAAATGGTTTGTTAAAAGGTTCACATCAGGGGACCTAACTGGTAACGCACGTGACCAAGGGGGGTCAGTGGAGGTCGGCTTTGCCTGTTATTCCGTGTTCACTGACGTGAGCTTTTTACGACCATGACTTCTACGTTTGTCCTTTTCCTTACGTTCAACTTGGCAACATGCTGGACCATTGGTGGGAAAGAGATTTAAGAGGAAAAGACATTAACCAACAACAATAACAAAAAAAAACCAAAGTTGGAAACTGAGCCGGAAATCACGTGCTCAAATGCACATGCAGTGTGGCAAGGTGCCAGTTTCCTGTTTGGAGATGTGGAAAAAATAATTAAAAAAAAAAGAATAATTAAAGAAAAACGAAAAAAGACTTAACAATTTAAAATGTAACGACAGTGCAGTCTACCCGAAGATAATCTAATGTACGTATTTTCATGCTTTAAAATAAGGTCATTCTTAATCATCGGAAGTATAATTTTTTAAAAAAAATGGTTTATTTTTTTCTTTCCATTTTTGTTCTTTCGGCGGGATCCGTCGTTGTGGCCAGCAACACGGATACATTTTTGGGATCCGTCATTGTGGCCAGCAATACGGATACATTTTTGGGATCCGTCGTTGTGGCCAGCAATACGGATACATTTTTGAAACGAAGATTTGTGACCTCCTGGGACGTATGTTGCGAGTTGAACGGTGTCTGTCAGCCAGATTTAGAGGAGCATTCCGTGAGCATTCTCTGCCGCATGCACAACATGTATCCTCGCATGCATTTTAGCAAAGTCTGTTGGATGTGAGCACATTTGTATCAGTGTTAGCATAGTCTAGTACATGTTATCACCATTCTGACGAGTATTAGCCATACTCTATTAGTATCATTCAAATGAACGTTAGCCATACCCCATGACATGCACCCCATGCTAAAGATTTAAACGTGTCAGTAACATTCAAATGAATGTTAGCCATACTCGGTGACATGCACTCCATGCTAAAGATTTAAACGTGTTATCATTCAAATGAATGTTAGCCATTCTCTGTGACATGCACACTATGCTAGAGATTTAAATGTGTTAGTGTCATTAAGCGAAAGCTATCCTGTTACACGCGCACGGCAGATTAGCGTAATATGATGCTTACGCTCCACAGCTTTTGTTTTAAACAGTAACATGCACTTCTCAGCACACTAGCTTTGTCATTGGTATGTTGTGAGGGAGGTAGAGATAGAAGGGGTAGATCAGGATTGGGGTAGGAGCTTAGACATCTTGCAGATCCTGCGGCGCTGAAGATATGTCCCGATCGTCATTTCCCGTCACGTGACACCCTGGCACCGGCAGGCGGCATTGGGTAAGTACATTACGAACAGTGGCACCGGCTGGCGGCATTCGGCAAGTACATTGCGAATAGTTTTCTCCATGCTGTACTTTCAAGTTCTGACCATGAAATAGGTTTTCTTCGGGTAACAAGTTCAAGTCAGCAAAACTGTAACGCCGGTATGGAAAAACCAAAAATTCAAAAGCTCTTTTAGTTTTGTCTTGAGTAGTTTGGTGGTCAGCTTTACCTTCGGTTTCGTCTGACGATGTAAATTACAATGAAACATCCAGCTTGCTACACTGGTCAGTCTCTGTAAGTGTAAATTTCGTACATTTTTTTCTGCTTCTTTCATCCATTACGGTTTGCCGGGCTCCTGACTTTATGATTTGGGGCCTCCGGAAACCAAGCTATCGTTTCACTTTCGACATTTTTATTTGAAGTGGCTTACGTTGTAAACAGTGGCGAGTTGAACAGTACCCGAAGAGCCGCACATTCCAGGGAATGCTTACGGAAGCCCGCAGCACGCACTAGGATTCTTCGTTTCGTCTTTGTACGTCACTGTCTTTGTACGTCACTGTCTTTGTACGTCACTGTCTTTGTACGTCATTGTCTTTGTTCTTGTCATGTCTGACTGCGTCCTCCTCTTTCCTTTCACAGCCTTCTCTTGGCGCGCGCGCGCGTGTGTGTGTGTGAGAGACATGTTTTTCCATTATCTTTGTGGTACCGTGTCTTTGTTAGAAAGATAGATCCTGAATTAATCGTGACGACAGAAAAGAGAAAGAGAACGCTTTACATCTGTGGATGTGAAAATAGATACATCTGTAGAAGCACTTACAGGAGAGATAGAGGGAGAGAAAGACAGACAGAAAGAGACAGGAAGAGAGCGAGAGAGACAGAAAGAGAGAAAGAGTGAGAGAGACAAAGACAGCGAGTTAAGAGGGAGGGGGAGAGAGAGGGGAGGGGGGGGGGGGGGTAATGCAGAAATGCAATCGTATTACTGTTGCCCGAAAGTTTCGTGAAAGTTTTTTTTCCCGTTTTCTGCAACTCTCCCGCTTCTCTTTTCATACATTGCCCTCTTCTCTCTCTCTCTCTCTCTCTCTCTCTCTCTCTCTCTCTCTCTCTCTCTCTCTCTTCAGCTTCATTCCCTGTCTCTGTCTATCTGCCTGCCTGTCTGCCTCTCTGTATCTCTTGTCTGCCTGTTGCCCATTGGTGTGTCTGTCGGTCGGTTGGTCGATCGGTCCGTCCGTCCGTCTGTCTGTCTCTCTAGCTCTGTCTCTGTCTCTCCTGGGTGTGAAAATTCCACAGTGCATATCGTGCGATAAGCCACTTGGTAATATGTCTTATTGCAGCGTACGGAGTGATACACTACTCGGCATTAAACGTCTTGCCTGTCTGCCTGTCTGCCTGTCTATCTACCTACCTATCTGTCTTTTCTGTAGAATTTCTGATCCTCTTCACAAAATATGCCCTGGTCAGAGATTTGAATTATTACGTACAACACCTTTACAAAGAAGGAAATTTGCCAACCCCCCCCCCCCCCAAAAAAAAAAAAAAAAAAGACTAAACAGGAGCACATATGGTTTATTTAAGGAGTTTATTCGCGCGATCATTTCCGGTTCCACCGACGCGCAGACATACCCGTGTTGTCGCGATCATTTCCGGTTCCACCGACGCACAGCCGTACCCGTGTTGTCGCGATCTTGACACTGCGCTGAGGCAACCCACCGGAGGAGACACGGACTCGATTTACTTCTCACTCGGCTCGAGTCTCGGCGATGGTGTTCAGGTGAAGGCATAGGAACGTCTGTAGTTTTTACGCATCAGAGACGGTGATAATGGCAACGTGTAGACTGTTAACGACCGACTGTTCACTGTCCACGATCCCCCCCCCCCCCCCCCACACACACACACACACACACTCCCTCCCCCCTCTCTTTCTGTCTGTCTCTCTCTCTGTCTCTTTTTCTCTCTCTCTGTCTCTCACTACTCGCCTCCCTCCTTCACCTTCGCGCCATTTAGGCCTACACGATTCCGCCGTTGTATGTTCTACAATGTGCGAGTTGAGGATGGGTCGGTGTGTCCTCTAGGGGAAGGAATTGGAATATTTTCTCTTTTAGAATTGTTAAAATTTCACCTCCGTCCTATCTCTTGATAGTTATGGAAGGAGCAACTTTCCGGTACTAGTCATCGAAAGAATTTTGTTCATTTTTCTCAGGACTGTTAAAGTACTCAATAGTGGCTCCGGAGTTTCCTTAGGCTTGTACTCTTAACAGTACTTGTAGCTCCAAGAGACAGATTTAGAGAGAAGTTCAAAAATTCAATACTAATTGAACAACAAAGAACTGACACAAGTTAAGTGCACTTTCACACATCAGCTTTACATGTTTGTACACGGGGGGAAACGTTCGAATCTGTTTCACAGAAATCGGTTCATGCTGAGTTCTGGTTCACACTGTTTCATCACTAAGAGAGGGAAGGTTCTGGATGAGTTGAGTTGGAGTCCACTTGGAATATCAGAACTTTATTTGATGTCGGAGAGGAAAGTTGATCTTTCTCTTGTTGCTGGTGACTGATCCACTTCTATAGACCTGCTGCTCAATTGCTGGGTTGTGGTGTTTCTTCACTACCAGGCTTGCCCAGGGTAGACAGGGACCCAGGTAGATAGGGACCCAGGTGCTAGGACAAACAGAACCTTGTCTGTAGTTAAGTAGCTGAGAGTCTGGCTTGTCGAGTTCACACACTTGCCCTCTGGCTTTCAAAGAATGTGTGAGATCTCGGCTAACAAAAGATTAGACCAGCATACATATAAATCTCAGAATTATCAATCTCCACTGTTAAGATTTTGAGTGGGGTTTACAAAAGGGTAGGAGACAGTAATACAGTGCTAAACAGTGTTAGTCAAATAACTCTTCAATGTTTCTTTTGAACTGAATTGTAGTAACTTGGAATACACTAAGCCCAAGTACATATGTGGGGTAGACTTAGAGTCGCACACTACAAAGCATTCCAATCATCAACAGTATTCATAAAACAAACAGTTTTCACAAAGTACAGACACACAGTTTTTCTAATCAGAATTTATCATTGTTATCTTAACAGATAGAATTGCTAGAATTGCATACTGGCAAAAGTCGGATTGTACACAAAGAATGGTTGTCAGATTAACAAAGAATCTTAAGCATGGTATAGCTTTTACCATGTAGTGGCAAATAAACTATTACAACAGAATACGCCATCATCTTGATAGATGTCACCAAGCATTAGCACAAAGTTACACTGTCAGACCACATGACATACATACAATCAATGCACAGACTCAGAATCTAGAAACAGTTTTAACTTGCATTTCTGGGAGACCAGTAAATCCTAGACAAGGAGATTTAGACTAGAATGAGATAGCCATGCACTCCCTCTGGTTTACCCCTGTTGTCTTTGTGGCTACACTGTTTTGTTCTACAGCTGGTCTGTGAAAGCGGTGATCCCTTTTTACAGGTTAAACTGTCTATTCCACTTCCTGGTGCAGTTGGTTTTGTATCACTAAAGACAAAGAAAAGGGAGGGAACAATTTCAAACATTCAAAACGAGCAGGCGCCATAACAGTTGGGGTTTGTATTGCAGCGCCTTTATCAGCACATGCCAATTGACAAAGCACTGTTTAACATAATTGCATCATTCACGGGCCGCATGTATGACCGTCCACGTGTGGGTGGTGAATATGCAGGGAGGGGTGGAAGTAGAAGAGGTGGGTGGGGTTTGGGGGGAAGGGAGGGAGGGGGTCTTCTCTCTGATCTGGCAGAGGGAGACGGCGTATACCGGTAAGTGAAGGGAGAGTGGAGGGAGTAAAGCGTTTTGTTGACTGCCAAAGGTATGATTTTGAACGCGTATTTCCCGCGTTGTTTGCCGCTGCATAGTAATATTTTGAGCGCGTATTTCCCGTTTCGTGTGCCACCGAATTTATAATTTTACGCGTGTTTTTCGCGTTTTGTTCGCTGACAAACGCTACGAATTTGGCACGCATTTACCGTTTTATGTGCCACCGAATTGCATTACTTTGAGCGTGTATTTTCCGTATTTTTTGGCTGCCGAAGTGTATCCTTTGGGAAAAAAAGTAAGTTCAATGATATTGACAAGTGGTGTCATACGTCTGTTTATCTGCTTGCGCGCGCGTGTGTGTGTGTTGTTGTTGTTGTTGTTGTTGTTGTCTCTTTAGAGTCCCACACGCTGACAGTCACGCGTGCGGCCCATGAATGATGCAATTATGTTGAACAGTGCTTTCTCCATTAGACATCCTTGAAGAAAGGAAGTAAGAGGGGAAAAGGCCAATAGGCAGATGAAGGCGTTTGCCGAGGACTGCCATCATCACGAGGGAGACACTGAGAGGGAAGAGTGAAATAAACGGGTGACTGGACAGCATCTGACCGTGCCAGGTATTGACGCAATCCGACGGTGGATGTCCATTACTAAATGAGCACACAGACTGTGCATAGTATGTGATGGTTTGTTGGAGGACAGAAGTATAGTGAGAAAGTGGAAAAATAGGACGGAGGGTCCCACTTATTAATTAAAGAAAGAAAGAAAAAGAGAATCTCAACAACAACAAAAAAAGTAAAAAGAATGTGGAAAATAGTGGAGGTTAGTGGCCTACAAAAAAAAAAGAAGAAAAAAAAAGAAAAACAGAATTTGCACAGTGGGAGACACATGTGGTGAGGAAGCTGTCTGGTTGCCTGGTGGACCTGCAGCACACTGCAGCTTTGCGTAAAAGACTTGTGTCCATTGGGCAGCGTTCATAAATCTGATAAACAATTATGATCATAAGCATATCAAACAAAGATAATAAACAGAATAATAATAATAATATGATTATTATAATAATCATAATAATAACAATAAGCAGTATCAGTAGGCCTCTGTCGGTCATAGCTGACTATGGATAGAGTATATATACTGTGCACAAAAAGAAACGCATATTTTTTTCGCGGAAAATATTAAGGAAAATGTTGACAGAGACATGCCCCGTATAGCAGTGAACTCTGTCCAGTGTGAATAGTCAGACATAATGAATAGATATAACAGTAGACTGATGTCTTATTTCTTCTGTGGTTGTAATATTTTGAATGCTAAATGACGCATGAGATGACAAATAAAAATATACGTTTCTTTTTGTGCATAGTATATTATCCGACCTAATATTTATATTTGTCCGGACTGTCTGTTCACACCAACAGCGTCGCCTGTGGCTATAGAGACAGATGCGAGAGTTGTATTCTCTGACACAATGGTCGCATCTGCATGTTGACACTGGTTTGTTGGCTGTCATCCCCTTTCTGCGGGCTCGTTTTTCTGCTGCAGCAGCTGTCAGTTCTTCTTCGCCAGTCTGCAGTTGCTTCTTGAGAGTGCTTCTCCACCCACCTGTTGCTGTCTGCTGTGAGGTCCTCTCAGGACTCGGTGTTGATCTCAAGCGCCTTCGTGTCTCTTTTGCAAAAGTCTTTGTATCTCGGCTGTGAACGGCCAGTGATTCTCTGCTCTGCAGCAAGCTCTCCATAGAGGGTGTCTTTTGGGATGCGACCATCCTCCAGCCAACGCAACTGACGCAGTAATGATAATAATGGTAACAAATATAAGGATAAGCATAATAACATGATTATAACAAACACAGCAAGCATAATAAATGTAACATAATGATAATAATATGATAAAGGCATAAACATAAACACAACAATAATAACAATGATGATAATAATAGTAATAAAACAATGACATGGCTTACCCAATGCAACCAACACCGTCTCAGCAGGGTATACATGGAAGGGAGGCCAGCGCGAGACAGGACTTCTGTGTTGGTCACCCTGTCTCGCCGGCAGATGCCCAGTATACGTCTGAGGTGGAAGGAACTGAGCTTGATAATAAGCGTAATACACATGATAATAATAATAACAATAAACATGATAGTAACTATAAACATGATAATATTAAACATGGTAACACATCAACATAAACACAGTAATAATAATCATGAAAATATAAATGATGATAATGAAATAATGACATGGCCCAGCCAATGCAACCATCACCGTCTCAGCAGAGTGTACATGGGAGGCCAGCGCGAGACGGGACTTCTGTGTTGGTCACTCTGTCTCGCCGGCAGATGCCCAGTATACACCTGAGGTCTCTGAGGTGGAGAGAATTTAGCCTGTTAATATCAAACATGATAATAACAATGGTAAAAATAATAAACATAATAGTGGTTATAAACATAATAATTATAACATCAATGATAATCATCGCAAACATAATAATGGCAAACAATAATAACAAACATAAACAATAATGATAAACATAATAATAAAAACAAACACAATTATAACACTAATAATAACAATAACAATAATAATAATAACAATAAAGACCGCCTTAACACAAAAAAGGAGGGGGGGGGGGGCCTAAAACAAAAGCCCCCCCCCCCTCCAAAAAAAAAAGAAAAAAAAAGAAAAATTACAAAGGTGGAGGGACTAAAAAATAAAGTACCAATAACGTAATGATAATAATACACCTAATCACAAAACGCATAATAACAATAAACGTAATTCTAATCAACATAATAATAAACACAGCAATAATAAACATAATATACAGTAAGATGATGCACATAATAAACATAATAATAAGCATAATAAACATAAAGATCATAGTAACAAACAATAATAACGGTAAACATAATTATAATAATGATAAACATAATAAACATAAACACTACTACCACTAATAATGATAATAATAAATAATTACATGGCCCAACCATGGAAGGGAGGCTAACGCAAGACAGGACATCTGTGTTGCTTACCCTGTCTCGCCAGGAGATGCCGAATATACGCCGGAGGCATCTGAGGTGGAAGCGAAGGAATTGAGCCTAATAATAAGCATAATGAACATAACAATGATGATGATAATAACGATAAAAATAACAGTAATGATGAACAAAATAATAGTACACATAATAATAATGAGCATACTGATGGTAACAACCATAACAAACATAACAATAATAAACAAAAACGTAAACATGAATGCAATAACACTAATAATAATACTAATACTAACAAAATTAATAGTTACAACAACACTAATAATAATAATAATAATAACAAAATTAATAGTAACAACAATAATAATAATAGTAACAGCAATAAGAAAGACCGCCTTAAAACGAAAAAGAATGGGGATAAAAGGCCAAACACAAAAGCCCCCCAAAATAGCAAAGGCGGGGGTGGTGGAGGGACAAAGAAAATGATAATGATAATAAGGAAATAAACATAATTACAACATGCATAATAACAATAAACTGAATAATCATAATCAACAGAAAAATAAACACAAAATCATGCACAGACGCACGCATACACATAAACGCATAGCATGCGAGTCCATTGCATCTGCTTGGCACCTTGACCAAGTTAGTGTGCCTTGCGGTCAGCTAGGCTTTAAACATGTATTGGACCTGTTCCTTTAAAGCACCGACTTCTGAACAAACTGATGTTGGCATTAAAGGTGGCAGCCTTGATACGACCTTTTTGGGTGGATAGGCCACAAGCTGCAGACATTGTCCTCGGCAAGAAATATCGGATCATGAGCACTTTTTTTTCTCTTGCATTTGCAGAAATATTTATGCAGAAAAATTCTTGAGCATTCAGGTTCTGACCCTCAAATGGTACAGTGTAAAACTCTTTGTCACTGCCATCTGTCTGCCAACATGTCAGTACCTATCTTACCTTTTGGGGCAACAGCACGGTGTCCTACTCGGTGGGTCTGGGCACAAAGCAAGGCATAGTTATGTCTCCTTGACCAAACCATCTACCTCCCATCTACGTCTGGTGGTCGTAAAGAAGAAACAGTTCTGTGCCGGCTGCACACCGGCCATTCGTATTTTACCCATTCGTACCTTTCAAAAAAGCACATCAGTCAAGTTCACATCACCAGACAACATAGTTGCAACCTCTGTGGCCAGTTGTTTACAAGAAAGAATGACTTGCAGCGTCACCAACAAACCAAACACCCTTCCCCGTCAGCCATCAAGACAGCTGTACAAGTTGACGCAGGAAGGAAGAGGAAGGCAGCGGGAAGAGCACCATCATCTGCATCTACAGGCCCCACACCCAACAAGGTATTGAAAGCACTACGATCAGAAAAGTCTTTTAAAGTCTTCTCAACCAGAGAGTTCCCTCTGGGGGTTGCAGAGGCAGGTGAACCCTCACTGTCCAACCGCAGGCTGAAACTATCTTCGAATTATTACATCAGACTGTTCTCGGAACCGGAGAATCCTGCATATGACTGTCTTTGACCCCCAGTTTCAAAGCAAATTCGAAAACAACCCTAACTGAATTCCAGGAAATTGATTTTCTTCAGAGTCCAGACCCAGCAGAATCTCTGACCAATACTGTGATAAACTGTGCTAAAACCTGTATTCCAGTGTCTTCCGACAAACTCCAAATGCCCAATACACCCTGGTTTAATTCTGACTGCCAACGAATCTCAAAAGTACGCAAACGGGCTCAGCGTCGGGTATACCAACGACCTTCAGGTCCCAACGCTCGAGCCCATCAGAAACTCCGTGCCAAATCGAGACACACGTTCAAAATCAGTAAACGTCAGTCTTGGAGAAACTTCTGCTCTGGGCTGACATCTAAAACTTCAAAGAAAAATGTTTGGAACATCATCAGAAAAATCAAAGGGAAGAACACCAACCCCTCCATTCATCACCTGAAACTTGCCAATGCTCTGATCACTGACAAACAAGCTGTTGCTAATCTGTTGGCCTCCACCATCCAACAGAACTCCTCATCCAATAAATCTGCAGCCTTTTTAAGAAACAACTCGGGGAGAAATCTTTATACAATTTCACATCAGACAACTCTGAAGCCTACAATCTTCCTTTTTCAATCACCGAACTAAAATTAGCTTTACAAACCTGCACTGATTCTGCCCCCGGTCTGGATGATATTCATTATCAGGTTTTGAAACATTTTCCAGAAAGCTGTCTCCAGACCCTTCTTAAAGTATACAACCATATCTGGACCACTGGGTACTTTCCGCCCTCCTGGCGGAAAGCCCTGATCATTCCAATACCTAAGCCTGGAAAGGACCTTACCAACCCTTCAAACTATCGTCCAATAGCTCTGACTAGCTGCCTCTGTAAGCTGATGGAAAAGATGGTCAACTCCCGTCTGATGTGGAAGCTGGAAACGGATGGCCTTTTGGCCAGTGAACAGTGCGGGTTCCGGAAGTACCACTCGACAGTTGACCATTTAATCCGTCTGGAAACCACCATCCGCAACGCCTTTGTCAATAAGCAGCATGTGGTCGCTATCTTTTTTGACCTAGAAAAAGCGTACAACACCACATGGAAATCAGGAATCCTTATGGACCTGTACAAACTTGGTTTTCGTGGTCACCTGCCTCTGTTTATACAGAACTTTTTGGCTGATCGACAGTTCCAGGTGCGTGTTGGCACCACTCTCTGACATCCATGGGCAGGAGTTGGGTGTACCTCAGGGGAGCATCCCTTCTCCTGCCCTTTTCAGCATTAAAATTAATGACATTGTAAAATCGGTAAGCCAGGGCTCCGAGTCCTCTCTGTTTGTAGACGACTTCGCGCTGTACACAGTGGGAGCTTCTTGCCCCAGCGTACAGCGTCGACTCCAACTTTGTGTCAACAAGATCCAACAGTGGGCCGAGGAAAACGGGTTTACCTTCTCACGTACCAAAACTCAGTCAATCCATTTTCACAATTTTCGTCAATTTTTTGTTGATCCTGAAATTCGTCTGGACAAGTCCACCATTCCAGCTGTAAAAGAAGCCAAATTCCTAGGAGTTATTTTTGATCAAAAACTCAACTTTCTCAGCCACATTAAAAATCTCAAAACCTCTTGCCTGAAAGCTCTGAATATTCTGCGGGTCGTAGCGCACACTGACTGGGGCGCTGATAAGAAAACTTTGCTGCATCTCTACAGAGCCCTGGTCCGCTCCAAACTGGACTATGGTTGTGCTGTGTACGGCTCTGCAAGACCCTCTTATCTGAAACTCTTGGATCCTATTCACCATCAAGGGCTTCGTCTCTGTCTTGGAGCATTCCGCACCACCCCTGTGTACAGCCTGTACGCAGAGGCAGGTGAACCCTCACTGTCCAACCGCAGGCTGAAAATGTGTCTAAATTACTACATCAGACTGTTCTCAGAACCGCAGAATCCTGCCTATGACTGTGTCTTTGACCGCCAGTTTCAAAGCAAATTCGAAACCAACCCTAACTGTATTCCGCCGTTTGGTCTTCGTATGCAGCCTCGCGCGCGGAATGCAGGTTTAGACCTAGGAGTTGTGTCCGATTTTTCCAAGTTTCCAGATGAGCCTCCGTGGACCTTTTTCACACCAGAGATTCGTTTTGATCTTGCAGCCTTTCGTAAAGAGTCTACCAGCTCTCTGGCATACAAGGCCTTGTATGCTGAACTCTGTTCAAAATTCCCATCTTATCAGAAAATTTTCACTGACGGTTCCATGTCTGAGGATAGAGTGGCCTGTGCAGCCTATTGCCCTGGTGCTCCTTCTCAGATACTGTTAAAGCATATACCTCCAGATGCTTCTGTCTATTCTGCTGAAATCACTGCTCTGGTTCTGGCGTTGAGGATAATCTCACAATCCACTAAGAGGGACTTTCTGGTTCTGTCAGACTCGCTGTCAGCTTTGGAGGCCATAGCTGGCCGCAACCTTCTGCATCCAGAACTTTTACATTTCTTTGAACTTTTTAGCAAGTTGAAAGTGGATGGTTACAACATTACTCTGGCTTGGGTTCCTGGTCATGGTGGCATCGGAGGGAACGAAATGGTTGATCGTTTGGCCAAGAATGCCACAAGAGAGAAATTGTCCAACATATATATCCCCTGCTCAGATCTGAAGCCCAAAATTAACGATTATGTGAGAGACCTCTGGCAGGAGGATTGGAATACACAGACGGATAACAAACTCTTTCAGATCCGTCCAAACCTTACAGAGTTCCTCCCATCTACGTCTGGTGGTCGTAAAGAAGAAACAGTTCTGTGCCGGCTGCACACCGGCCATTCGTATTTTACCCATTCGTACCTTTTAAAGAGTGAAGAAGCTCCGTGGTGCATTCCATGTCATGTGCCACTCACAATGAAACATATTCTTTTAGAGTGTTGGGACTTGCACGATGTGAGACACAAACATTTTACAGCAGAGTCCATGAAAATCCTGTTCAGGGATGTCCCGCCTGACGTGATCTTTGAGTTTTTGAGAGAGATTAACGTTTTTCATCTGATTTAAGATTTTACGGATGAACGATTTTTAACGAAGTTTCTGGTGCGTTTCTAGAAGATGTCTTTTAAAGAGATGTGTGAAAGGTTTTTTTTTTTTTTTTTTAAATGAGTTGATTTTAACGTGACAGCCCTGATGTGGCCCCTTGCGGTCGGCTGGGCTATAAGCAACATTATCTTATCCTGTCTTTAAGTTGGAAGAATCTAAAAAAAAAAAAACAAACTTGTCTTAGTTCCTCTTCGCCGCAGTGCCTACCACCACACAAACACACTAAGAGTCCTTCACTACGAACAACATTTTATGCGCATCCTTGACATTGACAAAGTCTGCCGTGCTTTTGCTTGTTCTAAATGCAGCAAACTCTGGGACACACTTGCAAAATTACTCGGACAAGACAAAAACATGCACAGGCTCTCAGTCAAAACCCAGGTGGTGTGTACAGCCCACCACAAAACATCTAGCAGCAGTTACAAACTCGTGGTATACAGGGAGACACTTCCTTTGTTTTTCCGCATCATGCCACCTTTGATTTTGAACAGTATCCACCTCAAACTAACACTACCAGCTGCAGCACTTCCTATACAGCCAGACATGTCCATCTGTCGGTTTCTGTGGTCTCCATTGTGCCAGGGTACGCAAAACCTAAATGTTTCGTGAGCAAAGGAGACTCCCAGGAGCTGGTAGACAACGTGATTAGATATTTAGAAGAAATCTTTGATAGGTCCTATAGCTTTCTTTCTGAACAGTTTGGGGGTGTCTTTGAGCAGTTTGATACAGAAACATCCCTGATGTGGCCCTTTGCGGTCGGCTGAGCTATAAGCAACATTACCTTACCTTACCTATTGAAACATCACAAAACAAGAAGCACAATCTCAACATTCCCATTACACATATTACAGGAGTACTTGCATGAACTGCCTGTGGTAGGGTTCAATTCTTCTCATTATGACATCAGCGTCATTTAAGTTTATCTCATTTTCTGGCCAAAAAAGTAGCAACAAAAGAACTAAGAACACTTTTCTGAGCTTAACCTGTCTTTAGAAATTGTCAGATAGGGAGAGAGGAGATAAGTCCTTCATGAAAGAGTATGATGAAAAACACAAATTGTCTCGGCCGCGGCGCACAATGGTTGCCAATTATTTTGGCAAACAAATTCTGCTGGCCGCCCCGCTGCTAAAATGGTACTTGAGTCATGGTCTAATCGTTGACAATATTGCTCTTACTGTCAAGTATCAACTTAGGCTGTGTTTCAAGTCTTTTGGTGAGGCGGTTAGTGACGCTCGTCGGGGAGGAGACAGAGACCCTGCACAGGCCATTTTGGCGGATACGTTCAAGTTGTTAGGCAATTCGGCCCAAGGCAAAACGCTGACCAATGTAGCCAAACGCCGTAACCTTCATTATGTCTCATCCGACCAGGCATAAAGCTGGTGAATGGAGGGCGGTTTTAAAAACTGACGGAACTCTGAGGATGTAGTAGAAGTAGAAATGGACAAAATGGCCATCTGTTGGAAACTTCCTCTGCAGATTGCTTTTTGTGTGTGTATCAGTATGCCAAACTGCGCATGTTGCAGTTTCATTATGATTTTGTAGACAAGTTTGTGTCCCGGTCTGACTACCAGCTGTGTGAGATGGACACAATCTCACTGTACATGGCCTCGAGTGCTTCAACATTTACAGATGTAGTGAAGCCAGACCTCCGAGAAGTGTTTCATCGAGAATGGGATCATTGGTTTTTAGGCGAGGTTTGCATGTAACACAAAGCAGAATTTCAACAGACAGGCCTGTCAAGCAAACCACGTGACACCATCCTTTGTTCAGACTGTGCATCACGCAAACTGTACGACAAACGCACACCAGGCCTTTTCAAAACAGTACACAGCTAAGGGATTTCTCGGGCTCTGTTCAAAAACATATCGCTGCTTTGGGGAGGGAGGGGGCAAGCTCAGTTCAGAAGGCCTTAACAAGCGTCAAAACATACTTAGAAAAGACACCTACAAACAAGTATTAGAGATACAAGAAAGTGGAGGGGTGTGAATCGGGGCTTTCGTCACAGACGGTAAAGCCATGTTTACCTACTCACAACAGAGGAAATCCCTCTCTCTATTTACATCAAACGTGTGGTGTGCGCCGACGGCATTTCTTCTGGGCCAACGCCCATATAAAGTTCTGCTGTCTTCACTGTGACGGATCTTTCTGTGATAGCACCTTTGTGATCTGGGCTGTTTCTTTTCAGTGCTGTGATATTCTGTAAAATGTGTTTATATTATTTTTTATATCGCAGCGCTTTCAATACCTAGTCCTTAATGTGGCTTCCAACTTTTTCGTTGGGAACGGTCCTAAGCCCGTGTAAACACAGAAGGGGGACATGTTACAGAAGAAAGACAGAGACAGACGGACAGACAGGCAGACAGAGACGGACGGAGAGAGGAAGAGAGAAAAGGAAAGAAAACATCTGCAAAGCCCTGGCGCAAGGCAAACTTCTAAGTGAGTGTGTGTGCGTGCGTGTGTGTGTGTGTGTGTGTGTGTGTGTGTGTGTGTGGTATTGGTGCTGGAAGAGTGAATGAACTGTTCGAATGTGGCGCGTGCCGTTCAAGATCGATCGTCAACTGAATGCACTTTTTGAATATGGCGCGTGCCCAGCATGGTCCGTTGTATTCTTTCGACGCAATACAAAGGCCATACGAAATATGGCCCTCCGCGGGTTGCAACCTTGCCGTGGTCGGAGGGCTTGCGCGGTCCCGTGATTTTCTTAGGCTTTGCTGGCGGGGGCATCATTCAATAAGCAGAACGTGGTAAGGAGTTGATGCCTGGTAGGGCCTCCCATGTCAGATAGGCTAAGGGTGAGGATCCTGACTAGTAGTAACCCGTCTTTCTCCTTTTCTTGTTTTCTGCCTTTCTTATTTGGCTCTTTTCTATCTTCGTCTCCCCTTCAAGTCTCCTTTTCCACACTCCTTTTCTCTCTGTGGTCTTCTTTAGATCCGCCGCGTTTGCCGTGCGGTGCGACCTGTGACGGAGGGGAATGAGATCCTGGTGATTGAGAGGGCCAGCGCCCTCAACACACCACTTTGGCTCGGACCTCTCCTAGACAGGAGGTACACTCTGGCTCGGGTGTATTAATCGGCTCCCCCTTCATGGGGCTGGGTCAAGACAGGCAGTTCTCCGGCTGGACAGGGTAACCCCTGCAGTGCTTAGCTCTCTGTTCCCGGGAGTTGAGCATGATCAGGGGGGGGGATAGGGTTCGTGGCGCTCTGTTTGTCGTTTATCTCTCCTGAAACCTGGAAGGGGTCAAGACAGTGACTTCATGGCCCTGGCCCCTTTGTTGGACTCCATGGTGGGTGGGTAAAGGTGAGACGAAATTTATACACATAAAACATGGCTTTATCTAAAATCATTCCCCCATAAAGAAGAGGAAGGCAGTGGAGCCCATTTCCAGTCATATGGATTCAGACAGTGACTCGATATGGAGACGAGACAGAGGACAGGTTTTTGGGCTTCCTGGCTTGTGATTGAAGGGACAGAGCAGGAAAAGCCTATTCTTTTAGAGTGTTAGGACTTGCACGATGCGAGACACAAACATTTTACAGCAGAGTCCATGAAAATCTTGTTCAGAGATGTCCCGCCTGACGTGATCTTTGGGTTTTTGAGAGAGATTAACATTTTTCATCTGATTTAGGATTTTACGGAAGAAAGATTTTTAACGAGGTTTCTGGTGCGTTTTTAGAAGTCATTTAAAGAGATGTGTGAAAGTTTTTTTTCTTTTTTTTTTTTCTTTTTTATGACGAGTTGATTTTAACGTGGTGACAGCCCTGATGTGGCCCTTTGCGGTCGGCTGGGCTATAAGCAACATTACCTTACCAAATGACAGGATATGCTGATTTCGACCTGTGTGCATAGGTGACTGGCAACGTCCAACACAGGTTTGGTTTGGGATTAAGTGTGTGTGTGTGTGTGTGTGTGTGTTCATGCGTGCGTGCATGCATGTGTGTGTGTTTGTGCGTGTGTGCGTGCATGCATGTGTGTGTGCGTTCATGCGTGTGTGTGTATATATGTGCGTGCATGCGTGGATGTGGGTGTATGATCTGTTCGCATGCGCGCATGTGCGTGCATACTACGGAGTATGTATCTGTATGTTTTGTTTGTGTGGGTGTGTGTATGCGTTCACCTCTCTCTCTCATGCAAACACTCATTGACATGTGCATATTCACACTGACACATTGCGCGTGCACGCATGCACAGAGGTGTGCGCGGCACACACACACACACACACACACGCACACACACACACACACACGCACACACACGCACACACACGCACACACGCACGTGGCGAAGAAACAAGGGAAAAAACAGACGCAATTTTTTTTCCTCGACATTTAATTTCTTGTCATCACTTCATTGACAATACCACAAGAAACAGAAACCACCAAGTACATAACGTACGCCACATTTCCTCATAAAAAGAAAAAGTTAAATAAAAATAAAATAAAAAACACACGGGGAAAAAAAAAACGTTACGGTCTTTCAAGCTTCGTGAAAATAACACCGAGTCCACAACATCTTAATCATTATTGACATGATTCCTCTCCAGCTGACCAAATGAAAGTCATTACTGTTCCCGCTTCTTGCACAAGCTGCGTACAGCCCAGGCCATTTTATAAAAGGGAAATAAATCTACTCCATCCTTTTCACCCAACTCTGCCCTGTTGTCTCCCTTACCTCGAAGAGATGGAGAAAGCAGAAGAGGATTCATACACATATATATAACTACCCATTTACTGGCTGCACACCAAAAAATTGCCAAAGACCTTGCAGAAGTCATCGAGTATTTATAGACTGGCACAGTTAGATTGTTTTGAGAATTTTCATTCTGTCTGCAAGTTGGTTCTCCTCGTTTTCTTTCATGTGGCCATCAAGGCACAGTCCAGGTGGTTCCGAGCATACAAATTAAAATCGAAGGAATGGGACTATTTTTGGGAGACCACCTGATGCAAACGTAGGGTCACAGGTGAGTGCAAAATCCTTGAATGTAACGTCAGCTAAGGGGAAGTCATGTGTTTGAGGATTGTGAATGGTGTCATCGGTGGACATTCCCCCAAAACAAAGTGAAATGATAGGTGAAGGGTTGTTCTTTTAAGCCATTATCAGTTTATCTTTTAAGCCATTATCAGTTTAATATCAAATGCTGGCTCAAACTTATGCTAGGCCTCAAAACTCTTACATGTATTATACTGATCCCGTGCAAAATCTCAATTGTGCCGTATGGCCTCTGCAATGCCGCCCACCCCGTCTCCCAGCTAAGGTCGAACTCAGCCTCGATGAGATCTCCTGTGTCAACACGGTCTGTCAGGCAGATGGATGTTTGCAGATAGATATTTGAATTTGAAAACGCGTCTCATGAGCGAACGCTTGCCTGTTTGTCTGCAGTGTATTCATGTGTGTAGGTAGGCTGTGCCAATCCTTATGGGTGCTTGCCTTTAGGTTAATTTGTTGTTTTCTTGTTCTTTGTTTTTTTGTTTGCTTAGGGGGGGGGGGGGGGGGGGGGGGTTGTTTTGCTTCAAAATTTCTTGTTTCCCTTTGTTTGTTCTGGTGTAAGAGTAGTGTTAGATTTTAAAAGAGAAGGTGATGACCAGCGATGAGTAATATGCAGGAGTGACAGCGGAATAGGCTGCGGTGCTTGTGACCATCATCAGATCTCTCTCTCTCTCTCTCTCTCTCTCTCTCTCTCTCTCTCTCTCTCTCTACACACACACACACACACACACACACACACACACACACACACACTAGTCCTCTCGCCTCCGCTACCCCCACCTATCTGCTGTCCTCCCCCAATCAGTGGACAACAGTCAGTAAGGCCACAGAACGCACAGCCTCTGCCCGTCCCTCTGGCTCAGTCTGTCGGTGGCTAGGCATCAGACTAAACAAGTCTTGCAAGGATCTAGATGGTGTGTGCATACAAGGTGTGTGTGTGTGTGTGTGTGTGTGTGTGTGTGTGTGTGTGTGTGCTTGCATGCGTGCGTG
>CM065746.1:20798020-20843020 GCA_033310375.1 Conus canariensis
CTCAGAACGAAAATGAAAGCGCAGAGAAGGTATGTGGTGTGTTTTGTTTTGTTTGTTTATTTTTTAAATAATAAATGATGATGTTGCTGTGTCAGATTTGCGGTCGAGGTAGAGCAATATATGTACCACAACATTGAAAGAGAAAAAAAAAATGTGAGCGAGACGAGGCTTACAGTTTACACGTCACTGTCTGTGTGAATACGCACGTCAGAAGTTGGTCAGCTTCTTGATTGGGTCGTTGATTTGTTGGGGGGGGGGGGGGGGGGGGGGGGGAGAGGGGGGAGATATTGCTGAATGAATCCCAGTCCGTTGTTGCTGCCACTCTTCCCCGCCCCAAGGAGGGAACATGAACAAGACGGTTGGGTGGGGTTGAGGGGCAGAACTTGTTTTTCGTTTCGCGAATAAACGAACCCACCACCCAAAAACTCGCTACTCTCCAGATTCCGCCTTCGTCTAATAAGGATTTTAAAAAATGATAATAATAATAAAGTAAAAACAACGAAAACTTGTTTACGAGCTCTCATACGAGGAATTGAACAGGACAGGTGACGTCATCAGCGCCTTACACACATACCTTAAATTACCAGTGAGTCGCACGTGGCCATCGGCATCATGTCACCCTGATTTTAAATGGTACTGGACTGGTGAGGATATTACGGCAAACAGTACCTTCAGTTAACGGAATGTGAAAATGTTACGGCAAATCGCATATTCACTTAATGTGGTGGGTATTACGGCAGATAGTACCACAGTTACTTTGACTGTGATGATTTTAAGACATACAGTCCCTTCACTACCATGACAGTGGTGAGAGTGATAGGACGGCAAATAGTCATCTTCACGATTTAGATGGATCAATACTATTTGACCGCAAAAATGTTACGGCAAACAGTACCTTGACTTTGAAGGTACTACAGCGGATAGTCCTTTGACTGTGGAGATAAAACCGCAAATAGTACCTTCATTACTGTGAATGTGACCATGTTACAGCAAATATGTTTTGACTGATTTGATTGTGTGGACGCTGTAGCGTATAGTGCCTTCACAATTCTGGCTGTGGAGGTATGACGACAAACAAGTACCTTCACTGCTGGAATTATGAAGCTGTGATGGCACACAGTAGCCTACCTTCACCACTTTGACGGTAGGGATTTGAGGCAAATAATACCTCTACAGTATCACGGCAGTTAAGATCTTCACAACTTTGACAGTGTGAAGATATATATGCAGATAGTGCCTTTAATGCTCTGATGGTGAATACAACAAGGCAGAAAGTACCTTCACTATTTTGATAATGAGGATGATAACCACCAATGGCAGCTTTATCATTTTGACAGTGAATACAGCAGATGTTCCCCGTGCTATTCTGACGGTGAAGATATTGACAGCGCATGGTGCCTGTCCTAGTTTGACAGTGAAAACACCAAAATATGGTACCCTCCCTTCTGGGACTTTGGAGATATTACGGCAAATAGGACTTTTGCTACTTTGAAAGTGAGAAGATGACAGGAAAAAAAAAAAAAAAAACACCTTCACTACTTAACAAGAAGATGTTATGCAAAAGGCACCGTCACTGTTTTACAGCGAGGGATGGTAAAACAAATGATACCTGTACTATTTTGACACTGGGATATTACAGCAAATTGTACCTTCTCTCCTTTGACAGCGAAGATATAACAACAAATAATATCTTCACTACTTTGACTATGAACACAATATGGTTAAAAAAAAAAAGAGTACAATTACTATTTTGACATTGGGTATAATAGCAACTTCATTCTTTTAACGGTGAAGACAATGTTATGGCAAAAAGTATGAATGGCAATGAAATCTTCACTGCTTACAGCGAACGATACCGTCACTGGTCTCTTCCCTCGTCACCCTGAAAAATCGGTCACTTCACCTCAGAACTTCACGGCAGGCAGCAGCACGTTGTTTGCTTTTCATTTCTGTCATAAAGTGTCCTCGCTTCGGCAACACGTCATACTTGTGCAGTATCCAGAAACCAGAGAGTCATTTGGCATAATCTATCAGTTCAAGGCTTTGAAAAGAAAAAGAGAGAAAGAAAGAAATAGAGAAAGAAAGAAAACAAAAGAAAGACAGACGGAAAAAGATCACCAAAAAATGACTACTGAACATCTCCAGCAAGGTTCGGCAACATAGATTATAATTCACATTAACACAACGTCGTTGATATAGTCTGTTAGGCCAAGGTAAATGGTGCACTTTCCGCTTATTCACAGGTAACTTACAAGTTATGTGGGTTGACCAGGTTACGTAAACGAGCGCGCGATTTGTATCATTCACAATACAGCAGCGTTCGACTCGTACAATGCTCTGTATGTAACGCAAAAATTGTTCGCATGATTAAATTGCCAAGAGTTCCGAAATGGATACGACCCTCTCCTCTCTCTCTCTCTCTCTTCTCTCTCTCTTTGACACAAAGTGTCAAAGTGTCTCTCTCTCTCTCTCTCTCTCTCTCTCCTCTCTCTCTCTCTCACACACACACACACACACACACACACACACACACACACACACACACACACACAAGACCAGAATCGACTTCGCCAGTTTGTTGCCAAGAGATATTAACGGACATCATTTTTGTTTCAAAACAAGTGAATAATACTTAATAAGTCTATCATTCATATATGTTTCCAGAAAAGATAATCGACAAAATTACCACAGATTCATAGACTAAGAGCAATTCCATGAACACACAATATCAGTTTTGTAATGCCATCGATTAAAATGATGTCATATTGATTTGACCAAATCAACCAATGACAAAAGCAAAGGACAGGTGTTTTTTTTTTTTCAAAAGCGTTACATAAATGACTATTTCAAAATAGACAAACAAACAAACCCAGAAAACCATAATAAAAGTACAATTTGAAAGTGCACAGGAAAATTGCCGTCAAAAATATTATAGAGAAATAAACAAGTAAATAAATGAATAAGTAGATAAATGACTTACAAATTAATTAATTAGTTAACGAATAAGTAAATAAATAAATAAACAATAACAGAAATGGATTACTGTAAAAGAAAAACAACCAACAGACATGTCCGGAGTGTAAAGACCAAGGCTTCACAGATCTCCGAGTAAAGTCAGTCTTCGAGGACACATAGTACAAATTCCAATCTCACAATAATAAAACCAAGTGGAGGCATAGCTCTCCAGCTGAACATGGCAATATTTTTCTTGACTTGTGTCAGTGATTTTACTTACTGATTTAATGTGTCTTCTATAAACTGTAAATCAGTTTGTGTGTTTACGGGAATGTAAATCAGGTGTGTGCTTATGGGAATAACAGCCAAATAATGAAAAGAGGACATACCCGGAAGAAATTACATTCTGGGTATGCGAAGCAGGATTGTGGCGATGTATTTTGCTCTGGAGTTCTGATTCATTCATTCAACATCGCACTCCGAAGTTCAAGACATTCAGGCATATGTCCTTTACCCGCTTTGAGGTATAGAAGAAAAAATAACATTATGCTGGATCAAAGCTTCACTACAAGTAAATCAAAACTAACGAACAAAACGCGAACAAATTCAAGAAATGATAGTTTTGTTTTGCTGTTCTTTAAGGTTAAGACTAACAACACTGACATTTTTGTTTGGTGTCTTGTTATATAGACGTGACACAAATCAAGTTTCTTGCCATTTCAAAAGAAATTGCACATATTGTACTAAAACCACGAAAGCAGCAATCATTTTGTCAACATCCTTGTGTTAATGCTAAAAGCAAACATTACCGTATTATTCGAATAACTCATATGTGGTTCTTAATTTTTTTTTTTAACAAGTAAGGTTCGGAGCCCCCCCTCCCCCTCCCCTTTCACTCTGCCTGCTGTCTGCTGTCGCCATAACTGAAAATGATATTTCCTTCAGATATTCTTTTCGCCTTCTTTTGAAAACTGCAAGCCGCTTTGAAATCAGAGAATCAGTGCCAGACTTGTTTCACACGTTTGCCAAGGATTAATTTTGTCGTTACTCACATGACGCTCATGCTGTCTGAACTTGACCGTCTTCACACGTGTGATGTTTTATGTTAAGTTTAGCTTGCATCCGTTTCAGTCTTTTCAACGATTACCACCTAATTTGATTTTGATCACGATTTGTACGTTTTGTTCGTTCGTTTGTTTTAAAGATGCTACAGTGGGGGAAATGGGTGTTCCGGAGAGAAAATCAAAGGGTGACGACACCTGTCTTTCCATTGTAGAGCGCGTTTCACGAGACACTGCATTGCCTAGTTACAAGAACCTCCTGTAAAGGTTTTGCCTGCAACCTAGGCGGCATTTTAAGAAGAACGTGAAATCAAAGTACAAATGACCTTTGATGTAGGTTTTTCCCCAGGAAATTTCTTACAATTTCTCGATGTGTCGCAGAGAAACAGTCTGAAATGCGGGCCCAGAGCACATAATTTTAAACAGTCTGCGACACCAAAGGAATATAGGCCTGCTACAGAAAGTACCACCAACTTCTGAGCTGATACTTAAGTGTGGCATGTTTTCACCATATTCTTCGAACAAAAAAAAAAAAAAAAAAAAAAAAAAAAAAAAAGGTCAACTCACTTCATCCAGCTGGAAGTTTTTTTTTTTTTTTTTTTTTTTTTTTTTTACTGCAATCTGCTACTGCTCATAAGTATTTGATCTAACATGAACCAAACGGCATTGTTGAGGGAAGAGAGAGTCAAGAGGAACATTCATGCATAGACCAAACCCGGAGACTGTCAACTTCGTTTTGCCCAAACGAGAAGAATCAGGCAGGAGGCATAGGCCTACACCTTATAACATTTCAGTTGGATCACGTACTGCTCATGGCAGATACTGCCGACACACTGAGTAGCCTTCAGCTCAACCTGAAGTACTTGGAATGGTCTTCATTTTTGTGCTCCATCAACGAACAAAGTGACATCCCGTAAGAACAACGGCTTGCTCGTGCTTCTGACCTGTCCAAAGTGTCAAGCTTGTTCGTTCCAGTCAGAACGAAGACAAGGTCAGCGACAGGCGTATGCACCGCGTGAGTCAAGCCGTCTGAGTCATGTAGCTAAGCCTGGATACCCTGCCTCCTGCACTGGCAAAAACCACTTGTTCATTTACTCGTATGGTCCAAAATGGGTAAAGTTAAAATACTGTATTTAAAAACTGTTGAGACAGGCCTCTCAGCTGCACGCTATATAACCAGTTCAACTGGCCCACCACATGTGCCAAACTTTACTCGCACGTGACCTAAAATGAACGCTGACGCATCTACTCAAACGATGTTCATTTTGAAGTGAATATTTGGGCTTGAAGGTAATGATACTCATCATCCAGTTTCTATTGTTTTTCATAAAAACACAACCAACAAGCGTAGACAGGACGAAGAAAAAGACACTTCCCAAGTACAACAACTGACAAAAACAAATGTCATTAAAACAAAAACACAACAAACAAGAAACAAAAAAACAAAACAAGCAAAAAAAAAAAGTACAATCACTGCAGGTTTTTGCAGTAGAGTATGAGTAACATCTAGAAGTATGCTCCACTATGTTTTATGCTTGAGAGCAAATGCAAGCCAACGGCAGAATCTACATTTCAGACTCATAGGACAATTAAAGACAACGGCAACAAGTCAATGTCTGCACCTGTAGTTCTTACAGTAAGCTCCCCTGATTTGGGCGAGAAGCTCCCATGATGCCAAAGACTAGTCATGTCGCCCAGCGGGTCAATAAGACGTAAAGCACAGCACGACGGAGACGAAGTCGTTGCGGAAACAGAAGTCTTGGGTGGACAAAACGGAAGACTGGAGTGAACATACAATACCTCTATACTGTCGCACATGATTGAGGGTAGAAAGTTGAGGCGAGGCGAACCAACACAAACTGCCACAGGCATCCTCCCTCCCCCCCCCCCTTTCCCGTCCCCCATCCAACCGTCGCTGCACCCCTTCAAACTACGATCAAAAAATAGATGAGAGAAAGGAAATTGACAAGAGAGAGAGAGAGAGGAGAGAGAGAGAGAGAGAGAGAGAGAGAGAGAGAGAGAGAGAGTGACAACATCAGGGCCAGCAATGGCAAGCAGATCATACAGCACAACAGTTTAGAAATCGACAGAAGCTGTTACTGGGAGATAAGCATGGTAGCGGTTGACAATGCTGCTTTTGTTGCTTTGAAGAAAAGCACCAGTGTTCGGGTCAGGTTCAACTCTTCCATCCAGTCAGACGAGTCTTCATTGTTGTATTCCATCTAAAGAAATCAACGCCTGTGACCTCTGCTCTAAGGGGCCGCTTGCACTTAGCCTGGTGTAAGGCGTTGATCAGTGCTTTCGGAAAAATTGAAAAAGGTGGTATCGAATCAAAATGGAGATCAAGAACGGCGTGATCTGCATAATCAGTACATCTCTGTATTCATGCGCTTGCCCAGTTGCTTCAAAAGTTGATTCCATTAGTCTCCGAGATGGCCACAGTCCAGGCCGATACCCAGTGCACTAGACATTCGACATATAGTGGACTACACAGTTCACACTGACACTGAGGATCCAGCACAATGATTGATGTAATAGACATGTCATTCCTCCAAACTGATGAAAGGTATGCAGAAAGCATACGTTCTTTTCAGATTGTTGAGAGAAAGAAAGAAATCAGAGCTTGCTAAATCGACAAATTATGATCCCCTTGAACCATACCATGTGTTAGAATGAGATCGAGAGGGCAAAGGATGTATCAACAGGAATTAGCTTTCCTGGAACAGTCGAATTCAGCTTCATAAAGTGATAAAGAAGTCTATACGTCTGCCATGCCAGTGAACCAGCCTGCTATACTGGACATGCGAACATAAACTGCATGTCTACGACTAATTCAAAAGCCTTGAAATTGAAACAAACCTGCCAATAGCCTCGTAAGCTATGTTCAAAAGGTACATAAAGAAATCGTGCCTCAAAAGATACAGGGGATGAACTAATTTGACCAAGTGTAACTAATACAATTTGAGGAAAACAGAATCACCGTGTCTTTCAACGTGAAAAAAGAGAAACTAATATTTTGCTAAATATGTTAACAATGTTCCAACCACAGAAGAATTTGTGTAAAAATACTAACCATATACAGGTTGCTGTAAGGCAACTCACTTTTAAAAAATCCATATAATGCAGCCCTAAAAGCGATTCAATTTTGTTAATGGCACAGTACCAGCCTCTAATGTCAGAATGGATAGATCATTAGAGGTGGTTATGTTCAAACTACCAGCGAGGAAATACTACCTATGATATTCATTTCCTTTCTATTGCAACAGAAGCTGCTATTGGTTTTGATAGACACTGACTACATTTTGATATTCTCATCGGAAACTGAATAAACGGGATCCATCGGAAGAAAAAGATTAGCCCACTTTGTAACCTGGCAATATGAACTGCAACGTTCGGATGTTGTTTTGACGATCGGCTCTATTCTGGGAGATAAAGCTGATTCTGAAATGATTTACCGCACGAAGGAAAATACATTCGCGTGGATTAAGCAGAACACTTCATGGTGCATTAATGTAAATCTGCATGGTGAAACATCAGCGTCATGATGCGTTTTGATGGAGTGGAGTGGGAGTGGGGTAGGAGTGGAGTGGGGTGGAGTGAGCGACTGACGTAGGGAACCTTCTGAAATGATGATCCAGAAAACAAAGACACAAGTGGAGCAGGTTATCCGAAAAATTACAAACAAAAGCAAAACGTACGAAACAATTTCAATAAGTGAGCCAGAAGTTAAAAAAAAAACTCAAGGTGCAGAGAAGTCCTTGCAAACTGCGGGCCACGAAAGGAAGACAGAAAGAAGAACTGGATGCTGTAGTTATTCCGCCTAGGCAATACACTTTATAATTCTATTTAAGAAGAAAAAAGATCAGAAAAAAGAAAAACCGCACACACTGGAATTTATCAGCACTCCATACAAATCTTGCTAGCTGTGACGAACACCGAGAAGAATATTCGATCACCACAAAAAAATGACACCTTGTAACTGAAATAATAATACAAAAGAACCCCACACATTAAAGTATGATAGACCAACGACCACGGCGAATCCTCAGTAGATATCAGGAGTCAATAAGCTATGCTGGATATATGTGCATGTAAACAAGGTCCAACCCGTTGGCCTTCCATCAGACAAAGAAATAAAGCTGGT
The DNA here is from genome assembly GCA_033310375.1 of Conus canariensis. Taxonomy (NCBI): domain Eukaryota; kingdom Metazoa; phylum Mollusca; class Gastropoda; order Neogastropoda; family Conidae; genus Conus; species Conus canariensis. The sequence continues at coordinate 20,806,181 of CM065746.1, forward strand.
TCTGACCCCTTGGTGATCCACAACAGAGAAAATACACATTGGAACAGGAGGCTGTGACGTTCAGAACTGTTGGCAAAATAAAGCAGCTGAGTTCAACAGTCCTGACATTGGCTCTGCCGTGAAAAGGCTTTTTTTTTCTGTGTGGACCTGTAATGGATGATGAAGTATTTGCGGAACTACTGCCATTCTTTATGAAGATCAACTACTTCGCTTGTCCACACACACACACACACACACACACACACACACACACACACACACACACCACCCCACACACACACACACACAACACACACACCACACACACAGAATTTCATAAAACCACAAGAAGATATTTCATGCACGTAGATTTGAGGTGACTGCTGTCGTTATGCCTTGGAGTACTTGAGATTCGAAAACAAAACAAAACAAATATGAAACAGGACCTCGCACACTCACAGACTGAAAAGACATGGACTGTCCTTCATAACACTGCTCTCCATTCTAGTCCGTCACATACTTGCATAATGATCAGTGTTGCTAATTTCATAAAAAAGGCAAATATTGTTGCCACCTGCAGCATGCAATTCTTAGCGAAAAAAAAAAAAAAAAAAAAAAGGCCTATATGTTCAATCCCTTGCGATCGTTATCAAACGCTGTAGGCAAATCGTTTCTGTGCGAATACACACAAAAGCAAATGCCAGTGAAACGGCAAGCGTCAGTGTTGCAGTCTCTGTTTCCTTCGAGGAACATAACAATATCACACAGGAGAGTCCACTGTGCCAGTGTTGATTTTTCTTTTTTCGATAAAAATTTACAATTGAGAAAAAAAAGTAATCATTTTCACCTGGGGCGTCATCAGTATTAATAAGTTTACAAGTTATCATTACAATTAATCGACAAAATCGGGGATGGGGGTGGGAGGGAGGGAGGGAGGGAGGGAGAGAGAGAGAGAGAGAGAGAGAGAGAGAGAGAGAGAGAGAGAGAGAGAGAGAGAGAGAGTTTAAACAGCAAAAACCCAATCTGAAAGTTTACAAACTGAAAATTGAACTTAAAGCCTGTCAGTTTGTGTACAAAAGCATCGCACCCTTACATGCTTAATGTAAATTTATACAATAACAACATACAATGGTGCTTAGCTTCTTTTTCATCTATCATGAACGCACAAACACGCACACACACACATGCACCACCACCACCACCCCCCAACACACACACACACACACACACACACACACACACACACACACACACACACAGTTCATAAAATTTTCATTGTGTGAGGACCATTCTGTCGCAATACTCGGCAGGAATTTATTTTATTCTTAAATAATTCTGCACAGAGCAACATAAAATACGAATCTACACATAGGACACAACATGTTTCTTTTCTTTTTCTCTCGGATTTTTGACTGTGTCTGTTATGTCAGAGAAACCAAATCTACACATTGTCAAAGCATGCAGTTTTCATATTGTTCATGTTTATTCCTGTGTATAGTTTTGCCAAATGATACTCTTTAAACAGTTCATGAACACACAAAATCAGTACAGAATATTTGGTCGTGCAGTCTATCATGCGTTGTTTAAAACAATTGAAAAATATCACTTTGGAAACATCTAACACACTGGGTAGGCCATACAAACGAAACAAACATTTTCAAATATTTGTAGTGAAGTCCAAGTGACTTTACCTGAAACAACCAAAGCATACAAAATGTCATACACTTGGGCATAGAATTCGTAATAATGCATCCGAATCACATTAAGCCAATATCGAATTAACTTAAAACATGAATTCATGTAAACTTGAAATCTTCCATGTTCACTTGAAACCAAAGTAGCTCACAGGAATCTTTGCTCGGCAAAACAGTCTGATTTGCTTATGTCCTATTCCCACCACTGTACTAGGTATTGGGTACGCTCTTGCATCGAACAGCTTCAGAGGGTGAAAGTGAAACTGATCTCCGTCTAAAAAAAAAAGAAAAGAAAAGAAGAAAGAAAAAACATCTAGACATTCATAGGCAATTGCAACTGATATTTTCAAAGTTTCCATTAAATATCTTTCACGTGCAGCCATATATCATTCATCTTTACAAAAATCTGTAACATTTGTTTTGTTCATATTTACATTTAAGTTTGCGCTTAAGAATACAAACCATCCTGCTGTATTTGTAAATTTTCGACAGTTTTATATAACAAAACAAAGCTGTCTGCTGATAACGCAAAGAAAAAATTCCCAATAAATTTCACATATTTACTGCCCTTCTCAATCATCTCAGGAACTCATTCATTAGTAATGATGGAAATAAAACGGGACACCAAGCGTCTCCTTGCCGCCTTGTGAGTATCCAGTATAATCACAAAACTTTACCGTACTCCTTGTTTTAGCTTTCACAATTTCATAAATACTTCTCATTAAACAATCAAAATTACTCTTCGTACATTGTGAGCACTGGCCATTAACAGTTCATTGAAACCTAACGGAAAGCTTTTTCAAAAGCAACATATAATTTTTGTTGTTGTTGTTGCTGACACATCGAAAAATAGTCAGCCGAGTAAATATAGTTTTACGGTCAAATGTGTCTGTATGGGTTATTTTTATCGACCCCCCCCCCCCCCCCCCCCCCCCCCGCCTTTCCCCACTCGGGAGGGAAGGGGAAAAGACAGAAAGGGAGAAACCAAGATGGGGGATATTAACGATAGGGATATAGGGATGGGTGGGGAGAGAGAGAGAGAGAGAGAGAGAGAGAGAGAGAGAAGAGAGAGAGAGAGAGAGAGAGAGAGAGAGAGTATTCTGCCTTTGGAAAGCATCAACTTCTTTCGCACGAGTCGAAGCGCCTTGACCCTCTTTCATGCACAGGGCTTTTCTGGCGAACAAAACAAAACAATGCAAAACAAAACAAAACAAAACAAAACGAAAGGCTTGTTGAAGAATGCGAATGGAGCAAAAACAGCGCTTCAAATATTGTACAAAATAAGAAAAACATTACACCTTTCCTTCTTTCACATACCAACACAACAATAACAGCATTTGAAGTAAACTTTAAAACTGCATGGGTTGTGTTCGTTTTCATAAACTTTTGCTAGATAGTCGTTTTACAACAGCGAGTAAAAGGACATTCGATCCACATATCGAAAAAGGAACTAATATGTGGCAAAAATTGGATTTAGATATCACACACACACACACACACACACACACACACACACACACACACAAGACAAAGGATCAAGCACGCTTTACGAAAGTTACGCAAATCGTTTCCTTATCGCACATTACAATGTAAATATCATCATCGTCATTTCTGGACAGCAAAAATCATTCAAAACGTGATTTCTTCAGTGATGCTATAGAACCTCTTGTATATGGATTTTTTGTCATACCTGTTTTGTAGCACTGACTGCGTTATTTGCGTTCAGGATGTGGACATGCGGATAAAAACAATCTATTGACTCAAGTTTGCATATTTTAGAGAGCACGAGAGAACGAGCGAGCGAGAGACACTTTGAAACCTGACACTTTGCAATACGACGTCATTACCAAACCGGTCTTGAGACCAGGAGGCAGAGGGACTAACAAAACAGCAAAAATGAAAAAAAATCGCCTCAAGTAAATCGCCTGCGTGGCACAAAATGAAAAATTTCCAATCATGCAAACTTATGTGAAGAAAAAGGATAGAAGCTATTCAAAGGTGTGTGGCAAATTCTATGTAATACACATTCACACATCGTAATTACTACCACTAATAACAACAACAAAACGATCTGAAACATGTCAAATATACACCGTCTTTTCCTCATGGGACCAACACTTGACCACAGTAACTCAAACACCAATTTTTTTTTTCTGTCCACTACTCCGAACATCTGTAGCACATTTTTGCAACAGACTGTGCGGAAGGAATCCAAGTTATTACGACAATATACCATGGAGATCATATTTTTCAATTATGCCTGGCTTGGAAATGCTGCATGATAATCTCACATCTTCTGGAACTTCACACTGAAAAGCAAAATGCTATTTATCATCCACAGCATACCCACACACTGGATGAGTCGATCCACGGATGGTCCAGAATAGAAACATCTACTGACATAAAATCCGAAGGCCATCAGCCTAAACTACGTTAAATGTCTTTCGTGCAATTCAGTCGCAATAGCTGAGATGTTCTTTTCTGGTTTAAAAATATTTCAAAATGGACAGAACCATTGATTATACTTTCCCTCATATTCCGAATCAGAGACCCCATTCTGTTTATTCCAAGAGATTTACTGAATTTCATTCCGAAATGAAATTCAGTTCGTGTCCTACCTACTGAGACAACCACACAGTCCCGAACACAATCTCCGATAGGAATGTCTTAATACGATATGCCAACATTTCTCACCCAGGCTCCAGCTGCTTCAACATCATTTCGTATGTCTGTCTACAAATTCTGGGAAGCGGGAGCCTCAAAGTTTGAACCAGTGTCTAATACATTTAATGTGTCTTTAAAAACAGCAGACAGTAGCTAGTTCCACCATATAACATCTCGCTGGATGCATCGATGGGAACACCCAAAAAACATTTCATGGCGAAGCTACGAACTTATTCCTTCTGCTTTTTATGTACGAGAACGCATATCACAGTCTCACGTGTAAGTTTGGCTCTATTTGTGTATCGAACATGGTGCAACAGATACAAAATACCTGAACTCAACTTTTACAACGTTGTTAGGTTTTCCATGACACTTTCGTTTCCTTCCAGCAAGATTCGCCCCTCCCAAAGACTACTGCTTAAACTTAAGTTTTGTCATTAACAGAATTCTTAAACGTTTGTAAGTATAAAGAGCTTTCACTTCCATATTCCATATTACGAAAACAGTAACTTTTTTTTTTTAATCAAGATTTACTTACAAGCAAAATCGGTCAAGTTATTCTTTGAAAGCATTCAGCTGCTTTTGTAAGTCAGATATTGCGCTGGATAAGACAATGATATCATCTGCAAAGAGTCCTAAAAAATTCAGTAACTCCCGGTTTTATTTGTATTCCACGATTTCCTGTTTCTTTTCTATTCCTTTTTATTATACTTCTTTCTCGTTTTTTTTTTTTTTTTAAAGATTTAAAAATGTCAATGGGCTTAGAACACATAATAGACAAGCTTTGCACAGACAACACAAAAATATCACACACACACACACGCACACACACACACACACACACACACACACACACACACACACACACACACACACACACACAAAGCACTGATGATTATGAAACATGGACATAATCTCGACTATGCTCCCAAGCAGAAAAAAGTGCACAACTTCAGCTGTTGATGTCTATAAAATTGCCCAATGCACTGCACTTATCCAGTAACATACAATACATTTCTGCCTACATTCCTTCACCCAAGTAAGTGTGACAAATGAAAACAGCAGAGACAGAAGTATGCGAATACGTATGGGCGGGCCCTCTCATCTTGGGAGACTTTGCGCGTTACTTTACGGGGGATTTTCACCAATAAAAATGGCTGTCTTCGTGTGTGTGCCACACATAACAGGGCAGGAAGGCTGACTACAGCCCGGATTATAAACCACCGAGCCAAGCAAACCACACAATCCTAGTAAACAGACAGGCCGACTGAACTTCTTAATCATCTGTGTCCCCTTCCCATCTGTGTAGTGAGGGAAAAATCAACAACGACAAAAAAAAAAAATAAAATAATAAAATAAGGATGAAGTAAAATCACATCAAATAACGAACGACATGAAATGGCATGAAAACAAACATTGGGGGAAAAAAAACTCAAATCAAATCGACAGCACGATCGGCAAAATAGCAGCACTAAGCATTACTTGACACTTTCATCTGTGGGTCTGGCAAACACTGAAGTGGTAAAATGCGTGTGTGGCCGTTCTTTTTGATCTACGGTAATCTACAAACAAGAAACTGCACGCTAGGAACTGACCAAGCAGCTTCAACAGCATAAATTCGGTCGCAACATTATGGGTGGTTTCTGGAAATGGACTGGTCAAAATCTGTAAATACTGGTCCGATATTAAACACACACACACACACACACACACACACACACACACACACACACACACACACACACACACGCGCGCGCGCGCGCGCGCGTACATGAACCTAACTAGGCAAAATCAGGCCTGTAGCCAGGATATGTTAAACTAAAAGCATACAATGCGGCTCTAGAACGATAGAACTGAGTGCTTAAACATAAGGGTTTGTGGAGTTATTCGTAGATAGAAGTCGTAAACAGAAGTCAAACTGGGCTTTTAGAAAGGAAACCGGGAAAAGGAGGGAGGTGGGGGGGGGGGGGGGGGGGGAGGGGAAGAAGAGAGAGAGAGAGAAAGACAGAGAGAGAGAGAGAGAGAGAGAGAGAGAGACGGGGGGAGTCTAACAGACAGAGGGACCAACAGACAGACTGACAGACAGAAGCAGATAGAGGAGGTGCTGGTGATTGGGGTTTAGTTTTATTATTATTATTATTGTTGTTGTTGTTATTGTTATTACTATCACAGCCAAGCCGACAACACAAAGTCTTTTGAGGGCTGTCAGAGTCAGATGTGACATGGAGAAAATAGTTATCATGAAAAAGAAACAAAGGAAGCGGGTGAGGGGGGTGGGGGTGGGGTGGGGAGGGAAAGCGAAGGGTGATTAGGGTTTGATTTTAGTATGTTATTAATATAGCTCAGCCGATCAGACAAAGCCTTTTCGAGGCTGTCACACTCACACAGAAAACAACATTAAATCATAAACATGTAACTTCATTTAAAAAAAAATCAGAACATGATAGCAAAATAACTGAATTCAACATGACATGATACAGTAAAAGTGTTGATATCATTATGAGATATGACTAAGGTGCGCTCATAGCGCAAGGCACTCCCCTTGATTTGTCACACACACACACACACACACACACACACACACACACACACACACACATGCACACACACACACACACGCACGCACGCACGCACGCACGCACGCACGCACGCACGCACGCACACACACACACACACACACACACACACACACACGCAATTTCTAAATCGAAAGAAAAAAAAAACATTAATGCCAAATACAGAAAAAGCCATATAGGCAAACGGACACTGCAGAACGAGCAGCTAGAGTCCATTCTGGACACCCTGTACAATACTTACTATCCAGTCGTCAGATCACAACAACAACAAGAACAACAACAAAAACAAGTATTACAACAAAAAAGCTGATGTGTCATTAGTTGTAACGAGACAGTACATGTGAAAGGGTTTCCAGAACACAGGCGGGAGAATTGTCCACAATGGCAGAACAACGGTAGGCGACAGTTATGAACGTTAAAAGGCAGAATCAAAGAGTGTGAGAGAGAACAGGGAATTTACTTCTCAGAATTTTCTGTTGCCAATCTGTTGGCCTCCACCATCCAACAGAACTCCTCATCTTCAAATAAATCTGCAGCCTTTTTAAGAAACAAACAACTCGGAGAGAAATCTTCACACAATTTCACATCAGACAACTCTGAAGCCTACAATCTCCATTTTTCAATCAATGAACTGAAAACAGCTTTACAAACCTGCACTGATTCTGCCCCTGGTCTGGATGATATTCATTATCAGGTTTTGAAACATTTTCCAGAAAGCTGTCTCCAGACTCTTCTCAAAGTCTATAACCATATCTGGACCACAGGGTACTTTCCACCCTCCTGGCGGAAAGCCCTGATCATTCCAATTCCTAAGCCTGGAAAGGACCTCACCAACCCTTCAAACTATCGTCCAATAGCTCTGACTAGCTGCCTCTGTAAGTTGATGGAAAAGATGGTCAACTCCCGTCTGATGTGGAAGCTGGAAACCGATGGCCTTTTGGCCAGTGAACAGTGCGGGTTCCGGAAGTACCACTCGACAGTTGACCATTTAATCCGTCTGGAAACCACCATCCGCAACGCCTTTGTCAATAAGCAGCATGTGGTCGCTATCTTTTTCGACCTAGAAAAAGCGTATGACACCACGTGGAAATCAGGAATCCTTATGGACCTGCACAGACTTGGTTTTCGTGGTCACCTGCCTCTGTTTATCCAAAACTTTCTGGCTGATCGACAGTTCCAGGTGCGTGTTGGCACCACACTCTCTGACATCCATGGGCAGGAGTTGGGTGTACCTCAGGGGAGCATCCTTTCTCCAGCCCTTTTCAGCATTAAAATCAACGATATTGTCAAATCGGTAAGTCAGGGTTCTGAGTCCTGTCTGTTCGTTGACGATTTTGCGCTGTACGCAGTGGGAGCTTCTTACGCCAGCATACAGCGTCGACTCCAACTTTGTGTCAACAAGATCCAACAGTGGGCGAGGAAAACGGGTTTACCTTCTCACGTACCAAAACTCAGTCAATCCATTTTCACAATTTTCGTCAATTTTTTGCTGATCCTGAAATTTGTCTGGATAAGTCCACCATTCCAGCTGTAAAAGAAGCCAAATTCCTAGGAATTATTTTTGATCAAAAACTCAACTTTCTCAGCCACATCAAAAACCTCAAAACCTCTTGCCAGAAAGCTCTGAATATTTTGCGGGTCGTAGCACACACTGACTGGGGTGCTGATAAGAAAACTTTGCTGCACCTCTACAGAGCCTTGGTCCGCTCCAAACTGGACTATGGTTGTGCTGTGTACGGCTCTGCAAGACCCTCTTATCTAAAACTCTTGGATCCTATTCACCATCAAGGGCTTCGTCTCTGTCTTGGAGCATTCCGCACCACCCCTGTGTACAGCCTGTACGCAGAGGCAGGTGATCCCTCACTGTCCAACCGCAGGCTGAAAATGTCTCTGAATTACTACATCAGACTGTTCTCGGAACCGGAAAACCCCGCCTATGACTGTGTCTTTGACCCTCAGTTTCAAAGCAAATTCGCAAACAACCCAAACTGTATTCCGCCGTTTGGTCTTCGTATGCAGCCTCACGTGCGGAATGCAGGTCTCGGCCTAGGAGTTGTGTCCGATTTTTCCAAGTTTCCGGATCAGCCTCCGTGGACCTTTTTCACACCAGAGATTCGTTTTGATCTTGCAGCTTTTCGTAAGGAGTCTACCAGCTCTCTGGCATACAAGAAATTGTATGCTGACCTCTGTTCAAAATTTCCATCTTATCAGAAAATTTTCACTGACGGTTCCAAGTCTGAGGATGGAGTGGCCTGTGCAGCCTATTGCCCTGGTGCTCCTTCTCAGATACTGTTAGAACATATACCTCCAGATGCTTCTGTCTATTCTGCTGAACTTATTGCTCTGGGTCTGGCATTGAAGATAATCTCACAATCTACGAAGAGGGACTTTCTGGTTCTGTCGGATTCGCTGTCAGCTTTGGAGGCCATAGCTGGCGGCAACCTTCAGCATCCAGAACTTTTACATTTCTTTGAACTTTTTAGCAAGTTGAAAGCGGATGGTTACAACATTATTCTGGCTTGGGTTCCTGGTCATGTTGGCATCGGAGGGAACGAAATGGTTGATCGTTTAGCCAAGAATGCCACAAGAGAGAAACTGTCCAACATATATATCCCCTGCTCAGATCTGAAACCCAAAATTAATGATTATGTGAGAGACCTCTGGCAGGAGGATTGGAATACGCAGACGGATAGCAAACTCTTTTAGATCCGTCCAGACCTTAAGGAGTTCCTCCCATCTACGTCTGGTGGTCGTAAAGAAGAAACAGTTCTGTGCCGGCTGCACACCGGCCATTCGTATTTTACCCATTCGTACCTTTTAAAGAATGAGGAAGCTCCGTGGTGCATTCCATGTCATGTGCCACTGACAATGAAACATATTCTTTTAGAGTGTTGGGACTTGCACGATGTGAGACACAAACATTTTACAGCGGAGTCCATGAAAATCCTGTTCAGGGATGTCCCGCCTGACGTGATCTTTGAGTTTTTGAGAGAGATTAACATTTTTCATCTGATCTAAGATTTTACGGAAGAAAGATTTTTAACGAAGTTTCTTGTGCGTTTCTAGAAGATGTCATTTAAAGAGATGTGTGAAAGGTGTTTTTTTTTTTTTTTTTTTTTTTTTTTTTTTTAAATGACTTGAGTTGATTTTAACGTAGTGACAGCCCTGATGTGGCCCTTTGCGGTCGGCTGGGCTATAAGCAACATTATCTTATCTTGTCTCTCGGAATTTTCAGATGACGGAGGAGCTTTTTGTGCTGAAAAGCCCCCGATTTTCATTCGGGATAGGACAGTTTAGGGCGGTGTGGAGGAGAAAGAGATAGAGCTGAAGGGTGTGTGGCTGGGGAGGGGGGGGGGGAGCAAACTGTGAACAACATACATTCTTGAACATTTAAAAGAAAACCCAACCAACGTCTTAGAAAACAAAAAAAGCAAATAATACGTCAAAACAGCAAACTTGTTTTGTTCAGTACATTTATCATGCAGTTGCAGTTTTTCTCTGATCTGTTTTTTGGTCATGAATGGTCGACGGGCAGACTTTTTTGTTTTCCTCTCCAACTACTACAACAGTCGGTGCCACTGCAGAAAATGATTACAATCAGTTCAATAAAAGATCAAAATATAACGGTGCCCCCGCCTGACGTGTGAGATAAAACAAAATCCAACTCGCATCCAGACTCATTCGCGTAGATGCGTTCATTTTTTTTTTCATGGCTTCCACAAAAAAATATGTCTCTCACTCACCGTTTCTTTTTCCAAACCCAACATAAATACGTTCGAGAAAAAGCTACGGAAAATACATAAACAGTAGCGAACAACATTATGAGGGTATACACACACACACACATAGGGTGGATTCCATCTTTTGATATTGAATACGCACTGGAGCGGAAAAAAATGAAAAAAAACAAAAAAACATTAGAAATAACATTATTTTGTCAACTGACGGTGTGCAGTGAAAATGGCACCACAGCAGAGCTTGTCGGGAGAGGTAAAAACATCATTTCTTTCATTGCACATTACATTCTGTAGGCTTACCTATACAAGCAGATGCTCAAGTAAAGGTTATTTCTTCTTTGTTGAAAAATTCCTTTTTAATAGGCATATAACATGCTTGATAATAATGATGATTATAACATCCAGAAGAAGAACGGTACAAAACATACACCGAATAGAGTGAAAATTCAGAGGGCGGTTTGAAAGGACAGAGAGAGAGAGAGAGAGAGCGAGAGAGAGAGAGAGAGAGAGAGAGAGAGAGAGAGAGAGAGAGAGAGAGAGAGGTGGTTAAAAAGGGGAGGAAGCAGAAGAAGAGTAGTGGCTGTACAGCATGTGATATAGTGATAAAGCCCAACCTATCAACAGTCGGATTATTCAACGTTCAGACACCAAAGGCTGTGAGTCAGCCGATAAAAAGTTACTGTCGGTTACTAGACAAAATGTCACTGTCTGCTAACAGATATTGTACGTTCGGACACCCGTGCCTGCGAATCAGTCGAGGTAACAAGTCACTCTGTCTGGGAATAGATATTTTACATTCAGACACCCATGCCTGTGAGTCAGGCGATGATAAATCACCGTCTGTGCACAAATATTTAACGTTCAGACACACGTGGAAGCGAGTCAGACGATACTAAACCAGTGTCTGTGAATAACTATTTTCCGTTCAGAAACCGGTGGTTGCAGGTCAGGCAAAAATAAGTCACTAAACGTGAGCAGTTATTTTACGTTCAGACACTCGAGGCTGTAAATCACACGATACTTTGTCACTGTCTGTGGACAGAGAGTTAACGTTCAGACACCCATGCCTGCGAATCAGACGATAATTAGTCTCTGTGAACAAATAGTTAACGTTCAGACACCCGTGCATTTGAGTCAGACGATAAATAGTCACTGTCTGTGAACAGATATTTAACGTTCAGACACCCAAGGTTGTGAATCAGACAATAATTAGTCACTGTCTGTGAACAGATATCTAACGTTCGGACACCCAAGGTTGTGAATCAGACGATGATTAATCACTCTCTGTAACAGATGTTTAACGTTCGGACACCCAAGGTTGTGAATCAGACGATATGTCTGTGAACAGATATTTAACGTTTAGACCCCCTAGGTTGTGAATCAGACGATAATTAGTCACTGTCTGTGAACAGATATTTAACGTTCAGACACCCAAGGTTGTGAATCAGACGATAATTAGTCACTGTCTGTGAACAGATATTTAATGTTCAGACACCCAAGGTTGTGAATCAGACGATAATAGTCACTGACTGTGAACAGATATTTAACGCACAGACACCGAAGGCTGTAAATCAGACGATAATTAGTCACTGTCTGTGAACAAATAAATAACATCCGGACACCCAAGGCTCCGAGTCAGACGATAATAAGTCACTGTTTTACGTGATGTTTGCCCTACATGCTACCGATGAAAAAAACAAAGCTTAAGCAACTGACTCTGTTCCTGACCCACCTTCATGCATAAGATGCACCATGGACAGCTACGGCCTCGGATCAACTGGCATCATGACCCCAGTTCTCATTAATTTGTACAGCAGTGTCAACCAGGGACCGTAGTAGAAGGAACACGCACGTACCACTACGCATCCAAAATGTTCAGGACAGCCGGGAGTTGGCGTTCGTTGGAGAAATGTACTCCCGGCTTTCAAACATTCACTGTTTGCAAGTGAAATAGAGAACTGTTCATGCTTAGTTTCAACACGCCTGGAAGAAGCGCGCGCGCGCGCGCGCGCGCGCGTGTGTGTGTGTTGTTGTTGTTGTTGTTTTGTTTTACGTCTTTCCACATAACGTGATATTAGACGGGAAAAAAAAAAAAAATATCGGGGCCGGGAAAAAGGTTAACACAACGAGTCAAAAGAATTAACTTATCTACATCCATAACACAAAAATAGAAAAACCACTTAATCAAAGATAAAAAAAAAAAAAAAAAAAACAACCCAAAATACAAAAACATATAACTCTTCTGTCTCATCTCACCACTGACTATTATCTATTATAAGTATCTGCCAATTGGACTTTTAGCTAAGCGCAAAAAGAAAAGATATGTTTCACTTGCTGACAGGAAAACATTTTGAATAGGCTGTACAGACGTATTTGGAATGAATTTTTTCATTAAGTTACATAACAGAATGTGATCATTTGATATGCTATGACCACATATACAATGTATATTTTTGACATACTTTGTTTTAAAGCAATCCAATTTCCATCTACAGATCAAGGAAATTATCTGTCGTCTACGATAAATGTTTTGATCGTACTTACTTAACTTTTCATGAATATTTTTCATTTCATCGTGTAACCCAAAGCACCCAGTTTCTCTTTCTATCAAATGAAAATTGGAAAATTGTACTTTTTCTGCCATAGCATAGCACTCTTGTACAGACATAGAGAAGTTTAGAAAATGTGAATCTGATGATCGTTTTGCTCCTCTCTTTGCTAGAACATCAACCTTTTCATTATAATATAACCCACAGTGGGAGGGCACCCAAAGAAATGTTATTTCAGTGTCTCTGACTGAAAGGAAATGTACTAAATTATTTATTTCAGTGATCATCTCAGGTCGAATTTTTAAATTAAAATTCTTCATTGCAGTAAGAACTGACTTGGAATCTACACATAAAACAACTTTAAATAGATTTTGAGGGTAATCAACAACAAACTTTAAAGCCATAATTATAGCAGTTAACTCAGCAGTGAATATAGATTTGTTTTTTTCCAAGATAATAAGACTTTTCTTTGTTAAGACCTGGGATAATGTATGCTGCACCTGCATGTTCATTAATTAAAGATCCATCAGTGTATATCTTAAAATTGTTGGAATAGTGATCATGCAAATGCATTTTGATATTCGATAACAATAAATTAGTATTTTCAGCCTTTGTTAGGTCTGTATGCTCAATATCAAAATGTGCTCGTATTAGTTTCCAGGGAGGGATAGGAGACACAATAGATCTTTTTGCAATGGATGTTAGTTTGATATCTGAGGATTCTAAAATCGAGGAAGTATATGTTCTTAGAGTCGTTTGAGATGAAATATTTTTAGCCCTTTTGGGAAAATCAGTGTCCGATTTAATATTTATTTCAGGGCCTATATTGTTGTCTATAGCAGAACTTCTTATAACAAACTTGGTGCATGCGAGATTCCTATATTCCTCCAGTGGTAATATCCCAGCAGCACTGTATGCTTTTGTACAAGAGGCATGGACTGGTAGTCCCAATGCTATCTTATATGCTTTGGAATCAATACTTTGAAGTTTTTTCAGTAAGTATTTGGGTGCACTGAAGAATACCTCTTGTGCATACGTTAATTTTGATCTAACCAGTGCAGTAGAAAGGTGCAAAAGAGTAACTGTGTCCTGAGCCCAAGCATGCTTGCTAATAATCTTTAATAAATTTAAAGTTTTTCGAGCTTTTGTTAGAATATGCTCAATATGAAAATTCCATGACAACTTTGATGTTAAATTTACTCCAAGGAATTTCACTATTTTTGTATATCTGATGGGTATGCCATTGACTTGAAATGAAGGCATATTAACTGGATCAAATCCAGTATTAAATAACATCATGTGTGTTTTTTCTGTTGATATTTGCAAACCATTTTCATTCATGTAAGCAGAAAAGGTATTTAATTCTTTTTGATATAACTTTTTAATATAATTTTGTGATCTGACAGATGTACATTTTTTTAATGTCACCCTCATCCATATGCATATATCATCTGCATATTGGGCTAATTCTATATTTTTAGAAATTTTTGTGGGTAAATCGTACATCAGAATACTAAAAAGTAAAGGGGCAATAACAGACCCCTGAGGAATGCCCATGTATAATTTTCTTCTTGTAGAGTAGGAGTTCCCTACCTTCGTTCTAATATATCGATTTTCTAAGAAGTCTTTAAGAAAATCATAAATGTTTCCTGATAATCCAATCTCTTTAAGTTTATAAAGCAAACGAGAGTGCCACACTTGATCGTAAGCTTTAGTGATATCAAAAAAGGTTGCTAGTAAAGATTGTCTCCTGGAAAATTGATGCTTAATCTGAGTGGTAAGTTTGACCAAATGTTCAACAGCACTTCTGCCCTTTCGAAAACCTGCTTGGTTTGTTGGGATGACTTTGTTCTTATCGCAAAAGTAGTTTAGTCTATTTAAAACAATGGTTTCATAAAGTTTACAGACATGAGAAGTTAATGAAATAGGTCTGTAACTATCTATACTTTCTTTCAGTTTACCTTCCTTGTGAATCGGTACTATTACTGATTCTTTCCATATTTGAGGCAAATGACCTGAGTTCCAGCATTTTTTAAATATGCTGAGTAAAATGCTTATCCAATTGTCTGGAAAATGTTTAATCATTTCATTAGAAATGGAGTCAACTCCAACAGCTGTTTTTTTTGTTTGGGAGAGAATCTATAGCATCTTTCACCTCTTGTAATGTAATTGGGGCGTTGATGTCGCTTGTGTCGTTATCAGATACATCATTAAAGACATGGGTAGATTCTTTATCCTCTCTGAATTTTCTTTGATTTTCAGACAACCCATCTAACCTGCTCACTTTAGCAAACTGGTCTACAAACGCTTCTGCTTTGTCTGTAGATGATGGTAACTTGTTATTATCAAGAATGATAGGATATTCTGGGAGTTTGATTCCATTTTTTATCGTCTTTATCTCTTTCCATACCATTCTACTATCTTTATGATCGAATGTGTTTCTTTTGCAAAAATTATCCCAATAATCCTTTTTGGCTTGTTCCATAACTCTATTACTATGTATATTTGAATGTTTCATTTCCTTAAAATTTTTATCAACCATTTTCTTATCTTGACTTTTCTTAGTGTGCACGTATTCTTTGAATAGCCTTTTTTTCTCATTGACTGCCTTATCGCAATCTTCAGTCCACCAGACATTACCGAGATGTTTACCCCCTTTAGATCCCTGATTTTTCAATTTAGGAATACATAAACCAGACACTTTTAGAACAGAAGTACAAAACGTGTCATACATAGTATCAATATCATCATCTGGGGACAATCTTATGTCTAGATCTTTAAGTGTATTGTAAAATTGAGACCATTTGGCATTTTTATAATCAAATCTTGGGATTGTATCATCAGGTTTTGTGTCTTCAAAATTAGGGGATTGATTAATTGTGATGATGATTGGTATGTGGTCACTCCCAAGAGTTTCACTATAAGTTTCCCATGCACACGACAAAGCCATTTTAGGTGAAACCAAGGTTAAATCAATAGCAGTAGGTCTATGTGTAGATATATCAGGAACTCTGGTATAAGAACCATCATTGAGTAAACATAAAGTTGAGTCTACAACATTTTCCACAAACCTGTTACTACTGACCTGTGTGCACTCTTTTTCCCAGAAAGGAGAATGAGCATTAAAATCCCCTCCTACTAACCATTTGTCATTATCATTCTTGATATTTTTCATCCATTCAGTATTAGCTTCATCTGGACCCTTAGGTAAATATACAGAAGCACAGTTCACTTTTAAGGAGTCCGAAAACTTGACAGTTACAGCACATGAAAAAATCCCATGTAATCCACTAGGCACAGGTGATTGTTTGTCACAATACTGTAGTCCAGTATGAATATAGATAGCACAATTTACTCTATTACCATTTTTATCTGTATCTACTACTGGTGGATAGTAGTACTGTTCCAGTCTTGGTAGTTTGTTCTTGCTGATATTAACAGACTGGAATAAAAGAACGTGGCAGTCAGATGACACTAAAAATTGACGTAAGCAGTCAATATTAGAATAGAGAGAGCGGCAGTTCCATTGCAGTATTTTTATATTATTGTTAAATTTCATGTTTGAGAAAAAAAAATAAAAATAAAAAAATAACCAATTAAATAAAAATATGTTGCTTTAACACAATTGGAGCTTAGCTACACAGAGACGTACGCTGGTATGCTACATTCGTTCCGACCAAAAGCAACATAAAATGTCACCAGTTGTATAAGACATTGAACCTATTGGACCAGGCAGAGCCGTAGAAGGAATCCTCAGGGAAGGGTGTGGGGCGCAGGTACCGGGGACGTCGCGCTGTCTTCCGGGGCCGTTCCCAGAAGAGGTTCCTCAGATGCCGGCCAATATTCCCCGCTAGGATGCTAGCTCCTCTTGCAGTGGGATGTAGCCCATCACGGAGGTTGAAGCGGGCAGCTTGTAGGTTTGAGTGAGTGATGAAGGTGATGTTTTTGTCATCATTCAGCTCTGACACCAAAAGTGCGTTGTACAAGTCCCCTTTGATATTGAGTTCGGGGTGTGATGTAGGAGCCATCTTACTGACTATGATGGCCAGATCAGGGTTTTCTTCTTTGATACTCCTCACGCACTTTGCCAGTCTTCCGGAACATGTTGCTGCTGATTCTGTTTCTAGGTCCTTCGATCCAACATGCAAGAGTAAAGCATCAGGAGGTGTCTTGACAGATGCACTTGCTTTGGCCACCGCTGGTTTGATGTCATTTATTGTTCTTGCATTACTCTGATGCACCTTACATCCGTAGGACTTCCCTAGTCTGTTTGTGTTGACTTTCTTTATGACAGGGTCATTCACATATAATATGTTGGGAAGGCCCTTTAAAGTTGGATTTGGTTTGTCTCTGGACTTGGCCTTTAAGTCGTTAACATTTTGTTTGTCTCTGGACTTGACCTTTAAGTCATTGGCGTTTTGTTTGTCTCTGGACTCGACCTTAAGGCTATTGTCGTCATTTTTCTTGCACTGCTTCTTCGACTTCGGCTTATGACGCAAAGAAGCCTTGACGTCATTTTTGTTCGCGTTATCATTTTCTTCTATTTTTTTGTTTTGTCCACTTTCCTGTACAATTCTGCTGTGCGTCTTTTCTGTTTTATTTGCCTCGACCAGCAGAGCATCCCGAGAAGCTGTTTTCAGCTTTGATGGAACTCCAGCTACCTCTGCATAGGAGAGGTAGGGAAAGGCTCCGTCTGTGTTGCTATGCTAGATCTAGCTATGTCCTTTCTATCAATTTTTTCATGTAGCGATCTCATCTGTTCTTCCAGACCGGCTACTTGATCTCGCAGAGATGTGATTGTGCCTTCGATCAGAGCAAAGATCTGTGAGGTACTCACGGACTTGATGCAGTCTGTAGGAGCATTGTTGTCTCTGGACCTAGGCTCCAGCCCCTCCTTAACAAAGGACAAACGGAACGGTCTCCTCCACTCAGATCTACAATCTGTTCCGTCCTCGCTTCCGTGCTCCGCCAGCACATCCTTAGTGCATCCCTTTGCACACAGTACAGGTATGCAGCTTTTCCGGATCCTGGTGTGGTTTCCCATTGCTTGCTTTGATCGAAACATTGTAGCATCCACAGCACTGAACTATCGGTTGCTGTCTGCAGGCGCCATCTTGTGTGTGTGTGTGTGTGTGTGATGCCGTGTCATTTTTGGTGCAAGACTCAGAAGGCGACAGACTAAGACTTTTTCTGCCATATAATGCCAAACGAAGGAAGACACAATGAATGGATGGACGCACTGACAAGTAAGATGTGTCGTCTGCTAACGAAGCCTCAATGATTATCAAGCAATATTAGCCAGTCCGAACAGACTCTATTCTGACCAGTCTGAACAGAGCTGCGCACAGTAACGTCTGTCACCACACCATAACATGTTCTATGAAGGCAAAAACAAACACACAAATAAAACTACAAAATTCACACATGAAGCCAACCCTACGATCCATTGCATCAACGTCTGAAGAAAACACGATTGTTGAAAATGCATTGTTATTTTTTGTGTATAGTGTGTTAAAAAAAAAAAAAAAGAAAAACAAAAAAAAACCAACCTTGCTTCGCTGTGTTCGCGCGTTTATTCGTGTTCTGGCTTCTTTTCAGCAAACTGCAGTCTGTTCCACTCTTCTTGTCATAATCTTTCTAACAGCTGCTGACAATCACTCGAAAAGTTGCACATTTTAGAAAGGCAACATATGCTAATACTTCACCAGCAGACTTAAATTGAAAACAATGCTTTCTGTGTTCTTCATTTGCAAGCTTCACTCCCTTCTGCAGGACGGTCAACACACTCTAGACTGCATATTTCGTGACCGGAAGGAAACTCCCCATATGCCTGACGAACCAGCTCTGTCCGCAAGTTCCCAGAAGGCCTAGTGAAGAGCGCCTGCCACAGCTGGCTATCCTCCTTTCTACGGGCCCTGTGTGAACTCGGTCTACCCCAAACTTCTACTCCCCATTCCCTTCATTCAAAAAACAAAAAACAAAAACAACAACAACAAAAAAAAACCCAATATGACAAAGAAACTGAATATCAAACATCTTATCATGCCACATTATACAACTGTGAATGAGCGCTTAGATATTTTAAACCCGTTATATACAAAAACAAAAACAAAAAAAACAAAAAAAAACAACACACATACACAGAGGAAAATCCAATGCCCACAGCACATACAAGCAATGGCACCTTGACAGTTAATCGTCGATTCATTTCAACGACAGGAGATAAAATGGTGCAATGTAGTTTCACAGGCAGCTGTGGTAAAGATAGTTTCAAACCTTCGCCGTAGATGTGCATCTTGCTTAACATATGCAAACAGTGTCGAGCAGAACGGTAAACGTCTCTTCATTGTCACAAGACGATCAATGGCACTGCATGAAAGTCTCTGCCAAGATTTGCATTAATTTTGTTCGTTCTCTGTCTTTCACCATTGCTGTGCTTGAACTCTCAAATATTTTGTTTCACTAATGTGTGTGTGTGTGTGTGTGTGTGTGTGTGTGTGTGTGTGTGTGTGTGTGTGTGTAAAAAGATGTCCCTCATACAGACAGAAGAAGGAGGGGTGGGGACGGATCTGGAGATAGCGAGTAGGTGATAGGACCGTACAGACTGTCGACCACATTTCAAAAAACGATTAAATATGAGGCATTCAAGACTGTCCGTCATTAGGGGAGGGCTGCGTTGGGGTGGACGCGACCGTACATGCAACCAACATGCCCTGTATAATAAGAGGCGGAGAAAAATCGGTGCTTTCTGTAGGAATATTTAACGAAGCCACCTACAACTGCTAAATTTTCACACACACACGCACGCACGCACGCACGCACACACACACACACACACACACACACACACACACACACACACACACACACACACACACACACACTTGAAAGAAAAAGGAAAAACAAAAAAACACTTTAAACACATAGGAATAATACCTCAATAAACAACCAATGATAAAAAGCTGCCTCTAAACGTGGCAAACGTATATGTTTTCACATGTTTGTTAGCAACTTCCAGAGAGAGAGAGAGTTACAAAAATTTGGCCCTCCTCCTCCCTCCCTCCCCCCCCCCCCCCCCCCCCCCCCCCTCATCCCGAGTTCCTCAATGTTTATCCACAAACATTAATCTTCCCCACAAGGTCCCTCTTCTCATTATTCCAGGAAACCACAAGAAGAATTAAGTCGCTCAAAAAGCACGCAACCCCCCCCCCCCCCCCCCCCCCCCCCCCAAAACAACACAAACTAGAAAAGGACTTGGGAGACAGCAGACCCCCGCCAAGTCGAACAGATTTTAGACCCCCCCCCCCCCCCCCCCCCCACACACACACACACACACACCCTCCCATTCCCCCTCCCCACCTCTTAATCTCTGCCCTGAATCCACACTCAAACTTCAATGGTTATGACCTTGGGCGACAGCCCACCTTTCCCGCCAGATTTCGTTAAAA
The DNA here is from genome assembly GCA_033310375.1 of Conus canariensis. Classification (NCBI taxonomy): domain Eukaryota; kingdom Metazoa; phylum Mollusca; class Gastropoda; order Neogastropoda; family Conidae; genus Conus; species Conus canariensis. The sequence goes on from CM065746.1 coordinate 20,826,828, forward strand.
TCCGTTGAATACTCCCCCCCCCCCCCCCCCCCCCTCTTTTTTTTTTCGTCTTGCCGAACGCTGTTTAATAATAATAATAATGATAATAATGAATACTTATATAGCGCCTATTCTCGGCTAGAGACCAAGCTCTAAGCGCTTTACAATCAACACTCGCTTACACAACGGGCTGCCTACCTGGGTAGTGCCGACTGAAGAGCTGCCAGCTGGCGCTTCATTCAGTCGTTTCCGGTGTCATCCAGTCAATATTGTTCAATATCGTTCTCTCAGTTTCTTTACTTCCTTCATTCTTTCCATTTCTTACGCAGGGTGCATGCTGTGTGTAACGTGTCATCCATACCAACGGCCAAACTGGCCTACTCTTCCGAAAGCTGGTGATGGGATTTTACGTGTGTGCAAGATATTATGCGTGCGTTCACACACGGAGCCTCGGTTTATAGTCTCATTCGAAGGACTGTATGGGAAATGGAGTCAGAACTAATGTTAACTCCGAAGGAAAAATCCCCCTGTACCGAAACGGCCTGGCGGAGATTCGAACCCGCAACCCCAGGATCACCAAGATTACGAGTCAGGCGCTCTACCAACTGAGCTATTCCGGCGAGTGTGTGTGTGTGTGTGTGTGTGTGTGTGTGTGTGTGTGTGTGTGTGTGTGATGCCGTGTGTGTGATTCGTTCTTAGATCCGGATTCGCCCTAACATCTGATGGGTTCGTCCTTTGGCAAAGTTTTCTGCCACTTTTCGTTAAAATCGGTGCTGGAATAATTTTGCCAACAGACGGAAAAAAAAAACTTTCAGACACGGGTGAAAAAAAAAAGTAGTATTCTTTGTGGGGATCATAAACGGTATCATGTACAAGCTGGGGGGCTTAATCTTCTTCGCTTCCGACTCTTTTGGAAAGTCGTGAGGATTTTCGCGTTCGGTCAGAGGTGAAGCGCGTGGAATCCTGTCATTTTGATGCGTTGGAGGGCGGTAGGAAAAAAGAAAACTAGGAAGAGTTACACAGCAAAAGGTGGTCAGAGAAGAGGACGGTCTTCGTCACCAGCACGCATTTCTCTCTCTCTCTCTCTCTCTCTCTCTCTCTCTCTCTCTCTCCTCTCTCTCTCTCTCTCTGTGTGTGTGTGTGTGTGTGTGTGTGTGTGTGTGTGTGTGTGTGTGTGTGTGTGAAATATGTACGTTTTCGCGCACGGGATTGCATTTCAAAATCTCATCCAAAGGATCTGGACGGGGGAAAGAGGGGAGGAGGAGGAGAGGAGGGAGGGAGGAGGGTCTGCACAGATGAGGATTCCAAAGAAGAAAAAAAATCTCTCAGCTAGCTGTCTGAAACGGACCCTTGGATCAGAACGAACAATGCTTTATCCACGGAGCCACCATGCGCTGTCACCCCCCCCCCCCCCCCCCTTCTTGGCCTCATCCCTCCACCTCTTTTTTTTTTTTCTCAGCCCATTTCGCAATCAGCGCCTTAAATGTGAAACCAGTACTGAATGCTGACTACAAATACCTTTGTCCGACTGGAAGACGAGCCTCTTGACTGTTTTGAGCCTATCTGGTGGACAAATCACTAAAACATACACCCTGACCCCAAACCACTAAACACATCCTCACCCCAAACCACTAAACACACATTCTCACCCCAAACCACTAAACATATACCTTCACCCCAAACCTCTAAACATATACTCTCACCCCAAACCACTAAACACACACCTTCACCCCCAAACCACTGAACACTCGCCTTCACCCCAAACTACCCAAACCACTCAACATATACCTTCACCCCAAACCACTGAACACACGCCTTCACCCCAAACACTGAACACACACCTTCACCCAAAACCACTAAACACACACCTTCATCCCAAACCACTAACCATATACCCTCACCCCAAACCACTAAACACACACCTTCACCCCAAACACTAAACACACACCTTCACCCCAAACCACTGAACACACACCTTCATCCCAAAACACTGAACACACCTTGACCAGAAACCACTAAACATACACTATCACCCCAAACCACTAAACACACACCTTCACCTCAAACCACTGAACACTCACCTTCACCCCAAACCATTCAACATATACCTTCACCCCAAACCACTAAACATACATCTTCACCCCAAACCACTAACCATCCCCTCACCCCAAACCACTGAACACACACCTTCACCCCAAACCACTAACCATCCCCTCACCCCAAACCACTGAACATACACCTTCACCCCAAACACTAAACACACACCTTCACCCAAAACACTGAACACACCTTCACCCCAAACCACTAAACATACACTATCACCCCAAAGCACTGAACTCTCACCTTCACCCCAAACCACCCAAACCAGTCAACATATACCTTCACCCCAAACCACTGAACACACGCCTTCACCCCAAACACTGAACACACGCCTTCACCCCAAACACTAAACACACACCTTCACCCCAAACACTAAACACACACCTTCACCCACCACAAACCACTCACCAAACACTAAACACACACTTCATCCCAAATCACTAAACACACACCTTCATCCCAAACCACTAAACACACACCTTCATCCCGAACCACTAAACACACACCTTCATCCCAAACCACTAAACACACACCTTCATCCCAAATCACTAAACACACACCTTCACCCCAAACCCCTAAACACGCACATTCACCCGAAACCACCAAACACACACCTTCACCCAAAACCACTAAACACACACACTCACCCCAAACCACTAAACACACACCTTCACCCCAAACCACTAAACACACACGCTCACCCCAAACCACTAAACACACACCTTCACCCCAAAACACTGAACACACACCTTCACCCAAAACCACCCAAACCACTCAACATATACCTTCACCCCAAACCACTAAACACACACCTTCACCCCAAAACACTGAACACACACCTTCACCCCCCAAAACTCAGCATACACCCTCACCCTAAACCGCCTCATCTCCTCCTCCACACATACACATGACAAATATGACCACAAAGACAGTTCTCTGCTTTTCAATCCTGCGTCTGTATGCCAGACAATACCCAAGTTGGACGAAAATAACATACCAAACAGGTATGCTCGTCAGGAACTAGTTCTCACACATTTGATGTTTCTCTTCATACACAGACAAATCAAACTGAACAATTTTGGACGACACGATGAGACACGTAACAACACAATGGTTCACTTATCTGTTCAGACCAGTCTTGCAAACGTTCGGCTGCAGTGTACCGTGGAACACGCAGCAGACGAATGGTTGACCAGTCCGACTAAAAGCAGAGCCGATAAATAAATAGCAATACAAAGAAAAGTCAAATCTGAAAAGAAAGAATCCGACAGTTAGGACACTAGAGCGATATGCCTCCCTGCAGATTAGGTTATTGGCCCAACTGCAACATTTCAAGAGGAATTGAGTGGCTGGCGAAGGTGGTCTGGGCCCAGCCATACGATGTCAAAAGGAGTTTCACAGCCTAGTGAAGAAGGTACTGGCAACATATAGGGGGTGTCTCCTCTTTCGTTCTGTGTGCTCTGTGTTGTCATTTCTGCTAGATGATTTGACGTCACAAACACAGCATCCGTTTGGAGTTATGGGCCTGTCATTATTTCACCATGAGAGCAAGAGTTACCTTACTTGTTTGTTATCTATAGGATTTTACTTGGAGTTTTTCCGACGAAGAAAGTCTCGACCCTCCAGTAAAAGAAAAAAAAAACCCAAATAGATTGAGTAAACTGCAAGGAAAGGAATGTATTGGCTTGACGAAACGAAAAGAAAAATAAAAAAAGAGAGAGAGAAAGAAAAAAAAAGGAAAAGAGTTTTTTTTTTTTTCTTTTTCTCATTGAGGTCATTGTCAAAACTTTTCACGAAAAATTCGTTTCCCTGATGACAAGTTAGTGGCCGGATGGTGCAGTTTCAGGAATCTTGTCAGGCTGCTGCCTGTCTATGCCCACTCTCATGGGACCACAGGAAACCTCAGGACCCATCAGCATGGCGAAACTCGAGGTATGACAAAAATCAGTGAAATTCGTCAACATGTACATGATACAGGGAAGAAGTAAAATGAGAAAATGTTCACAGAAGCCTGACTTTCGCCCTTGCCCCCCAGCCTGCACTGCCGACTTAACAAGCTTGCAAGTGAACAATTAATACACATGGGTCTTTTCACAATTAGTTGGGGACACCTGTGACTGTGAAAGTTATGAACTCTGGTGGCATGTGATTGTGAAAGTTGAGTGCTTTGACGTCATGTAAATGTGAAAGTTGAGAACTTTGACGTCATGTGATTGTAAAAGTTGGGAATTTGACGTCATATGATTGTGAAAGCTGGGACCTTTGACGTCATGTGACTGTGAAAATTTGGGAATTTTGACGTCATGTAATTGTGAAAGTGGGGAACTTTGACGTCATATGATTTTGAATATATGGAACTTTGACGTCATGCTATTGTGAAAGCTGGGAACTTTGACGTCATGTTATTGTAAAAGTTGGGAACTTTGACGCCTTATGATTGTGAAAGTTGGGAAATTTGACGTCATGCTATTCTGAAAGTTGGGAATTTTGACGTCATGTGATTGTGACAGTTGGGAACTTTGACGTCTTGCTATCGAGAAAGTTGGGAACTTTGACGTAATTGTGAAATTTGGGAACTTTGTCGTCTTGTGATTGTGAAAGTTGGGAACTTTGACGTCATGTAATTGTGAAAGTTGGGAACTTTGACGTCGTGTAATTATTGTGAAAGTTGGGAACTTTGACGTCATACTATTGTGAAAGTTGTGAACTTTGAAGTCAAGTAATTTCAGTATTAATAGAAGGGGTGAAATAACGTTGACATTTTAAAAATCGGTGTCCTGAGGAACAGTGATATCATCATCAATGCTGTGAATTGATTTTTTTTAAGGGAAATTGAAGTACCATGCAAATATCATTAAAATCCACAACTTTCCAATTTTGGTGGCGTTTATATTCGATTATTTTCATTGTTCACCCATAATCTTTACCGCGCTGATGATAACATCACTATCTCACACGATAACACGGAGACTGAAATGTCTATTTCATATCAATCACAAAAATACTAAAGTTAAATGAACTGGAATTTTACAACTTTGACAATCACAGGTGTCCCCCAAATACTGTGAAACTGCTCATGTAGTATCAACTGTGCGTGTGTGTGTGTGTGTGTGTGTGTGTGTGTGTGCGTGTGTGTGTGTGTGTGTGTGTGTGTGTGTGTGTGTTGTGTGACAGACAGACAGACAGACAGACAGACAGACAGAAGAAGAAGAAGAAGAAACACACCACATGCAAGGACTCACCAGCTGAAAACTAATACAGCTAGCTTAGCAATTGTTCCCGTTATCTTGTGCTCTAATGCACACAAAACTTACAACAATAAATAAATAAATAAAATAAATAGGGAAACTCATAAAGAAAACTTTTTTCAAAACAAAAGAAATCGCCCTATGCTTTGCATGTTCCTTCAGAGTGACATACACAGATCGCAACATCGGCAGACGAAAAGCGCAATTCAAATGAATGTTAAGACGGAGCAGTGTTCTTTGGAGGCCAGCTCATGTCTTCTTTTTTTTTTTTTTTTTTTTTTTGTTTTTGGCTCAACTCCAAGCTAGCTGTGTCAACTAATCTGTTGTCTTAGCTGGGGGCGGTGTGAAACAAAATCAAATGTTCGTGGTCACTTTCATTCCCTGCCGGTGTGTGTTTTTTTAACATGAAAGAAAGAAGTGTCCAAAGGTTTAGGAAAACAGTTTACCATACGAAGTACAAATGTACGTAAATAAATTAATGTCAGAAAATAACATCAATTTCAACAACAACAAAAAATCTGTAAACAGTACGCTTTAAGTTCGGTTCATTTTGCCACTGTATAGAATTGTCAAACAAAAACATCCCTGGCAAGCGGCTTTGTTATCATTCATTGATCACTTAATTACTAAGCGATATTGTTACATCACACTAACATCTGATGAACAGGGCGACACGACCAATTAACAGTCTGATACTCCCAGTGTACAAGGAGCATCACTGTCACAACTGTAACGAGAGAAAAAAAAGGTTGACATACTCGTTTGGATATATGTGCATTGTACGAAGCAAAAGGTGTCCTCGAATAAATGTATGGGTAATTCTATTGGTGGCCCTTTGAGGAAAAAAAATAGAGACAAGTCATGTCTTACACATCACCAGCCACCAGTCTTTTTCATTGACTGTCGGGTAACACATAGATAATTCATCTCTTTAAAACGTTTTACAAGCAACATCGGAAATCATCTTAAAACATTTAAAGTGAATACGAGCATGAACATCATTTAAAAAAAAAAAAAAAAAGTTCTGAAAACATTGTGAATCAATGCATGTGCTTTGCTGCATTAAAATGTAAAACGGGTTCTTGCGAAACAGCATAAATAAAACTTAAAAGTACCGTTCTTTTTCTTCATATTAAACATACAATTAAATGAAATCAACAAACGGAACACGAAAATCTATTTTAAAAAAAAATAAAAATAAAAATAAAATAAAAAAAACCGCACCGTGACATTCATAAATACTCCATCGATATGCATTCCATAGAAAATGTATCATTGGAAAACCTGTGTGTCTATGTTCTTACGCTGTCGTGCATGGATCCCCGCGAACAAGTCAATCATACAAATAAATTTTCTACCACATTTAACTCGTCGTGACGCTGTAAAGACTTCACTTACTGCACACCTGCACAGCACGCTCATGTATCAGCTGGTTCAGTATGGGCATCACAAGTGTCTGGCATCACCCTAACAGGAGGAAGTGAACACTGCCCAGGAGACAGCAGGGCTATCAGGGTGGTGGTGGCGATTTCAGCCCAGGTAGGAACACGTGAGTCAGATTATCTACGCGAAGAATAGGTCTTGGAGGATGGAAATGGTCCACTAACGAAGCAAAGACACGAGGTTATCGTATGTAACGGAGAGAAGACAAGACACAGGTGCTTTGTTGTGGGCCAAATTAATTTCACGAAAAGCGTGATCCCGATATGATCATCAGTAGCGCCATCCCTCCTTCCTAAGCAGAAGACTACAGTACAAAGATGACAATTCATAACGGTTATAGCGTCAGCGTCTGGCGCGCGCGCGCGTGCACACACACACACACACACACACAACACCACACACACACACACACACACACTAACACACACACCACACACACACACACACACACACAACACCACAACACACACACACACACACACACTCCACACACACACACACACACACACACACACCACACACACAACACACACACACACTCACACACACACACACACACCACACACAACACACACACACACACACACACAACACACACACACACACACACACACACACACACACAACACACACACACACACCACACACATCACACACACTCACACACACACACACACACACACACACACACACACACACACACACACACACACACACACACACACAACACACACACACACACACACACACACACACACACACACACACACACACCACACACACACTACACACCACACACACACACACACACCACACACAACACACACACACACACACACACAAAACACACACACCAACACACACACACACACACACACACACACACACACACACCACAACACACACACACCAACACAACCACACACACACACACACACACACACACACACACACACACACACACCACACACACACACACACACCACACACACACACACACACACACACCACACCACACCACACACACACACACACACACACACACACACACACACACTCACACACACACACACACACACACACACACACACACACACACACCACAACACCCACACACACACACACACACACGCCGCGCGCGCGAAAATGAGAAGAGGACGAAACCTTATCCAGTAGAAACAGTTGAACAAATCAAAACCCTTGAAAAACAAACAAACAGATCAGGTGACCAAAAAAAAAAAAAAAATGGACCCCAGTTCCCTTCCCTTCCCCGCTCCTTCACCTGCCTCGCTCTCTCTACCTCCACAAACACACACAACAAAGCAAAAGCACCTCAGTGCATATAGAAATTAGGTTCGTTCCCTAAAAGCATAAAATTGACAAGCGCCATATTTTCAGAACGCTTTGCAAAGACAAAGTCAAAAATGATACTACCAGTGAAAAACAGCAAGAAAAGGTAAATAAGCCAAGCAACAAAATTAGCACAAAGCCACAATATGCATCCTTTAAGATAAACTTTTATCTGTAATATTCACATTTCCCAGAGATAAACATGCTGTTTGTTTGGTGTTTTTTGAAAGTATAAGTAGGTCTTTTTGACGATATAATTTCAAACAAACAAACCACACACACACACACACACACACACACACACACACACACACACACACACACACACACACAGAGTGAGTCAGTCCAGCGCTTTGCTTCGTACGTCTCTTGTTGACTGGGTTTAAGTGGTAGCTGAGAAAACTTGAGGGACATAAGAAACATAGGCTACATACAGTACACATACGGTGTCAATATTCATGTGCAGCAATTGAGGAATTGAAACTTCAAACAATGGCATTTCCATGGACTTTGCTTCTGCTGGTAGTGCCGCTTTAGCTATCTTATTGTTTTCCTTCAATAGATCATGCCGTGGTGGCAATTTTATCAAAGCATATGACAGAAAAAATGACGAATTTTAACAACACATGCACAAGCACAGTTCGGAAATATATCCTATAGGTGCAGCAACAGCCACACATAGAAACATCTTATATACATACATCCGTTATCCTTCATTTTAAAATGAATTTTCCATCTTTTGGACAAACAAAATTGTTATCCTGTTATCCTGTTATTTACGATTACACACGTACTCCTTTCTTCAATATAATTTTTTCTTTCTCTCTCTCACACTAACACACAAATACTATGTCTGTGATGACTGTCTGATACTAGCCAGCCAGGTGTGTTCAAAGGCAACCCCATCCTCTACAGAAAAAAAGTAAGGTGTAGCGTTCATTCGTGAACATCAACTTGGAATTGTGTTCTCTAAACACAAGTAAACTAGGACAATAATGATTCTTGGCCTGCGGCAATCGTTCCAGGCGATCCTGGAGTTAACCCCCCTCCCCCCCCCCCCCCCCCCACACACACACACCTCCACCCCTCTTCACCCCTTAATCTTCCCTTTAAATGATTTTCTTAATAAAAAAAAATATATATATATATATATATATATATATTTGTTTGGCGCTCGTAGAACATTTGGGGTATTTTCTCATCAAGTTCACTTTGATCGGTGATGGAGACACAGGGGAGAGAAATCATGACTGAAGGCGAGTGAATCTGTGACGGAGACACAGGGAGAGAAATCATGTCCGAAGGCAAGTGAATGTGGAAAGTACGGGGTTCCTTAAACTTCAGTTTTCTCCCCTCCCCCCAAAATAGTCGCTATGTTTGCCGCGTTGGGCATGTGGGTACTGTTTGTACTTGTTCCAGCTTCCCTCCATACAGCAAGAGCCGTTCCAATGTTTCGGTTCAATAAACTCCAATTCCCTTGTTTCGTTTAAAGTCGAGAACGATTCTCCCTCAGCACATAATGTTTATACTGTTGCTCCATCAGGTGAACTCCACCGGAACAAAACAGTGCAGTTTCCTGAGAAAGTTCAAAACAAGCAAGCAAGGTGTGTGTGTGTGTGTGTGTGTGTGTGTGTGTGTGTGCCGAATCGGACGGCGTTCCCCCCCCCCCCCCCCCCCCCCACCCTCTCATCAAAGAGGTTCATGTTCGCATGGCTTTATAGCTTGTTTTGTGAATATCGGTCTTCTGCATACTACCGAGTGAGAATACTGATCGTTCATCCACCAATCAGAGGATGTACATAGTGCATGGGGAAAAAAAAATAATGGCTATAGATTATTAGAACCCTCTCCCCATCCTCCTCCCCTCTCAATTCCTTTCTGACCTCTTGCCTTTGAAGACATTTTCCTTGTTTGTAATCAAAACGAAGTGCATTTTCAACGGACTGAAGCTGAATCAGAGACAACGGGTTTTTACTCATCGGAATTTTTGTTCACTCTGACTTTTTCTCATCCAAGCAAACTTACTTACAAGAAGATTCACTGTTCCCCCGAACAAAAGATGGTTCTGACTGAATAACTGGCGATATATGGGAAATAGAATAGGAGCATACGCACCAATGAATTCATTAGTTTTCTGATAATTAAACACTGCCAGTAATGAGGCGGATTAACAATATGAAGTGATACTGCAATAACTCTCTCTCTCTCTCTCTCTCTCTCTCTCTCTCTCTCTCTCTCTCTCTCTCTTTGAGCAGTAGCATCCCATAGTTTCTGAGATACAACGATGTAGAAAAAAAATGTAACAGAACAACCGACGATCGGTATTTAAACTGATCAATGGTATAATTATGTGTGACACATTGGTCAGTGGAAAGCGACTGCCAGAACAAAAACATACCATGGTTACTTGCCACTGACGTGCTGACTGCGAAGAATCGACACTCACGGCGTGAAATACCTTTAACGATCTACTGTTTTGATCAATAAAAATGATGATGATTCAAAAAAAAAAATTCATATAAAAAAATCTGACTGCTTTGGAACAAAATACACAATAGCCTCAACCAACGATTTCAGCACATGTGTTCAAATAGGGGCAGAAACGGTCTCAAAAAACTGCAGAAGATCGTTTTAAATAAGCTTCATAAAAGCAAAAGAAACACAAACAAAAGGGCATCGTTTGAACTGTGGACCTGATAAATACTCAACAACATTTGCATGGCAACACACCAGGAGTTTTCTGAATCAGTAATGTTTTGCTAATGGTGATGAGGAGGAGGATAACAATAACGGAAGGGGGGGGGGGGGGGGGGGGGGGGGGGGTAGGCATCGTTTCATTGGCAATTCACTCACACACACACACACACACACACACACACACACACGCACACACACACACACAAAACCATGATAACCGTTTTTCTTCTTGAATACTGATTTTTTTTTTTAAACAAAACAATGAAAATTACCTTCTTACGAAAAGAGGAATAATCACCGATGTTGTTGCTGTATAGTTACCCATGTGCTTGCTTTTCGGCAAAATCCATCGTAAAAGAAAGAAAGAAAGAAAGAAAAAACAACTAATTACGACCTACGATGAGAGAGATTCATGACTCATAAAAACAGGTGACTGTGACTCATGTGTGCACCGGTGTCATTGCAAGATTTCTTCGCAGATATGTGCGGAACTGGATGTAACAACCACAATTAACTGTTGTTGTTGTTGGTTTTTTGTTTGTTTGTTTTTGTTTGTTTGTTTGTTTGTTTTTGTTTGTTTGTTTGTTTTGCAACACACGGAGCCGGCTTTCTATCGTCTTATCTTTGTTTTCTTGCTTTCGACCCAACATGATTCATCACAGCGTCAAAAACAGCGACAATAATTGTAACCACGTGGAATTTACCGTCTTCAAGTCACCATTACAATGTTCTTGCGCCGACAACTACTGCTTTTACGTTTTCATAAGTTTTCTTCCGCGAAATCAGTGACTATGACCTTTGAAGGTCGTAAACTCCTGAAACAGTGCGTGTTTTATAGTCCTGGTTTTATAGAAGTACAAGTCATAGCATGATTTGTTCATCAACATTTTTAACGGCAAAGCCACCCCCTTCCACCCTAATGTCTATCATTTCCACGGCCAGTGTCCCTGTTTTAAAGTTCTCGAAGTATAAAACAAAACAAAACGTTAAAAAGGACAGAATTCTGGACAGAAACGAAAAGAAGAAAAGTGATGGATTCTAGGATGAATGATTTTACTTACGCAGCATTGAACAATAGAATCTGGAGCAAACGCGCGATTCAGACCAAGCGTTCATCACTGAAAACCAGTTGGGCGGTAGGAAGAGCATAGACCTCCGTCACGTTAGAACGGAATCTGGTTCCGCCCTTTTATCTAGAGCCACATTGACGTTGTGACATGATATGTTAAAAAGAAAATATATCAAGCAGAATTAAGACGTTGACTCGTCTCCCGCCAAGTACACAATACATAAATATTTGGTCAAGGTCAACAAAATAAGCATGTCCGGCGACTTCAGTGGACTAGCAACAAGTGGCCAGCCAGGAATGTGTGACGCAATTCGTGTACGAATAAAACGGATGAGCTTAACTGTGTCTTTTCCTGCGCTGTATCTGCACAGAACGTATTGTTTATACATGAGTTCAAATCGGTCACGACATTCCAAGTAGGACAAAAGAATGACATCCCACGGGTTTAACATTACGTAACAAGGTTGTCGGTAATTGTTCACCGCCGATTCAAGTTCCTCTGAGTCGGGTTTAAGTCTGGGAACTTAAAAAGTAGGAAATGAAAGACACGAAGAGCACTGTGTTCAACTCGATGTTCCCATTTCAGGAGAGTAACTCAATACGACGTGCACCTATTTGTTTCCCATTTAAAGAAAACAATCTTCTCTGACATAAAATAAATACCAATGGCCAACCATAAGATGCCATAAATCAGAAGAATGATTGGTCATCACCCTGTCACTCTCACGTCATTTTCTTCTGATGAAGACGGATTCAGAAGAAAAAAAAAATCACGGCATCGTTATAAAAGTCTACCATGGCATCATTAAAAAAAAGATACTGCCCATAATCTAGATTACAGTGATGTTGACATTTTCTGACATGAATGACATTCTGCAACACTTCATTTCAAAAGAACAACACGATATAATTAACACATTTACATGGTGCACGAAAGCTCGCGAATGCATCTCGCATTAAAGGTTACTTGCAAATTCAAAAAGGCTTGTGTTCCACTGTCCCTTCCCAGACCATATACACATAATAGCTGGTACGTGTATATCGGATCCTAATGACAGGCAGTTCGGGATTATCTTACAATATGTACGCATCATCTTAATGTTTACTCTTGATTTGAACTGGATTTGGGCCTCGTCCACTATGCTCATGTGGTATAATTAAAAAAAACAAACAAGCAACCAAACGAGACTTGGAGTGATAAAGTACACAAACCTGAGATCTGCATGATAAGTGGACAGATCGCGTTCATTTGGAACAAATTCCAAATCCTTGGGAACTGTGATGAGGTTTAAGGTCAGAGATGCAATTAACAGCTGAGATACATGTTACCAGTTTACAGGGGCTATATGACAAGATAAAAATTAAGAAATAAAAGAACAACAACGGACTGCTGTTATGAATATCAAACAGTTCAAAGTTTACATGAAAGAAAGAGGCAGATGTATCTTACAAATCATCCTCGAAAGTGGGCAATGCACGCATATCGTTACATCCTCTATTACGACAGAAAAATAACCGCAATTCCTTTCGTGACATTATGTGGGATTTAAAGAATAAACCAAACAAGAGACTTGAAAGAACGAGAGCAATCTCCAGAAAGAAGTATTACTGGGATGACATACTCCCATGCATGCATGAGAACGCGCAGCGAGAGAGAGAGAGAGAGAGAGAGAGAGAGAGAGAGAGAGAGAGAGAGAGAGAGAGAGAGAGAGGAGGGAGGGAGGGAGGGAGGGGGGTCTACGCTCACAGTTTCCATTCAAATTCTCCATGTTCCTTCTGAGTTTAGTTTGACTTGCTTGGATAGCAGACAGAGCTGTTAAAACTACTTGTCAAACACACACACACACACACACACACACACACACACACACACACACACACACACACACACAAGTGCGTGCGCAGGATTCAAAGGATACCTAGCGAACATGCCACAGTTTTCAGGCTCTCCGTATACAATCAGCCTTTATTTTCCAGGCACTCCGTCTAGTGCCTGAAATCCTCAGATGATTCACGTATTGCCTGAAATTCTCAGATGGTTCGCGTATAGCTTGAAATTCTCAGGCAATTCGCGATAGCCTGGAGTTCTCAGGAAATTCACGTATCGCCTTAAGTTCTCAGGCAGTTCACTATAGCCTGAAGTTCTCAGGCGATTCCCGTATAACCTAAAGCTCTCAGGCGATCCACGTTTTGCCTGAAATGCTTAAGCGATACGTGGAATGCCTCATTACACGGATTGCGGGTAACATTTCACTCACTGGTCAGCCATTTGACTTCAATGCCGTAACGGATGAACACGATTTATGAGTGCCTCATACGGGCGAGATGCTTGTAATTCCTTGAGACCTTAACTTGATGAAGCTTGCCTCACCAAATGCCCGCCCCTCCACTCTCTCTCTCTCTCTCTCTCCCTCTTTCACTAAATTTTACCCTCTCTTCACTCGCTATTTGTTGTTGAAAATAGCAGCATTTAAGAAAAAAAAAACCAGTCTAATTTATTTGCAGCCATTTATATTCGTACATTGATGCACAATAAAACAGAATACAGCTGGGGGGGGGGGGGGGGGGGGGGGGGGGAAGCAACAAACATCTGAGATAGGCACGTTGCGTGGGACATACCCATTTCTTAGGCTTTCCATTTTGTGTGTGTGTGTGTGTGTGTGTGGTTTATTTGTATCAAAAGCATTGTTTCTGTGCAAAATGTCACGCATGAACAAAACCTATTCAGAAAAAAAAGATAATAACAAAACCCCAACCGGCCAGTCACAAAAAGGTATATGAATCAGACTGACCCTGAAAGAGAACAAAGAGCGTAGAAGTCCAGGGCAAAGGATCAAACTGAACAAAGAGACACGTCTGACGCAGTTTTTTTTTTTTTTTTTTTATTGAACTTTTTTTTTTTTTTTTAACATTTTCCGTGCACAATCAAAAATGACAGTATAGGAGATTGTACAAACAAAGGCAAAGGAAAGAAACAAAAACAAAAAACCAAACAAAACATTATTGAATGGAAAGGGCACTACAAGTAAACATCTAGACAGAAATGAACTGTAGCTTGAATACTAGATGGACAAGAATCTGTAGTTACATTGTAGTATTCTTGGTGACAGGCATGAATATTTATGTCTCATACACATTACAAGTATGGCAAAAAAACAAAACAAAGTACACACACACAAAAAAAAGTAACGGCACGATGGGTTTGCTAGCTCGTTTCTTTATCTATTCAAAAAGTTTTTTGAAATAAAACCATTCTGTCTGAAAACTGTTATATCTCATATTTACGTCTGACGCAGTTACATGGAGTAACAAACTCACCATGAAAAAAAAAACCCCAGAAAATTAAAAACTTAAGAAACAAGAAACAAGCACAAAGAGTGACGACTTCTGTCGGAGTCCGTAAAAGTATAGCTAACAACGTGCCTGCCTTTGTCCCAGGAAAAAAAAAAACAAAAAAAAAACCCAGCAGCTGCCATGGTGTTTGAGCGTCGTCCGCACAATGCGGCACTGGCCAGTCTTCCAACCTGGCTGTCTCAGTGCCGTGATGTTTGAGGCTGTCTCAGTGCAATGATGTTTGAGGTTGTCTCAGTGCAATGATGTTTGAGGCTGTCTCAGTGCCGTGATGTTTGAGGCTGTCTCAGTGCCGTGTTGTTTGAACGTCGTCCGCACAATGCGGCACTGGCCAGTCTTCCAGCCTGGCTGTCTCAGTGCCGTGATGTTTGAGGCTGTCTCAGTGCGGTGATGTTTGAAGGTGTCTCAGTGCCGTGATGTTTGAGGCTGTCTCAGTGCCGTGATGTTTGAGGGTCGTCGCACAATGCGGCACCGGCCAGTCTTCCAGCCTGGCTGTCTCAGTGCGGTGATGTTTGAGGCTGTCTCAGTGCCGTGATGTTTGAGGCTGTCTCTGTGCCGTGATGTTTGAGGCTGTCTCAGTGCCGTGATGTTTGAGGCTGTCTCTGTGCCGTGATGTTTGAGGCTGTCTCTGTGCAGTGATGTTTGAGCGTTGTCGCGCACTGGCCAGTCTTCCAGCCTGGCTGTCTCAGTGCCGTGGTGTTTGAGGCTGTCTCAGTGCCGTGATGTTTGAGGGTCGTCGCACAATGCGGCACCGGCCAGTCTTCCAGCCTGGCTGTCTCAGTGCCGTGATGTTTGAGCGTTGTCGCGCACTGGCCAGTCTTCCAGCCTGGCTGTCTCAGTGCCATGGTGTTTGAGGCTGTCTCAGTGCCGTGATGTTTGAGGCTGTCTCAGTGCCGTGATGTTTGAGGCTGTCTCAGTGCCGTGATGTCTCAGTGCCGTGATGTTTGAGGCTGTCT
>CM065746.1:20848020-20870520 GCA_033310375.1 Conus canariensis
GGGGGGGGGGGGCGGGGAGGGGGGGGGGCGGGAGAGGGGGGGGGCACCTACGTAACACAACAGTGATACCACCGGAAGGGCAGCACGTTGAGACACAACGCTTCTACCACCAGAATGACAACACCTTAAGATGCGCATCAGAGACGGACATTCACATGTCTGGCGCCAGCGAGATTCAAACTCACAACGTCTGATTACGGATTCGTTGCTCTTTACCACTGAGCCCTCCAAGACACAATTCAGTCAAGAATCCCTGCTTACATCTATCAGTGCGGAGGAATATCACCTGATACGGACGCGTGTGCAACGTTATAATCAGGACTCAACACCCAAATTTGTTGCTACGAAACTCCGAGCGCACTTCATACTTAGGTTCTGGATTCTCTAAAGCAAGTCTACAGCCAGTGGGAGAGGCGCGGGGGGGGGGGGGGGGGGGGTGGGAGGGTTGGGGTGGTGGTGATGGTGGTAAGAAGACAGGAGTGGAGGTGGAGGGGTGGGGTGGGTGGACAAACCAAATTGCATCACCAGCACAACTGCAGCGGTATCTGCGTGATTCAAAACCAGCACGACTATCGCTCGTTCTTGCTGTAGTGTCTGGATATTCAAGGGGCACCATTCTAAAGACATAACAATACATGCCGTTGGTTCATGACCTGATCAACAAACGAACAAAGAATAACAGCACAAGAGCACAGAAACACTGCAGCAAGTATAACGTCCTCTGACACGTGTCTGTTCAAAAGATTCTGCAGCTGGCAAAGACTAACAGCGTATGTATGTATGTGGGGGGAAAGTACTGGGCATCTGATAACAAAACAGATAAGCGTCGCACTGTGGATACAACTGGCTACAGAGTTAACAGTATTTGGAAAAATCACGTTACCTGCACCCCTTCCCTCCCTCTCTCACACACATACACTCGCGCGCGCGCATGCAGCAAAGTGATTACCAAGTACTGCTGCTTTGATATGACAAAGATAACATATTCAGCGCTGTTATCAGCGGATCCAGTAGCAAGCCTCATAAACCCCTCACAGAGCGAAACTGCTTTTAGTTGCTGGTCCGCTGTCCAAAACACCTCGTAGTCGCCTAATCCCGGTCTGCCTACTCTTTGATGGTCCCTACTCTTCAGAGGAACAATACTTACGACATAACGCATTCACTGGAGTATATTATTTCATTTTCCACATTTACCTTAGACGTAAATCTGTCATTTTTAAGGTTATGGATTTTTTTTTTTTAACCAGGATGGGCGTTGGATGTTTGTTTAACTTTTCCTATGTAAATTGAGGACTTCAGAGCATGGACTTACTGTCTTCTTTCTCGCTCTTATGTCTGTTTAACTTTTTCTATGTAAATTGAGGACTTCAGAGCATGGACTTACTGTCTTCTTTCTCGCTCTTATGTCTGTTTAACTTTTTCTATGTAAATTGAGGACTTCAGAGCATGGACTTACTGTCTTCTTTCTCGCTCTTATGTCTGTTTAACTTTTTCTATGTAAATTGAGGACTTCAGAGCATGGACTTACTGTCTTCTTTCTCGCTCTTATGTCTGTTTAACTTTTCCTATGTAAATTGAGGACTTCAGAGCATGGACTTACTGTCTTCTTTCTCGCTCTTATGTCTGTTTAACTTTTCCTATGTAAATTGAGGACTTCAGAGCATGGACTTACTGTCTTCTTTCTCGCTCTTATGTCTGTTTAACTTGTTCTATGTAAATTGAGGACTTCAGAGCGTGGATTTACTGTCTTCTTTCTCGCTCTTGCTTCGTGGGCCCCATAGTCGAATGGTTACAGCATTCTGCTATGGAGCTGATAGTCATTAGTCCGAACTGCTTACGGGGTGGGGTTTCTACGGGTTGAAAATGCTCTGTCCACGCAGTTAATGGTGTCTGACTCAGTCCAGAAGACAGAGTGTGCGTGCACGTGTATGTCAACGTGCGTGCCTCCTTCAGCCTGCCTTTGAAGCGGTATGCGTTCTTTCTAATCACTGTAGAGGGACTTTCTTTGAAGCTCTCACCCTGCTGCATTCCGAAGGTAACACTACGAATTTCCTCGTTGGTGACAGTTCGGCGCACGTGACCGTTTTCACTCCCTACATCAAGGTAGCCACATTCTGTCTTCGGGGATGCACACGACACAGGTCTTTGTGAACGTTTTTCTTTGTGCCCTTGCCCAATCGATTAGGTCTGCATTTAAAACCTAGGTGTTGGGGTTACACTCTGACACACTTTTAACGCCAGTTCCATCTTCTTTTGCATCATTCTTGTCTGCTGTTAACATCAGGCTACTTGCAAGCTGTGATTTTGAAGACACGTGATACATTCAAACACATAATTCAATCACACACACGCACGCACACACACACACACACACACACACACACACACACACACACACACACACACACACACACACACGTGATACATTACACATATATAATTAAATCACACACACACACACACACACACACACACACACACACACACACACACACACACACCATTTCGGAATAGGAAACACAAAACAATTACAACCTTTCAACAACAAAAAACAAACAAAAAAACCAAAGATAAGCGTTTCTTTTAAATATACACTGGGCCGTGCGTGACTGCTGAAGCGACACCGCAAAAGTCAGTATAATATTCGCAAAACTGGAAGAATCTACAACCTTATGTGTATTCCATGTGCAATGAGTGAGAAAGTTGCATCAAACGGCAAAATCAGGATAAAAATACCTATAATAACAATGATAGAAACAAACAAAACAAAAAGCCCTTTAATGTGCAGTGAACCCGTGCACTTGATTATTACGTCTGATAGTATACACGTCTACACACTGGAACCTAAACCTTTTCTACACTGGCAACAACGAATCCAGATCGGGAATGAGGAATTCGGTGACAACGTACACAGATGTTCCATTACAACCTGAACAACACCGCTCTCTCGAAAACGGCCAGCTGACGACGCAAGGGAAGTAACCGTGTCGGATTTTCTATACTTTACACTGCCTGTTTTGTGTGTGTGTTCTTTTGATAATTGATGCTCAAATGACGCCCTATTTTAACCTTTGAAAAAAAAAAATCGGAAACGGGACTTTTTTTTTTTTTTTTTTACTTTACGATTTACGTTACCGGATAATACTGACGGCTGCCCTATGTTGACATAATGGTAAAGCAATTCGTCAAATGTACGTATCATGTAACCTAATAGTTCTTTCTTCTGTCTGCGTATGCAACAAGTCGTTCAATGTGAGCACTGTCCCATTTTCAACATTATGTGTAACATATACACAAAAAAACTTTGCTGATATCTCCTGCAAATGTCAACATTTGACATCAGTCGATTGTCCTTTTTTTTCTTTTTTCTTTTTTTAGCATTTTGTAAAAGTAACCTACAATTTCCCAGGTAAACAAAGCAAATGAAAAAAAATGGCGGTACAGAACGAGTTAGAATTATCTAAATAGGCACACATGCTGGTCCAACACAAACCAAACAAAATACAACACTTCAATTGACGCACTGCTTTTTGTACACAATAACAAGTATTTGTCTTCACGTCATTTGTAAACAATTCTTTTCCTAAACAGGTTTTCTTTCAGCAAAATTATTCGGGCAAATATTATCAAATATAAATGAATCATTATAAAATAACAATAGAAGACAGGTTTATTCTCGACCGGGCTCAGTTATTTGTCTTTCAGAGCCTCACTGACGGTCAAGTTTGACTCATACACACTAACAATGCTTTAGCTGACATTGTATGGCCATTGGCTATCTACTGAATGAATAAATATGACCTATGTTTAGGTTAAGTACAAAAAGCAAGGCATTCCAAGGGAATTGCGTATATGGCAAACAAAAATGATGCACTAACAAGAAACCATTAATTTGCTGAGGGGGAAAAACGCCATATAATAAGAACTAGCTGAATTTGTTCAGTACACACAGTTTAAAAACCGCCTTCGCACAAATATACACATCAGGTCGTACAGAAGGCTATCAAAGACATGTTTAATCGATTCTAGCCAGCATGCTATATACAGAATGCATATAAATGCCCTTGTTTTCATACTATCGTTCGTTAACGATTTGCATGGAAAATATATTTTGACTGACTAGTCCACGGGAGTGCGCAGAAGAACTTACATTCATGAAAGAACTACAATAATTGTCAGATACAATCGTCCTCGATTACAAAGCAGTACTCAACACACGCTTGTTTCTTATTCATTTATCTATTTATTCATTGGCTTTAAAATCACTTTTTGATACACATGGGTTAAATGCCCTGACTCCTGAACAGTTCAACTTTCAAAGTATGTTAAAAACATCCTATTTTGCACAGTTTCACATGCTGCTACTTCTAAAGAAGGACGTAAATATCAAAAGATGTAAAGTCTAACCTTGCTATGCACAAAAGGTTATTCTGGAGAACAACAACCAAAAAGCCCCACACAATTGTGAGATGTGGCTGTCTCCAGGTACAAACTGTGATCATACTCTCTCCCACCCCCATCCCTCTGTGTGTGTGTGTGTGTGTGCGTGCGTGCGTGCGTGCGTGCGTGCGTGTGTGTGTGCGTGCGTGCGTGCGTGCGTGCGTGCGTGCGTGTGTGTGTGTAAACCAAATATGGCACAGACTGTTAGAGGCATGGACAGCTGAACCATTTAGCATTCAAACCAACTTTAACGCTTCACTTCGCACAGTTTTACAGGCAACTTTAACGCTTCACTTCACACAGTTTTACAGGCAACTTTAACGCTTCACTTCACACAGTTTTACAGGCAACTTTAACGGTTCACTTCACACAGTTTTACAGGCAACTTTAACGCTTCACTTCGCACAGTTTTACAGGCAACTTTGCACAGAAAGCCGTCACCAAAAGATGTGTCTCAACTTATCTTCACTAGCTTTCCATGTACAGCATCCTCACAGGCCTTTCCACAGTTAGTTTTGTGGGAGTTCTGCACAATTTGTTTCTTCATGAAGACACTGTTATAGGCTAGCTATATGAAAAGCTATCGACAACACGCACTCTCTCTCTCTCTCTCTCTCTCTCTCTCTCTCTCTCTCTCTCTCTCTCAACCCATTCAAGCCTGGCATCCCATAAGCAAGATGCACACGTACCTTCTTTTTCACAATTTGGTTTGTTGAGGTTTTGCACCGAAATATTCTGACCTGTCAAACGGAAAGTGAAGAACTGCCTTCATTATTACAATGATACTAATAAGATGATAGTTTTCTTCGGTAACAACCAAATTCTCATATACATTTCTCTCACCGTAAATGAAGTTTAGTTCAAATGGAACGAAGGCCCGGACCGCTGAATTGGTCAATATCCAAGCCAAGATTAACACGTGAGCTCGCCCAGATTTACATACTCCTTGAATCACGTAAGTAACACACATTGACACAAAGAAACCAGTCTAATCAAACCAACCAGTTTCCCACTGAGCTCCTTTTGGGCTATAATCCACGTGATCTTCGAAGCAAACGACAGAAACGCTGTCTCTAAGGGCTAAATCTCAGACAGGACGTCCCTTCCAATGACGTATCCACACGAGTTCTTTTCCCGTGGCCTGTAAACAGCAACATGCTTTGATTGGTCCGCGAGACAACCGTGATTCTCACTGTCCGCAAGGCTGGCAATCCGGATCCAGCATTCACTGTCTACTAGGGCGGAAACCGTCAGGCTCTCAATCTGCTGACGAATCAATGTGGATCAAGATCAGCCGTTTAACGACTGAAGCCTGCACGAAGAGACTAGAACATCTCCATGGCCCACAAGACCAGGCTCCTGCCGCGCACTGGTACGTCCTCTCTTCCCGTCCGTACGCTTTGTATCAAACGCCCAAACACTAAAAGTCCACCTGAGAATGTCCACTAGTAATAGAAACTACAGACCTGCATGGTGCCCGAGGGTTGTGGTTACTTGTTCGGAAAAAAAAGGTAGGGAAAAAAGAGGAGGATGGAGGCCCCACCTTAAAAAAAGGGGGGAAAATGCTATAAAAAAAAAATGTATTTCAAAGAGGAAAAATAGGAGGTTGGAGGATCTAAAAAAAAAAAAAAAAAAAAAAAAAACCCAACTTACTGTCCGCATGCGACACATGGACCCTCCACAGCGGGTCTGGAAAGGAGAATTCAGGCTATGGAAAGTGGTGTTACCGAACGATACTAAACACCATATATACTCATCATAGTGACATGAAAAAGTGCATCAAACTATCAAGCAGCAAAACTGACATCAGTTAACGAAAAAAACAAAACAAACCTCTATTGGTGTGGCCATAGAAGAAGCTCCAATAGTCGTGTACTGACATCAGTTAACGGGGGAGAAAAACCTCTGTTGGTGTGGCCATAGAAGGAGATCCAACGGCTGTGTTGTTATTATTATTATATTGGGTATTTATATAGCGCCTATCCTCGGTCACAGACCAAGCTCTAAGCCTTTACAATAAACACACTACCTCACTCACTCACTCAACGGGCTGCCTACCCAGGTACAGCCGGCCGAAGAGCAGCCTACTGGCACTCATTCAGTCGTTTCCCGTACCATTCAAATATCAGGCACTCATTTTCATTCATCTCATTTATTCCTCCAGTTTCTCACATAGGATGCATGCGATGTTTATACGTGTCCTCCATTTCCACCGGTACACGATGGCACACGATAACAGTAAGTGACAATTTTTGTGGCTTGGTAAGAAATACCAGGCGGCTATCTTCAATCTACATCAATTTTGCCAGGGCAGCGGGGAACCCCCCTGCTCTTTTTGATTTTCAACTGCCGTGGGTTCTTTAACGTGTGCAGGGGGCCAGGAAGGCACACGGGTCCGACTCGCTTGTAGTCCCCATCCGATGGACTTGACGTTCAGTTCGATTTGTCATTCAAACTGGGAAGAAAGGGCGAGAAAGGCAGGGCTCGAACCCACGCACTTCTCACACGTTGGATTGGCAGACGAACGTCTTAACCACTCTGCCACCTTTTTTTTTCTGTGTTCTGACATCAGTTAACGGGGAAAAAAAACCTCCGTTGGTGTGGCCATAGAAGGAGCTCCAATGGCTGTGCTCCAACAGTCTTCCAGGGATCTGTTGACAGGAGACGGAGAGGAAACGATGGACTGGCAACACTGCAGAACGAACAGAGAAAACATCAGCAGGCTTCCAAGTCTTGGTACACGACCCAAAGAACTGAAGGAACCTGGTGAATCGTTCTTCATTGTGGCACCTGAATGTCTCTCCACAAAATTATGGGAGAAGAAGAAGAAGAAGAAGAAGAAGGCGAATGTGCCTATTGTGTCGCCGGTTGCTAATTAGAAGTTGAGACTTTACGATCGGCTCAGTATATATGCCTATACCCGACTTTTAACAATATTTTTGACGGTCAAACATAACAAAGTAACTGACACATATGACATCGTGTACCTCCCACATGCGCATTACAACGCTCGCAGTAAGTAAACGTTTGGTTAACTCTAGTCGTAACAAGACCTCTTAGCTGTATGTAGTACTGTTGGTAGCCTGTAACGTAAGACAAGTACTTGCTTGAATGGCCTTAGATTTATGGGCAAAGATAATTACGGGTCATCTAATGCCGCAGTGCACGGACATGGTTTTACGGGAGAGAGGGCTGGTCAGGAGAGGTGGAGATGAGGGATGGAAAGGAAGGAAGGAAGGAGAGGGGGGGGAGAGGGGGAGAAGGATGAAGGTAAGGTAGGGAGTTAGAGGGGCACAGTAGGATAGGGGCAGGGCGGGTCAAGGAATCGGAGTATTCGTCACAGAGCAAAGACGGACAGCGTCGTGAAACTCTGTGATGCCCCCAGCTCTGAGAGAAATCCAGAACAGTCATTTTGCACAGCTGTGTTGAAGGATTCACTTTCAATGACGGCGGCTCTCTTTTCAAATGCCCAGTCCAATAGGCATTCCCTTGCACACACACACACACACACACACACACACACACACACACACACACACACACACACACACACACGCGCGCGCGCGCGCGCGCGCAAGACGAAGTGCATAAAAGACGCACTTTGGTTATTTATCTTTTCCTTATAAACCAAAAAACAAATTTTTTTTTTCAGTGTGTCACCTTGTCTGAGGGGTGTCGTACCGAAACAAAGCTGCATTCAAAGACAAAATCACGGATATTCACACAAATGTTTTTATTTTGAAAAGTGGACAGGAAAAAAAAAAAACACAGACCATATTACAAACATGCCATTAAAAAAAGAAGTTCTAAGGAGCAATAATGACCAGTGGCACAAAACGCTGAGATTTTTTTTTGTTCAAGGAAGACAAACAAGTTCTTCAAACTTTCATATGCTAGGTTCCACAACTTGGATCGCACAACATCGCCAAAATCAATCAATCTATTAAGAACAAAAACAAAAACAAAACAAAACAAAAAAGAAAGAAAGAAGGAAAGAAAAGAAAAGAACTCTGAACTTATGCTCTCAATGGTGGGGGTCAAACCGTTCAACCCAAGAAAGATCAACAGGCCCTGTTGCGTTAAAAACAAACAAACAAACAGTAACAATAATCGCAACTGTAAATAAACAAATTACAGAAAAAAGAAAGAAAGAAAAAAAAAAGAAAAGAAAAATCCTACCAAGACATCTGTTTATGGGTGGATCGACAAAAGGGCATGGCACACGTAATGCAATTGTTTCCCGCAAAGGTCAAAGCGAAGGACAAAAGGGCACGGCATACGTAATGCAATTGTTTCCCGCGAGGTCAAAGCGAAGGACAAAAGGACACGGCATACGTAATGCAATTGTTTCCCGCGAGGTCAAAGCGAAGGACAAAAGGGCACGGCATACGTAATGCAATTGTTTCCCGCGAGGTCAAAGCGAAGGACAAAAGGGCACGGCATACGTAATGCAATTGTTTCCCGCGAGGTCAAAGCGAAGGACAAAAGGGCATGGGACACGTAATGAAACCCGTTTCCGCGAGGTCAAAGCGAAGTACATCGGGCTAACGTCGTCTATCGAGTGAATGCGCCAAACTGCGGGCGTTTTGAAAACAAAACTTAGTTTAAAACAAAATACCCTTTGTAAGTCACTTCAACTTTGCCCACCCTCATCGCCTTGATACACCCCGCCTTCTCCCCCCCCCCCCCTCCCACGTGAACAATTAAAACATAACCAAACATGAGAAATTCATAACTAACCACCACCACCCGTCCCCCCCCCCCCCTCCCCTCCAAAAAAAAAAGAAGCATATTCAAACATAAAAACGCCATGACTCGTCCAAACCAAAAACAAAATTGCACATTCGGGCATATACATTTCATGACTAACCGTAACCAAACAATGTAGATGAACGCATGACAACACTGACGACTGACCAAAATCATCAGACGGCAGTTCTCGTGTGAAGCATCGTATACTATACACATTGCGCTTCAAACCCAAAGGCACAATGATTAAAAACAAAAAATAGACAGGTCCTTCATGTAAAG
Organism: Conus canariensis; assembly: GCA_033310375.1. NCBI lineage: Eukaryota > Metazoa > Mollusca > Gastropoda > Neogastropoda > Conidae > Conus > Conus canariensis. The sequence goes on from CM065746.1 coordinate 20,857,492, forward strand.
TTTCTGACGTCCGTTCCGGATGTGGGCTTGCCCAGCGTAATACTGTTTACCTCGTGATTCTTTCCTCACGCTATTTTCAAGAACTTCCACAATACATTACATAAGTAGATACCTCTGTCACGTCTTCATCCTCCGACACACACACACACACACACACACACACACACACACACACACACACACACACACACACACAATGTCTTCGGTAAATGAATGATCCCATCAATAAATTAATAAACAAATAGACAGCCGCGATGTACGGGGTCAGGCTTGGACCCTTCATAGAAATGCAAGGTTCACTGATTACCCGTGGAGGGGAGCCACACACAAAATGAAGTAAAGTATGGATTATAGGCCACACGCCTCAATTAAGATTTTGCACTGAAACACTATATAGTCCATGTAAGCGTTTTGAGGCCAACCATAAGTTTGAGCCAGCATTTAATGTTAAACTGACAATTGATCTAAAGAACAACTCCCCCACCAATTATTTCCCTTATCTTGGGGGATTTTCACCGACGACATCACAATGTTCAAATACACGACCTTCCCCGTCGGTGACACATATTTTATGCCTTTGCACTCATCCGTGACTCTATCTTTGCGCCAGCTCAAAGCGCCAAAACAATTCCATTCCTTTGATTTTTTTCTTTCCAATCTGTCTGCTTGGAACCACCTGGCTTGTACCTTGATGGTCATATGAAAGCAAATCAGGACAATAATTTTTCATACACCATAAAAATTCTCAAAACAATCTAACTGCGCCAGTCTATAAATATTCGACTCCTTATCAAGGCCTTGGTGCATTAATTTTTGGTGTGCAGCCACAGAGATGTACAATTCAATACATTTCAGGTGGCAGACAGGGGTTAGAACAAACAAACAAACGAAAAAGGGTGTCCAACGTAGATAGCGAACCAGTTTCCAAAAGGACCAAAAACAGAGGCACCGATTGTAATCACGCTGCGTCCACATACTGCGGAGAGAAATTAAATGAGAGAGAGAGAGAAAGACAGAGAGAGAGAGAGAGAGAGAGAGAGAGAGACAGAGAGACAGAGAGAGAGAGAGAGAGAGAGAGAGAGAGAGAACTTTTGTAATAGAAGAAATAGCTGACCATATTGCTTCCCGTGTGATCAAACAGATGCGCAGTTTCAACATTGCATGCGCGCTTGTGCATATATGCCTCTCTTTCGCTCCCTCTGCGCGCGCGCGCGCGTGTCTGTGTGTGTGTGTGTGTGTGTGTGTGTGTGTGTGTGTGTGAGAGAGAGAGAGTGTGTGTGTGTGTGTGTGTGTGTGTGTGAGAGAGAGAGAGAGAGAGAGAGAGAGAGAGAGTAAACAAACCTCAAGTTCAAGACTTTAGACAGTGCCCCCCCCCCCTCCCCCTCCAATCTCTCCTCACTATTCTGTGTCCCAGGTAAGTGCAATCATGAACACAAAACAGAACCTAACCAAACCAAACCAAAACAACACACACACACACACACACACACACACACACACACACACACACACACACACACACACACACACACCCAAGCCCCATCAGCAATAAACATCGATAACAATAGAAATAAAATAATAATAATAATAACGATAAATGGATAGTAATACAGGATCCAAGAAGCATAGCAGTTAAAGCAGAAACAAAAATGCATACTTAACGTTCGCGTTGCTATAGGCAAAAAAAAAAAAAAAAAAGCCATCAGTAAAGAACGAGGTATCCTGGGATCGGCAGATAGGAAAGTAAACACACACACACACACACACACACACACACACACACACACACACACACACACACACACACACACACATGATACCAAACAGACTTTACTCCACGCACAGTCTTTACTATGTTTACTGAGGACTTTGTTCAATGACCTCTCTGTTTTTTCTCTTTGATCTGGAATATGCTCTTATGGATGTTTTTAGATTCTCTCCCCCCCCCCCCCCCCCCTCCTTTTTTTTATGGTCTCTATTTGACTGTTTGAATATGGGAGGGTGGAAACGTGGGAAACGTGTGTGTGTGTGTGTGTGTGTGTGTGTGTGTGTGTGCGTGCGTGCGTGCGTGCGTGCGTGCGTGCGTGCGCGTGCGCGTGTGTGTGCGTGTGTGTGTGTGTGTAAAACCCCTGAAATCCTCTCTTTCCCTCTCCCCCTCCCTCCCTGATTCGTGTCAGGCACATCATCAATCATTGCCACCAAAACCTACCGGTTGAATCTTTTTTTTTCCTGAGCATGAATTTGAACAGCTGTCCAGCCCTGTCTTGTGAATCATCGTCACCACCACGACCACCACCACCACCACCCTATTCCATTCCTCAACCCCCCACCCTACCCCTACCCACTCTTACAGTTGTATATGTTGCTGGGATTTGACACTCCGTTATCTGGCCTACACGATCGCAACAGGGAAAAATAATCCGGTTCCAACAACAATAACTGCAAAATATGACAGTTTAACCACGGCAATGTTCATGTACGATAATGATAGAATACACGATATAAGCTTCTTGTTGCTGATTTGTTAATAATCTTTTTCGCGTTATAAAGAAACCAAATACAGTTTTACGAGAGTACTGATCCATAAATGGCGAATAAGAACATGAAGCGTAGTACAACTACATGCTGACCTGGTTCCGGAAGTTGTTGTTGCTGTTTGCTTGCTTCTACCCGTCTGAAAACTCTGGAAGCACGGGAGAATGTGTGTGGGGAGGGAGGTGTGTGTGTGTGGGGGGGGGGGGGGGGGGGGGAGTTGTCACCCTGTATATGAACCCTTAATGTTCCCAGATCATTCGTGCATTCAAATTTTATAAGGGAAGAGGGTGGCCTTTTTTTCGTTTCTTTTGTCTGTGTGTGTGTGTGTGTGTGTGTGTGTGTGTGTGTGTGTGTGTGTGTGTGTGTGTGTGGTATTTTGTTTGTTTGTTTGTTTTTGCCATATAACGTCTTCGGATTAGTCTTCTACAAAGAAAAAAAAACTCTACAAAGAACAGGTCTGACGTGACAAAAGAAATAAACTAGATTTTTTTTTTTATCAAGATCAAAACACAAAGAGCAGCAAAACCACTAAAGAAAGGGATTACTTGTTTGCCAGTGAAAAGACACATTGCAGAAACTGCTTTCAAGGTATACAGAAAACGAAAACAACAAACGTTTGATCTGTCTAACATTTCCATGCCTCTAATTATCCATGAAAATATATAAGAGCTTACATCTTCGTTACGCATTCAAAAAAAAAAAAAAAACCAACCAAATTCCAAATTTCATTCACGTTCATTTTCTTTGTCAAATAACATGAAACAAACGTCCAAACGAACCCGACAAACAAGAACATACCAAACGAACCCGACAAACAAGAACATACCAAACGAACCCGACAAGCAAGAACATACCAAACAAGCCCAACAAACAAGAACATACCAAACGAACCCTACAAGCAAGAACATAGCGAACAAGCCCTACAAACAAGAACACACCAAACGAACCCGACAAACAAGAACATACCAAACGAACCCGACAAGCAAGAACATAGCGAACAAGCCCTACAAACAAGAACATACCAAACGAACCCGACAAACAAGAACATACCAAACGAACCCGACAAACAAGAACATACCAAACGAACCCGACAAACAAGAACATACCGAACAAGCCCTACAAACAAGAACATACCGAACGAACCCGACAAACAAGAACATAACGAACAAGCCCTACAAACAAGGACAAGAACAACAACTACAGAACATATTATAGTCTTCGCATCGTCCAATGTTTCCGTTCGCTCCCGCCCCTCTCCGCTCTCTCTCTCTCTCTCTCTCTCTCTCTCTCTCTCTCTCTCTCTCTCTCTCTCTCCTCCACACAAACACACACATCCAAGACATTGAGGGAGGAGGAGGAGGAGGAGAGCTAGAGAGAGAGAGAGAGAGAGAGAGAGAGAGAGAGAGAGAGAGAGAGAGAGAGAGAGATACTCTTGGCATACATGTAATAATTATTACTGAACACCATGACTATAAGATTTTTTTAAAAAAGAAAGAAAAGAGCAAGAGGAAATTGATCCTTCACGTTCACGTACAAAATACCGATAGCTCTTTCAGTATTCAACATGCCAAAGAGTGGGATGAAGAATATAATAGCAGGTGGGGAGGTTAGCACTGGGATTTACACGCTGTTCCAAAGTTCGTTATTCATTCCATTTCTGCACTCTGCACCAAACCTCAGCATGCATCATAGAATAAGACAATGTTTGCTGTGACGTCAAGTTATGGGTCAATATTTACCTGATCGTGAGCACCTGAGTAAAATGATCAGACTCGGCAAGTCATATCGGCTAGGTTGAACAAAAGAACATTGACAAAGTTTAAAAGTGAAGTCATGAGTCACTGGGGGGTTTTTTGTTTTGTTTTGTTTTTTTGTTTTTTAGTAGTCCGTCAAATTAATTTTCACGGGCTTTGTTTGGGTGAGCGTGCGCTCACGAACACACACTCTCACACACACAGAGAGAGAGAGAGAGAGAGAGAGAGAGAGAGAGAGAGATCTGGAAGAGGAAAACAGTAATATTAATGAGCACCGTGGTGAAGTGTAAAAAAACAAGGAAATATAAAAACAAGGAAAAACCTAATTCCCTTCTGTGTTTCTTCACACACTCTAGTAATGCTGCTTTCTGTCCTCAAACACCCATCCCCAGTTCTCTCTCTCTCTCTCTCTCTCTCTCTCTCTCTCTCTCTCTCTCTCTCTCTCTCTCCCTCCCTCTCTCTCGCTCTCTCTCTCATATGAAAGTACAAGAAAAATCTCTCATTCGAAAAACACCCCTCTCCCTCATCTCCCCCCCCCCCCCCCACACACACACACAAAACCTCTCTCTCTTTCTCTCTCTCTCAATCCCAGGAACGGCTACCCCTTTCCGCCCAACACACACACACACACACACACACACACACACACACACACCACACACACACACACACACACACGCACACACAATCACACAAACCTGCCCACCTAAGAGCTCCAAACTATGGCCATCTTAAAGGCTGTTAAAACGATGCCAGACTGAGGCTATCAGTCGTTCTGCTGCCCATTACTCTCCCAAACGTACTGACAAATTGACCAGGAACATACCAATGCCACAGAAATCACACTGAAAGAAAAACAAAAGGCCACATAGACAAACACATGGGGCAGAACAGGCAGCTTATGTCCGCTCTGGGCAGAGTTTGGCCGTCTCACTACGCTGGTCGCCAGACCACAAAAGAGAAAGAGGCGCGTTCTGAACTGAAAGATAAAAAAAAAGGTCAACACTTCGAAAACAAAGGTGAAAAGGCCACACAAGTAGGGGAAAAAGCGGACTACATTTCGCGCAAAAAAAAAAGCAAAACAATAACAACAAAAAGAAAAGAAAAAGGAAAAAAAAAAAAAAAAGAAGTATGTATGCATTCTGCATGAAATTCACATGCCTATGAAAATGTTCAGCTTCATTCTTTATCGATAGTTTGTGTTTTATATTTGTGACAAAAATATACATTGCTTTTCGCATTAAAAGTCCGTAAAACAAATAAAAGGCGTTCAGAAACTGAGCCATAAGCATTATTTTATTACTGTTATTAACATTCATTGTCATTCATTTATTTGTTTATCATTTATTTATATGTTATTTATTCATTTACATACTCACTTACATGTTCGAATGGTGGTGCCCATTAATGCCTTTGCCATGAAAATATGTTAGCAGAACATTTAAAACACACACACACGGTCACGAACACACAAAGAAAAACCATAAATAAAGCGTATATGATGTCCGTTTCTCCTGTGAAATTTTGTACCTAAGGATATGTTCGATTAAACACTTTCGCAATATTTTCTGATGAACATGTACAACTAAATCATACACTGATTTTCGCATAACACGTTAAAACAAATGATCGGGATTGAGCAACTGTCATGGTGAATTAATTTTTTATTCTTATCAACACCCCCCCCCCCACCCCACACACGCCACACACACACACACACACATGTGTGTGTGTGTGTGTGTGTGTGTGTGTGTGTGTGTGTGTGTGTGTGTGTGTGTGTTTAACATTGACAAGACAAAAACACCAACAAGCCCCTCAAAATAACACATGACACTACATTATGAGATTATATAAGACGTCAGTTTCTCCTGTATTGTTGATACAGCATAATTCGTGTGCATGCTGAGAACGTTGAGGATTATAACAAACACGTGTAAAGTGTCTAATCCGTCGTTTGTTACGAAGGGCGTGACTGACCAACAAACCTGACACTTTTGTCTTAAAAATGTCCTGACACATTCGTATGATACCCAGGCACAAAAGACAGCCTTAATGTTTTGCTTAAAATCGGTTACAAAAGATAGTTTCAAAAGTCGATTCATCATCTCTTACTCTGACAAAAAAAAAAACATACAGAGGGAAGAACAACTGCCTCGTACAAAGTATGCGCGCTTACCAGTTTAATTGCAGAGCCGTTCTGACAGCAGATAAGGGGTTCAGTGGCGATGGCGTAAAAATGACGCTGTCTGGTGTCTGAAAGAGGCCGTGCTTAACAGCTGGGCCACGACCATGACCAGAGCCACGTTTCTCAAAAATCAAGGGGCTAGAAATCTCCGCGAGTGTAGCGAGTGGTGCCGTTTCATTTGCCACAGTCTTGCGGCGACTGGGGGGCGCCGGTCATTGGCGAGAGACAGCTAGAGTATACTGAGGTTCCGGTTGGCGCATGGAAAGGAGGAACTCCCTCTGATTGGCACAGGAAACGATCAGGAACTCTCACTCTCCAAGAGCTAGAACAGCCTGAAGAGGGAGCCATGTTATCAAAATACTGCTGCCGACCAACGCCCATTGCTTTGAATATAATTGCCTCTCGCTGCAAACAAACGCTACGCTGCTCACCATTTCTCTTGCATGCATGAAACGTGTCTCCGATCTGTCTGCCCTATCCCATGACAAGGACCGTGACAGCCTCACACTGAGGAGCACTGTGGGCAGGAGCAGTCAAGAGATTAAAAACAGAACATCAACGGACCCATATGTCTCCGAAGGAAAAAAAAACCCATCTCAAGAAAATATTTTCAGTGGCAACAGGGGCTGACTGTCAAATTGTTTCACACATAGGGACGGGCTAAACCTGCATCACACCATAAATGTTCATATCTGTTTGCAGCTACAAAATCACGCATCTTAAGAAAATTATTTTTCTTTAAAAAAGGAACAAAATTGTCCTTGTCATTGACCATTGACAACAACAAAAACTAATTTGAAAAAAAAAATGTAACAAAAGTGTCCTTGTCACGGTGCATTGACAACAAAAACTTAGAAGATACATTAAGACACGAAAATTGAACCAAACAGCAACAAAAAATACAGTTCTTTTGGCATACTGGAAACAGACGATGCTTCTCAGTAAGTTCCGATATGTGCACTGCATCAGATCTGTATTCCCCGTTTGCTTGGTTGGTTGTTCTCGTGTGTGTTCAAGTGGACAAAATCAATCAGGCCGATCTACGAAAATCAAGTTTGATAACACGTCGTCAGTGATTTAAAACAAACAAAAAACTTACAGGAAACGTTTTGCATTTAACAAAAAACAACAAAAAAGTTGATCGTTTCAAAAAAAAAAAAAAAAAAAAAAAAAAACCAAATCGTGGTCACCGTCCTATGATTCTGATGTTTAATCACACGAAACACCATCACCACGGTGCATATTTCATATACACTAAATAGACCAAACAACCAGAAATCGTAATCAAGTAAATATACGTATGAATAATTGTTGTTTTCTCAATAAAAGAGGTATTGTTCGCAATTATGTATACAGTTACATGAAAAAACACTGACATGGTATGTGTAATGCTATTACTCATTACGTTTTCATCGAAACTCAACAGCCTGTTAGCTTGTACAGAGTCGCACGTTATTTTTGCTTCTTTGTTTTTCAACAATAAAATGAATAATATCTCTCGAATCTTTTCATGCAACAGTTGATATGTCCGCAAGCGAAAAGAAAAATAGATGCTCAAAAAAAAACAAAAAAAAAAAAGGGGGGGGGGGTTGGGAGGGGGTGGGGGGGGGGGAAGAAAAAGAAACAGAGTAGATCGCAAACATTACCGAACTCAACAAACACAGAACAGCATAAGATGAAGCTTTCAATACACAGTTCAAAAACCATGTGTAATCCCCCCCCCCCCCCCCCCCCCCCCGCCAAATAATAATAATTGTCATTCACCCGTGTGGCTGTCACCGTATTGTCCATTAGGCTGTCTATACCATTGTTCAAAAGAAAAATGAAGTCACACCTACTCCGACAGAAATCCAGCGTCGAGGAGATGCATACGGTTTTTGTCTCCGTTTCATGAAGCTCGCGTCACAGCCAGTCCATCTACAGCTGCACGAAATATGCCTAGTCAGAAAGTCACGATGCGCAAAAAGTACAGCTAAACAGATAATCCAGGCGAATCAACACAGAGGGGTAATTGCTGGTAAAAGTGGTTCAGAGACGCTGTGCCAGACCTACAGGAAACCTCAACGTTTCTGGGCCTGCAGTACAATGGCTCACCTGTGCCACCGAGAACAGCGTAGCAAGGCTTGTTGACTTTTACCACAAACACCACAGAGGGTTGGTAGAACGTTCGACTGCGGGTCCAGCAAGGCCGTGGGTTTGAACTGCTGTTGTGGGTCGTTAGTTGCCTGTGTTTGTTTGTTTGCTTTGTTTGTTTTTTTGGAAACCTTTCCTGTCCACCTAGCAGAAAACGGGCACCTGATCCAGATCACGAAAGGCTAGGGTGACGGAAGGAGAGGAATGGGCCTCGTCTTCATGAACACCGTGCCCAAGACACGTTGAATCTCCAAAAGCGTTCTGTTCTTAACGGCCATTCCGCGAGAGGACTTTAACCTTTCTTTATTCTAACCTTTAAATCCCGGCCTGACATCCATGCACAACAAGCATCTCCGACCCTAGGTCCACCAGAAACTTAGTGCAGGCCAGTCTCAGTTAACACTCCACATCCTGCGCCCTCCGACCCCCGACCATCGCCCTCTCCCTACACACAGATCCCTAATGGAACAGACTGCCTGCAGATCTGGCCACGGCATCATCTCTGAACTTTTTGCAGTCCAGTTCACCAGACCATGTTCTTGGTGTATGATCATATGGAGAGGGAAATCAAGTCCTGCGTATTTCTTTAATTTGTTTATATATATGTTTGTTTATACAGCAGCTCCCCCCCCCCCCCACCCCGGTCCGTTCCTCCTCCCACACACGCACTCCTACCCTACGTCTTCCCTCCCTAGCGCCTCTCCAATTCCAAAAGTAACGGTCGTCTAAACAATGCGAGGAAGAAGAAGACTCAAACTCTGCAGACCACGTCTGAACTGTGACGGAGATACAGATCAGCTAGCTCCCATCCATTTACAAAGCAATGCTAGCCAGTCATGTGTTACTTCTCAGTCTCCCAACAGCGAAGGGAAAGTCCAGTCAAAGATGCGGAGGGGGGGAGGGGGGGGGGGGGGTGTCGGCCGGTGTCTCGCCTCGCTTTCGCTATTCGCCTTACTTATTGGGGGTTCTGCTCGCTTCAGCATGTCACGGGTTACTATCCCCTTCTGGGCGAGAGACGGTGTTCAGCTGGCTGAGCTGCCCTTCTCGGTAACCACACACACCAGCTTCTTCTTGTATGCTGTTGAGCGAGGTCGGCCTGTCATCCGCACACAGCCTTTGCCCGCGTGCATGACACTGTGTGTGTGTGTGTGTGTGTGTGTGTGTGTGTATGTGTGTGTGTGTGTGTGTGTGTGTGTGTGTGTGTGTGTGTGTGTGTGTGCGCGTGCTTCAAACTGTTAGTGACAAGAGGTCGTAGTGAAGAACAGCCAGCCAACCCACGGAACTGCACCGTCATGCGTTGCGTCAACTGTTGTGTTCGGTTGCTAAACTGACGGTCACGAGTCTGAATCGGTCGTGTGATCGGTTCTTAGGTCTTGAAACCTCTCTCTCTGTGCTACACCCGCCAGCCAATGGGTACGTGATTCTGTTCAGGGAAGGTGGAGGCGGCGGAAGGAGCTGGTTCAGCTACCTTCCCGAAAGCCGTGCCTTAGACACGGTGAACAATTCATCGCCCTTGTGGCCGTTGTCAGACCATGAGAAAAATCTTTTAAACCGTCACGGGTAAAGGGACAGAACTCGTATGAGCACTGAAGGAAGTTCTCTATATTGCAGCTTCCTGTTGCTTTCTTTTTTTTTTCCTTTCTATTTTCACAGACTTTAAGCAACTTCGAGTAAAAACAAACAAACAAAGCAAAGTAAAACAAATCAAAAAAAGGATTTTCAAGTCACCAAAATCAATCATGTTAAAAAAAATGTTTGCCTCAAGACAAAAAGTGCCCGTAGTATACGCTGTGCACAAGGGACGGCTAGGCACGCCGCTACATCACGGCATTGTGTGCATGATACAAGGAACCGGAACAAACAAAAGAACGGTTCTCTTCCTTCAGTCTTTCTGTCTTCTGAGCTATCAATCAGCACTGATATCTGATTCGGCAGGTAGTTGCCATGAACACCACACGATTCGCCAACTAACTTGAAAATACCTCATCCCAACAAAATTACAAACTGAGGGTATCTTGAAGTCGGTTCACACACACACACACACACACACACACACACACACACACACACACACATACCGCCAGCGCGCGCGCACGCGCGCGCGCGTTTTTGTGTCTATATAGATTGCAAGTTTAACTTCTTCGGAGCTTTTTTTTTTTGTGAATAGATAAACAGATCGATATGAAACTTGGTGTGTGTGTGTGTGTGTGTGTGTGTGTGTGTGTGTGTGTGTGTGTGTGTGTGTGTGTGTAGGCTGGAAGTTGAACTACTACGGGGCTCTTTTGGTGAATGGATAGACAAGACAGAAAGAGACAGATAGATAGACAGACAGATATAAAATCTAGTTACGAAAAAAGCCTCCTCTTAGTTAAATCTCGGACCTATGTATACAACTGTAAATTAAAAATCGACCAACACACGTTCACACTCTCACAAAGACAAATATTAGGAACGAGTATTGAACGACCTTACCAATGAAGGCCAGCTTTTGATGGTGATCTTTAAAAAAAAAAAAAGTCTCGGGCGTGGAACAGGGATACTGTGGAGTATGAAATATGGGGTCTGACGCTGGACATGTCTTCCAACACACAGGGCATTCGATAACTTGTTGTGTGCCGCTCTAATCGCGCAATGTAAAATGATTAGAGATAATCTGCCGTATCAACCTACAACACGGGCTTAGATCAGTCGTGTAAGGATCTCATACAAACAAATACTTGTAAAATTAAGAACTGCGAGGACATGTATGCGTGAGGTAATATGGGTATAAATTAATCGATTCTGGGTCCGGGACGAAAACACACACACACACACACACACACACACACACACACACACACACACACACACACACATGCATGCATGAGCGCGCGCGCGCACGCACGCACACACACACACACACACACACACACACACACACACACACACACACACATCACAAAGGTGGTATGTCTCTCCAAGAAACCAGAAGTGACCTGACAAGAATCAGGCTTGATTCACTGTGTCTGACCCTTGGGACACATATCGGTTAGAGACAGGCGTGAAAAAAAAATTCTGTTCAAAAGTCAGGGTTTGCTGGTTCCCCCACAATGACCAGTGAAGGGTTGAATATCAACTTTTTGATCACATGTTAGTCATACTCCTAGCTCTCCAACTCATCCACCCACTTCTCCCGCTTCCTTCTGTTTTCATCTCCCCTCCTCGTCCTCACACACACACACACACACACACACACACACGCACACACACGCACACGCACACGCACGCTCAAATTCCCTGTTAACCTTTTTTGGTTTAAGTCTTCACTAAGTCATTGTAATAATGACTAGAGAATTGTTTGCCTGCGTTTTTTCCTCCGCACCTCCACTACGCAAACTCCTCGTGTGTGTGTGTGTGTGTGTGTGTGTGTGTGTGTGTGTGTGTGTGTGTGTGTGTGTGTGTGTGTGCGTGCGTGTGTGCGTGCGTGCGTGCGTGTGTGTATGTGTGTGTGTTGCGTGCGTGCGTGCGCGCCTGTGTGCATGTGTGCGCGCACGCATGTGTGTGTGTGTGTGTGTGTGTGTGTGTGTGTGTGTGTGTGTAAAGAAAGGTCTCCACGCTTATAAACCGGTCGCTCTAGGTCTGTTGTGCTCACGTATAACAGGGAAACGTCTTCAGTTTTGTTACCCTGAATTGTACCCAGTAAACAGCAAGAATGTGTGGGTCTTGTACGTAAATATGCTTTTTAACAATGAAATGCATCTTTTCTTTTTTTCATGCATACAATCGAGAACTCCGAAGCACGTTTGAGGATATAGATGTCAGCTTTATGAAAAAACTGACGTCTGAACCTTCGGAAGTATAAAACATCGGACGCTTGAGACGCAAAAATAATTATGCATGACCGTACTGGGAAGCCTTTCCGATGTACAAAAAACAAACAAAACAAAACAACAACCTCCCCCTCCCCTCCTTCCACCCCCCCCCCCCCCCACTAAAAAAAAAAGTAAAAAAAAAAAATTAAAAAAAAAACCAACATTGGAGCGCTCAAACAGGTATATACCATTAAACATATGTTAGTCTCATGCTCATAGTTGGACCAAAAAAAAAAAGTAAGAAAAGCAATCAGGAACTGGAAGTGAAAGAGGGGTGGGAGTAGAAGAAGGGGTAGGTCGGCAGCGGGGTTTCACGTGCACGTACGGCTAAAACGTGTTATGCATATATACATTCAAAGCTTTTCGGGATTTGTTGCCGCTCAGAATGAAAGTGACATGGATGCTACTTCGTGTTGATGTTTGTCACACACACACACACACACACACACACACACACACACACACACACACACACACACACACACACTGCCATTCGTACATCTTAGGATTAGTTGCAACTCAAAGGAAGTGATACCGAGGCTACTTCATGTTGATGCTTTTAGTTAAACAC
>CM065746.1:20875520-20903020 GCA_033310375.1 Conus canariensis
GATCTTGAGTTGAGTTGAAGATCAGTGACAAGGGCGACATGGGTTCTGTAGCTTCAACATGGAAAAAAAAAACCATCATCATCTTCCAATCCGTGGGATCCAAAGATCGGTGCAAGCACGACAGCAGCGTTGGACATGTCCTTTTCTGGGATTGAACAGCTCTTCTGGGGATTGAACAGCTGTGTATTAAGAAACACTCTGATCCTTTTCACGCTGCGCCGAGTTCAATCTCGATAGTGAGCGATTCCCACCATCAGAAAAATGAGTTCTTTCTTTTTTTTGTTTTAAACCAGCAATTAATGGGGGGACACAAGAGTCATTTGAGTCCGTTAATTTCACATTCTTTTTATGGGGGAGTTGGGGGTTAGAGGGAGGGGATTCCCTCCCTCCAATCTCTTTTCCAGGGACGGGATCTTGGGAGAGACGTGAGAGAGACCGACATACAAAACCCCACTTGTTATTTACCTCTGAAAAATGAAGGAATAAAGCTTACGCGTGATGGACATAATCTATAGCCTCCAGAACAGATTTCAGGAAGTCTTCAAAAAGCTCTTTATCCTCCCCCACCCCCATCCACAATCCCATCATCTCCCTGCCCCCTCAAAGGAAGGAAGTACGAACGAGTCAGGTAGTGAAGAACAGAGCTACAGGGCATTCAGCATACGGTTATTTTTTTCCCCCTGACCCCTAAGAAAGGAATCATGAAGGAATACAGTCCAGGAAAGACTAATGCAAGTACTATTTAACACAAACATCCCAGACCCCCCTCTCCTCCCTCCTCTCCTATAAAGGAAAAACATAGTACTAGCGAGTCATAGAACGGTTGATAAAGGCAGCATTCAACAACGCGTGTTTGTCATCCCAGCCGAAGAGGAAACCGTGGGAGAGGCAGGTCCAACAGATGTTGATATACACAGCTTCCAAAACATGCGTGGAAGCAGGAATGAGTGGAACTGATAACAAGCCCGGGTCATGACCAATAGATGTAGCATCCAGTACTCGTGCTTCGCGCCTAACCTGCTTGGACTCAAGGATCAAATAGGTCTGCAAGATGACCCACATGAAGTAGTTTTCGTTTCTAAAGGTATCAGAATCAAACATGAAGATCTGGGCGGGATCGATACAAACAGCATTCCATACACATTGCTGTCCGTACCTTGGTAATAATCACAGAAGGGAGAGTAGTAGAGATTAACTCACGCAGTAACATTTTCATCCGGAGAATCAATGGGAGGAACCACATGGGAAAGATATTGACACAACATCATTCAACGTACTTTTTTTTAATCCGTGAAAAGAAAGAAATAACAGGCGAAATATGCGAGGGACGAATGGAAAGGCGCCTCCAAAACAAGTCTAACAGCCCTTTGAAGGAAGGGGTCATGGACCAAATAGACGTGGAACAGAGAGAAATGGACGCCTACCTCCAGAACACAGGTTAATCAGACAAAAAGGGATGGATGAAGAATGAACGAACGTGGAACAACATAAATGGATGCTACCTCAAAAACACAGGTTTATCAGACCCAAGAACGAATGAATCAAGGGTGAAATAGGAGGGGGGGGGGGGGGGGGGGGGGGATGTACGCGTACCTCCAAAACATAGGTTTATCTGATCGAAAAGGGAATGCTCAAGGATAAAACAGACGAGGGAAGGGGTGGGGAGGGGTGGATGGTCGCACATCTCCAAAACACAGGCCCGAAAAGAAATGGATCAAGGGTGAAATCGATGAGGGAGAGGACCATGGACGCAGCCCTTCAAAATACACTTCATCAGACACGAAAAGGAATGGATCAGAAATGACGGTGAAGAGGGGGGAGGGGAATGGACGCACACCACCAAAGCGAAGGTCAGCTTTATCAGACCTACAAGGAACGCATTAAAGCTGAAACAAAAGAGGGCCCGCGAAATGGACGCATACCTTCAAAGTTTTATCAACTTCAAAAGGAATAAAGGACAGAGGAAAACAGAAGGAGCGGGGGGAAGACGCACACCTCCAAAAACACAGCTTTCTCAGACCATAAAAGGCATCGACCATGGGAAAAAACAGGCACAAGAAAAATAGACATGAAAAAGTACGATACCACTGGAACGCAACTTCAACAGGTATTGAGCGTCAAGCTTGAAATAGGTGTACGAGAGAGTGAGAGACGGACACACCTACCTAAAACAAGTTAATCAGGTCTAAAATGGAAAAAAAAAAAAAAATCATGGATAAAACGAGCGCGAGGGGTGGAGGTGGGGGTGGGGCGGAAGATTGGAAACATATCGCAAAACATAGGTCTAAAAATAAGGAATCGTGGATCATAAACAGACATAAGAGTCACTGACGTAGATGGCGTTCATTGCGGTTTTTTTTTTTTTCACTCTTAAGAATGGGACGGGAAAAAATCATACGTGAGATAGATAGATAGATAGATAGATAGATAGATAGATAGATAGATAGATAGATAGAGATAAACAGATATATGCGAAGGGAATACCAAGACACTTAACATTAAATACACATTTTTTCCCCGGCCCAGTACAAGGGAGAATCATGGAGTTAGTTGGACCAACGAACGACAGGCACCGCTCTACACGGCATACACATTGCCCCGTCTTTATAACAGAAAGTCAGTGGTAAACTAGTGGCCGTGCTGTTGGTAATGTATGCAATAAACCAAAAGATACACTGAAGAAGAATGAAAATGTCCCTCCTCAGTAGTTACAGGATGCTCAAAACATGAGCATGTAGCGGACGTATGAGGGCTTTGCTTTAGAACTGGGGAAAGAAACCAAACAAACAATGATTCATACAATCAAACACCAAACAAACAATAATTCATACAATCAAACACCAAACAAACAATCAAAAACCAAACAAACAATAATTCATACAATCAAAAACCAAACAAACAATGATTCATACAATCAAACACCAAACAAACAATAATTCATACAATCAAAAACCAAACAAACAATAATTCATACAATCAAACACCAAACAAACAATAATTCATACAATCAAACACCAAACAAACAATAATTCATACAATCAAAAACCAAACAATAATTCATACAATCAAACACCAAACAAACAATGATTCATACAATCAAAAACCAAACAAACAATAATTCATACAATCAAAAACCAAACAATAATTCATACAATCAAACACCAAACAAACAATGATTCATACAATCAAACACCAAACAAACAATGATTCATACAATCAAACACCAAACAAACAATAATTCATACAATCAAAAACCAAACAATAATTCATACAATCAAACACCAAACAAACAATAATTCATACAATCAAACACCAAACAAACAATGATTCATACAATCAAAAACCAAACAAACAATAATTCATACAATCAAAAACCAAACAATAATTCATACAATCAAACACCAAACAAACAATGATTCATACAATCAAACACCAAACAAACAATGATTCATACAATCAAACACCAAACAAACAATAATTCATACAATCAAACACCAAACAAACAATCAAACACCAAACAAACAATGATTCATACAATCAAAAACCAAACAAACAATAATTCATACAATCAAACACCAAACAAACAATGATTCATACAATCAAACACCAAACAAACAATGATTCATACAATCAAAAACCAAACAAACAATGATTCATACAATCAAAAACCAAACAAACAATAATTCATACAATCAAAAACCAAACAAACAATAATTCATACAATCAAACACCAAACAAACAATGATTCATACAATCAAACACCAAACAAACAATAATTCATACAATCAAAAACCAAACAATAATTCATACAATCAAAAACCAAACAAACAATGATTCATACAATCAAACACCAAACAAACAATAATTCATACAATCAAAAACCAAACAAACAATGATTCATACAATCAAACACCAAACAAACAATAATTCATACAATCAAAAACCAAACAAACAATGATTAATACAATCAAACACCAAACAAACAATAATTCATACAATCAAAAACCAAACAAACAATGATTCATACAATCAAACACCAAACAAACAATAATTCATACAATCAAAAACCAAACAATAATTCATACAATCAAAAACCAAACAAACAATAATTCATACAATCAAAAACCAAACAATAATTCATACAATCAAAAACCAAACAAACAATAATTCAGACAATCAAAAACCAAACAAACCAGTGGTTTATACAATAAGTTTTTGTTTTTTTTTTTCTCTAACATTCGGATTTCTCGCGCCTATGTCTTGAAGCAATACATTGTTAGCTGAGGCAATCATCTGAGTAAAAATGAAGTTATTTTTTCCCCACCACCCTTTAACACTGAGAGCAGAACATTCTCTCTGTTCTTCGAAGGGTATCATCAAACGGACACCAGCAGATATGAAAAAACAAACAAACGAACAAACAAACACGAGACAAAACTGTTGCTGGAATGGAAGTTAATAATGTTCCCAGATTCGAGATCAAAACCGCATTCAAATAACACGGCGAAACTTTAGAATGCATGATATTGATAAAACAGACAGAAAAAAGCAAAGGTGACAGAGAGGCCAGTATGGGGTGCCCTTTCTCCAGTAATGATTTATTAACACCATTTTAATGATGATTCAGGAACAAATGAACGTTACTTATAAGCATGGTTTAGGTATATACTGCCTCGTCCCTCTGTCTCCAGTTCTACACACATATATCAAGAGTTATTTGTGACAATGTAATTCCATCTATTATGATTTTTTTCCCTGTATGTTCCGCATTATTTGGATATCGTGGTTCATTAAGAGATGCCTCAAGCAAACACAATAACTGACATATAGGACCTCTTTAGATGTCTGCCCATTTCAGTACAAAGCTTCATGCATTCACATGTAATCCATCGTGGTTTGTACTACAAGGTGAAATCCGGTTTGCAGAACCAGTACCCCATAAGTAACAACGTCTTTTCGCTCATGCCAGTGCTAGTTTTAATTACGTGACAACTGTGCTTTCGATCAAACGTGCTGACATCACCATGCTTCTACAGGCTGAAAAAAAAAATCAGTAAGATTCAACATGGATCCGAAACCTAAGCTTTTTGATTTACACACACACACACACACACACACACACATACACACACACACACACACACACACACACACATACACACACACACACACACACACACACACACACACACACACACACATACACACACACACACACACACACACATACACACACACACACACACACACACACACACACATACACACACACACACACACACACACACACACACACACACACACACACACACACATAACACACACACACAAAGCAGGAAATCTTAAAAACCGAGGGGGGAGTGGGGGAGGGGGGGGGGAGGGGGGGAGTGAGAGAGGGGATTGAGAGAGAGAGAGAGAGAGAGAGAGAGAGAGAGAGAGAGAGAGAGAGAGGACTGTGAACCGGAACAGCACAAAGATAATGAAACACATACAAGAACAAGTGTGACTAGGCCACCCACCGCAGCGTTAACTGTTTCACTGGGCTGCTTGGAATAAGAATTGTTTGTCAAACCCGTTTCATGTCCGTGTGTGAGGGCCTTGAGTCTCAAGTGAAGTACACGACGAACACGTGTGCTCACGCGAACTCTCTCTCTCTCTCTCTCTCTCTCTCTCTCTCTCTCTCTCTCTCTCTCTCTCTCTCTCTCAATGTAAATGTATGAACTGATCGCCAAAATTCTGTGGCCATTGAAATGATATACGATTATTGTTGGTCGCATCATTGGCCAGCTGAACTCCGGGGTATGACTTGAAACGACAATTGGTTTGTTCGTGAGGAGGATCAGGAAAAGCACACACACACACACACACACACACACACACACACACACACACACACACACAGAGATAGACAGATAGATAGAGAGAGAGAGAGAGAGAGAGAGTGTGTGTGTGTGTGTGTGTGTGTGTGTGTGTGTGTGTGTGTGTGTGTGTGTGTGCGCGCGCGTATGTGTGTGTGTGTGAGTGTGTGTGTGTGTGTGTGTGTGTGTGTGTGTGTGTGTGTGTGTGTGAGAGAGAGAGAGAGAGAGAGAGAGAGAGAGAGATGTGTGTGTGTGTGTGCAAGCGCTTGCGTGCGAGCATACGAGTGTGTGTGAGAGCGTGCGTGCGTGTGTTGTTGTTCTTCAGTTTAACGTCCTTCCACTAAAAGTGATTCAGACAATATTATAGTGTAGAGTGAGCTTGATGTAAAGAATGAGAGGGATGCATTTTTTAGGGAGTGTAAGTTTTAAAGTAGTACGTAAGGAATGTAATCATAACCCTCCACCCCACCCTATTCATCAGAACGTTTAACTTAAACTAAAATTGTAACTGTAACAATCACAAATGCTAAAGATAAATATTAAGTGAACAGTCTAGTAAACATTTAGAAATAGATTCAAGAGTAGCAAAATTGTTTAATATACTAGATAGTGATAAAGGAGTCGATCCATCAACAAAACCCTCAATACCTGATTTATTAAAAAGCTCTTTTGTTTTGGGACAATGAATCAGTAAATGATTGACACTTATAGAATCCCCACACATACATTTAATATCTTTGCAATATTTTGTTTTAAACGAGTTTAAACGAAGCCTATGGATTAGACGTTCAATCTCCCTGGATGAGAAAATAAATCTTTTGTATGATGTTATCCCATTGTTTTTGCCATTACCTTTGATGCAGTTGTTATAATAATATATGTCCGAGTTCCTCAGTGTTTCTGTTGCATTATCATGAGATGTTTTATTTATGATAGAGAAACATTCTGCCAGATCTAAGCGAACATTTATTGTTACTGTGCTCCTAAGGTTTTGAGCTGCCTTTTTTGCAACTTTGTCTACTTGTTCATTTGCCGATATACCACAATGAGAAGGCACCCAACAAAAGGTAATATTAATGCCTTTTTGGGAAAGAAGGTGTACTATATGATTAATTTCAGTTATCATGTCTAATCGTACACATGAATTATAAGACTTAATACCATTCAATGCTGCTTTTGAATCAGCGCATATTACGATTTGACTGATATTTATGGGGAAATTCAAAATGAAATCCAATGATTTGAGTATAGCAAGTAATTCTGCGCTATATATAGACAGACTTTTACCAAGATGAAATAATTTTTCTATTTTTAAGCTAGGAATTATGAAAGCTGCTCCCGTGCTATTATCATCTAATACTGAGCCATCTGTGAATATTTTTAAGTGATGGTTGTACTTATTTTCTAAGTGAGTGTAGACAAAATTTCTCAAAATGTTGGGAGAATCCTTTTTTGTTAAATTATTGTAGTCAATGTCAAAGGAAGCTTTTGATTGTACCCATTTTGGAATGGGTGAAAACGTAGGTTTTCCGGCGATATTATTTTTATCTATTTTTGTATCTTTTAGAAGATCTGAGGAAAATGAATAAATAGATTTTGTGGATTGTATATATTGTGCACGTTTTCCAAAATCCTTTTCCGAATCTAAACATACCTCTTCTGAGCAGAAATTTTTTTGTGAGAAACTTTTTAAGATGAATTTTAAAGTAGAAGCTTTTCTAATTTCAGATAGAGGTAGAACTCCCACTTCGTTGTATGTCCCTAAGTTTGACGTATGTGTGGGAACCCCTAAGGCAATTTTGAAGGCTTTGCGTGCGTGTGTGTATGTGTGTGTGTGTGTGTGTGTGTGTGTGTGTGTGTGTGTGTGCGCGCGCGCGCGCGCGTGTGTGTGAGAGAAGAAGAAGAAGAAGAAAGAGAGAGAGAGAGAGAGAGAGTGTGTGTGTGTGTGTGTGGGTGGGTGTCCCCGCGCGCCCGTATTGACGTAATACCATATGACTGGGTCGGTCCGGATTACTTAAACACACACGGGACACTGACCCTCAAGAGGAATCGTCTTACATGGCACATCGATCATAGTCATACGCGCAAGGAAATTTGTTAAGAACGCTTTGTGCCAAAGAAAAAAAAATAGACAAGATTCCTCACTTTACTGAGCGTGGGTGGCGAAGGGGCGGGGGCGGGGGGGGGGGGGGGGGGGGAGAGACAGACAGACAGACGGGGGAGGGGGGGGGGAGGTTGCGGTGGACCAGTTTACACAGAACGACGTAGTTTGATTAAGAAATTATGACTTCGCGGCAGTATGACCCCAAAAACTCATTCCCAACATTTCTTTCAATCCAGACGCAACTACACCCCTCCCCCTTCCCAGTTCCTCCTCCGAACCCCCCATCTAGATTGCCCAGTGCGTCTCTGTAAGACTAGATGTAGTCCTGCATTTTGATCTGTTTCTGTGGAGAAAAAAAACAAACAAACAAGCAAAAAAGTCTATATCTCAACCGATTTATTAGACCTTCCGCACGCATACATGTATTTCAAGCATTTCCTTTCAAAAAAAAAAAATGCCATCTACGTATATATCATAACGGAAACGACCTCAGCCAAAGCCAACACAGACCTCCACATACGACACAGGCCTGGGGTAAATGGTGTTCACCTTCACGCGCCGTCTGTGCCTCGTACCCTGTACACTCGCCTCGGGTTTGAACACAGCTTGGTTGGTTTGACAACAACAGCAACAGATGTACCGACAAACGTAAGCAGACACAACACAGGTAAAAGACAAAGCATGCAAAGTTAAACGCACGACCCAGCGAAAATGACGCGATGCTGTTAAAAGGGCAAGCATGAATGTACGCTGACCCTTAACGGCTAAAACTTGACAGTTGTTCATCCCACGTTAAACTTGTTAGAAAGTTGTCTTAAATGCGTATTTACGGGTGTATCAGTTCAGTTTCATGTTCCAGCAATTATGGGCCATGCTAGTTGAATAAGGGTATGATTATCCCTCTCCCACCCACCCCCTTCCCTTTCCGCGTCGTGAAGATATCTGTCCAAAACTGGGGTGATAGAACGGGTATATAGACAGACGTAAAATATTCAGCAAGCAACAACAGTTGTCATTTTGTAGTAAGAAACCAAAAAATACAACTTCTTTTGTTTGCACAAAGTTTTCATCAAGTGATAAAACGGCGGTAACTGTTTCTGCATGTTCAATATTCTTCCCCTCCGCCACCCCACCCCCTCCTTCCTTATATCAGGATAGTCCAATTATGACCGTTAAAACACGTCTAAACTCTTTCACATATTGACATATGATTGTTACAACGTGCCTAAACTCCTTCACGGATTTGTGTTTTATTGTTGAACATTGTCATATGATTGTTACAACGCGCATAAGCTCAGATTGTGTATGGTTGTTAAAACGCGTCTAAACTCTTTTACAAGTTTTTGATAATTATAACGGCCGCAACTTGCGTAAATTTATTTATTTTGTCGATGAGGATGTACGAAAGTATGACAAAAGTCAATGGTTTCATCCAAAACAGTTCTATTAATGTCACAGGAACAACACGGGTTTAAACAAAAGGGAACGATACATGAGAACACTATGGACACTCTTTAACGAAGAAATTACTCTACCGCTGACAACGTGACTTAATACTCTCTCTCTCTCTCTCTCTCTCTCTCTCTCTCTCTCTCTCTCTCTCTCTCAGAATATTAAAATTGATACAAAGATCATATACTTCTGTTCAACTGACATGATTTCATTATACGGCGTGTTCGGAAAGATGATACGCTCCAATGTGGCATATGCAGATTGTTACAACTGAGGTAGATACCAAAGACACAAACAAACGTTAACGTTAAATAATTTTCATTCATTTTAGAAACAATACCTCACTTGCAGTGACATAAAAAAAAAAGCAAACTAATTTGAGGCGCGCTTCGTATATGCAAACTTCAGAACACACTCTGACACGTTTACTGTAAACATTGTGTGATCTTGTAGCTCAGTGTGTTCAAAATGCTAATATTATATCTCCTCAAAAGAGTGGCCCATCATCAACGTTTTAAAGTTAACAACAATCCTGTTCGGGCTCATAAAGGCATTAGCCTTTTAAAAGAAAGAATAAAATCATTAGCCTTTTAAAAGAAAGAATAAAATCAAGTGCACAATAATAAGGAAAATTGCAGGTTATTTCAGGCATGATTTTACTCAAATTAACACGTGAACTGACCACAAAAAGGGTGTCAATACGTTTCCATACCAATAACGGTAAAAAAAAATAAAAAAAAGGAGGCTCCATTCTCAAATTTGCAAAGGTATTTGGTCTAAAATGTAAATCGCGAAGGCTAACAATTTCTTCAGACATTTTCCATTCATTGTCACGATATACATCTCATATACAAATGAACATAAAATACATATACACAAAGACACTATCAAAGAAAGTAGACCTAGCAGTCACATTTTTCACTCGTTACCAGAATAGGCCTACAAACCACACGATACGTAACATAAAGATATTGCAGTAGTCAATCGTCTTGTAAATCCATGGCAGTCAGCATTTTCTTCTTCTGTGTAATTTCAAATCAAAGAAAACCAGCAACACACACACACACACATAACAACCCCGCCACACACACATATACAACCACCCACACACACACACACACACACACACACGCACGCACGCACGCACGCACGCGCGCGCGCGCGCGCGCGCACACACACACACACACACACACACACACACACACACACCACACACACACCGCGCCGATAAACACCGTAAAAAGTCATATACGTCAACACAACTATATACGTCAACACATTTGTTTGTCAAAACGAGTGTAAGCATCTCTGCAAAACGGGGCTAAAAGACAACTACGCACGTCAAACAACGTTGACTATGCCCTTCAATGTAACCGTCGGCATGAACCCAATGAACGTGTGGCTGACTGGCAGAGACAGAGGCCGCTTTTCTCTCGATTTGAAAATCGCTCGGCCTTGACTGAACTTGCATAACATGCTCTCTCCGGTCGAAACAGAGCGAGACGGTCGCTGGGTATCTTGCTGTATAACGTCGAGACGATCCAAAAGAACGGTAAAGAGACAATGCTCGGTAAAAGCTGGCTTTTCCCGATAAACCCGGTTTCTGAATCTGGATCCGGATTCCATGAAACTAGCCCTTATTACACGAGAGGTGCGAATGGCCACGCCAACAAGAGAAGGACATAACAGGTCAACCGTTAACGTACAGTGAACCAAGAATCTGATCGGTGCTGCCATCTTCGTCTAGCATGCGAGCCTGACCCAAGACAAGCGAGTCAAGTCCTAGCCATATTCAAGGAACATCCACCGCAAGAGGTCGGAAAGAGGCAAGAGAAGCGTTTCACTCAGGCGAGGTGTATAGAACTCTCACTTGCTAGGCCAGTGACAGTGTTTCCTGGCACATCCCTGCGGCGAACATGGCTAGAAAATGGCGAGAGTTCGTTGGACTGTCGATGTCATGGGGTACTTTCGCACGCGAGGAAAAATAGCCGACAGTTTTAACGTCCTGTTATCGATGCACGAAAGTAGGAGCGTTCTCTGACTGGTTCATGAAATGATCGAAATGCTGACCCTTAAAACACCAAGAACAGCGTTAAGATGCAGCCACAGTGTTAATCTATATTCTCGTCTTGCGCCTGTTTCTTTGCTCTTCGCCTCTCACGTTCCACGCCCCAAGGATAAGCTGGCCACCTTGCGAGTTTCTGAGTCCACGAAACTCGTCTGTGGTCCACTCTCCAAACTCGCGAGTTTTCTTGCTATCTCGCGTCCAAAAACGCAGCCCAGGCTATGCAGAAACGACAAAACAAACAAGCAAACAAACTCAAACGTATTTATTGACCAACTCCTAGGTCTGCTGGTCATCACTTACAAGTACAAAGCATAAATCAAAGAAGCAACAAGCTGACGGCTTTCTGCTCAAGTGAGCCTCCAAAACATCTTTACCCATCTCTCAGTGGTACTGGAATGATTATATCCATTGCGAGGCAGACTATTCAAAAGAATGTAAGCACCACTCTCTACTTGCCCGGCTTGTTTTCTTTTTCTTTTCTTTCTTTGTTTCGTTGTAAAGTCTTAAATTCTTCTAATCATTCGAGTAAAACTACAAGCAGGTACAAAACATCAAGCTTTGTCGGAAACATTAAACATTGCCCAATAATTGTGATACCAGTACACAAGCCGCTTTGCAAATAGGTTTTTTTTTCCACATAACTATACAATTATGTAAATCATTATGCCTTCGCCATCCATTTTGTTTTTTTACCTGGTGCAAATACTTATGATTTGCGCGTGCAAGCATCATCCTCAACCGGCAATAGGCCCGCTTCGCTTTCCTGCTATTCGCCTTGATCCATTCGCGCTTGTCACTCATTTCCGGGCACCACAGTCAGTGCATGCTGCACGAGATTCGTTCAGCTGGCTCGGCTGCCCGCTCTCCACGCCTGTCAGCTTGTTGCTGTCCGCCATTCATCGAGGGCGGCCCATTGTCTGCACATAGCCTTCGGCCGAACGCCAACGTACGCACTGTGTCTGTGCTTCAAACCTGACACTAAGCCAGCCAGCTCGAAATACGAAGTAGGTTAGACCCGATCTTCGGTACGCGCAATCGAATTGTAACCGATGGACGGCTCTCCATTCTTGATCTTCACCCTGTCCAAACTCTGCGACTCGCTCTTGCATTATCTGCTGACCACGGGAACAAGGTAACGCTCAAGCCAAGAAGGCGTAAGATAAAACGCATGATTTTTTTTCAGTGGTAATTATAACACAACAAAGTCCATCTGAAAAACAAACCAAAAAAAAAAAAAGAAGAAAATTGTGTCAACACGCTGATCAACATGTCAGATGTTCCAGTCAGCTTTTAAAATCTACACGTACTTTCAATCGTGATCATACATTTACTTATACAGCAACGACTTTTTAAAGTTTTCTTTCTTCTTTTTTCTTTTGTAATAATATACATGACCTGGCCCATGAAAAACGACCGTCCCCTATCAAAACAGACAATGGCAGGAAAAAAAACTTTCACGGCAACTGTTGAGGTTGAGGCAAAAAAGTTTGTTATTCGTGTTGAGATTGTGAGGTATTTCTCAGAGAAAAAAAAAACGGAGATGGGAGAGGGGAATAAGGGAGAAGGAAAGGGAGGGGGATTCAGTGGACATCCAATACTCTAGTAACAGTTAAGACCTTTTTTGTCGTTATTGTTTAAGCCGAAAATGTTTTCTGCGTACAAATTTTTGTCTCGTATCACGTTAACGCAAGTTGAAATGTATCACATGATGAAGAATGGAGGGATACAGTCTTGGAGGCAGAGGGGAGAAAAGAGGGGGTAAGGAGGAGGAGAGGGAGGATGAGGAGCTAGGCTAGAGTCTGTGGGCGAATGCAAAGCATAATAAATACGTTGCCGGCAAGAAAAACATTATCACCTAATCACCAGAAAAAAAAGGACGCGCGCGCGTATGTGTGTGTGTAAACGTCAGTTTCTCATGGCCTGATTTAAAACAAACAAACAAACAAAAAACGCAAAAGAAAACAAAACAAACAAACAAACACCCAAACAAAGTGAATGGCTCTCAACATCTTTCACTGAAAAAAACAGTGAATAAAAACAAAAAGTAAACGAACATACAAAACCGAATCGCTGACGAAAATCTGTCACTGAAAAGACCATATTCCGGGAGAGTCTTTGGGACGTGGGCAGAGTGAGGCCTTCAGTACATACTGCACTAGCCCGAAGAATAAATGACTGTTCACACAACACAACACAACACAACACAACACAACACAACACAAGAGAGAGAGAGAGAGAAGAAGAGAGAGAGAGAGAGAGAGAGAGAGAGAGAGAGAGAGAGAGAGAGAGAGAGAGAGTGTTAAGCAAAAACTTCCGTATAACCCCTTTTGTCCTTTGGCAAAAATGAGAATTTCTTCCGCTTAATCCGACTTTCTTCACTGTTTGTTCTGATGAATAATGGTGCAAAAGATTGCAAAGACGAAGAAAAAGAAATATTCAGTAGTGGAGAGTAGACCTTTATCTAAAGGTGAAAACTGCCAGCAATTTCATAAGCAGCTAGTGCCACAAATGAATGATTAAAAAAAATCAGTGGTCAAAACATTACCGTCGACTAGCATTTCTGTGTACTTCTGGTCTTTAAACCAAGGAAGATATAAACGATCATTGTAAAAATAACAAACAAAACAAAACAAAACAAACAAAAAAAACAGGAAAAAAAATGACAACCTTTTTGGCGGACTTGCGTTTACAGGAACTGGAATCTCACTGGCAGAGTTTTAAATTTCTGATGACCAGAATCTCTCTGACAGATTTACATTGATGGTCATTGTAACAACTGTGAAATATTTACACTTTACATTTATCACTATCACCGTGACAGATTTACACGTACATCATCACGAATCATGATGACATGCTTGAACACAGGCTATATCAGTCTGAACCACTATGTTAGATTTAACTCATATCAACTGGAGTCACTGCTGTACTTAAAATTTCAGAGCCTGGAATCACATGAGAGATTCACATTTACCTGAACTGGAAACACTTTGGCATGACACGTTAACTCTTATATCAACTGGAATCTCTGTGACAGGGTTACATTTTTCTGTAACCAAAATCACTAAAATAGTTTTACCAGTGCATTGATTGGAATCGCTTTGAGCATTCACTCTCACATTAACACAAATCACAATGACAGATTTTCATAGGTCTGTGACTGGAACCATTAGGACAGAATCACTTTTTGATTGGCAGGAATCACTGCGGCAATTTTACATTTACAAGAACTGGAATCATTTTGACACGTTTACTTCCGACAGATCGATATTTACAGTCACCTGAATCATTTTGACAGCTCGACATTTACAACCACCGATTATTTTGACACTTTTCCATGTGTACTAACAGGGATCCCGTTAACATATTTACACGTGTGGTCACAGGAAGCGCCAGTCGTGGCCATACCGCTACAGCAAGAGTTCACGACTGTGCTGTATTTCTTCACTGACTCATGCGACGCTGCTGTCAGGATTACCAGCTATTCATATTGTAAGAAAAGTGGAAAACAATCTGTGTCTGTTTTCAGACTGCACTCATTTTGATGTACGAAGAAGCGAGAGGATTGCTTCAAGAATGATGAGGCTGCGAGCATTTGAAGAGAAAGTCAGATGAACTGGTGCTGAAAAATGCTGCGATTCCGAAAGCGTCTGGGACCCCCAGAATTTACCCGACAGATTCGCATCGAGGATAAAAGAAAACGACCTCCACTGACAGTAACCTGAAGTGCTTTGGCAGCTTCACGTTCACAGCAGTACTTTGTTTAGCTCTTTGACAGAAACATGTCGCCAAGAACTGCAACAGAAATTATGAAGTGGCAGACATTTAGAGAGAATGTCACAACTAGTCGTGAGAAATGCTGCGATTATTCCGGGGCACCCAGAAGTCGAAGGCTTTACTGAACGTGGGTCACACTGAGGGTAACAACTCCATTCACAGTAACATGAAGTGCTGTGACAGCTTTACATTTATAGTGCTTTGGGCATGTTTAGAATTAAAGTGACCATTCAAGACATGAGTTACATCAAAACGGACCTGAACCAACTTCGGGCACGTTCCTGATATCAGCGAACTAAATTTGCACTGATCGATTTATGTTCATGACAACTGGAATCCCTTTTGCCAGATTTGTGCAGGGACGACTGGGACTGCCTCCACACAAGTACGAGCAGTTCAAAATTCCCTCTGGTCGGATTTGAACACAAACAAGCTCACTAAAATCACGCAGTTTGTTAATTCAACGACATGGGGGGAGGCGGGATTCTGTCCTAGAACCCTCGGTGGTAAGAATACCAGATGCATCTCCATTTGATGCAAAGGGAGCACCGACACAGTCGGTCGTGACCTACGGACGAGTCCGAATCAGCGGACGGAAGACCTCTGAGCAGGCGACATGAATGGTTCTGTTTTCAAGGTCGACTATGATAATCTCAATATGTTGCTAGTGAAGGGTGTTATGTTCATAATATAAGGCCCTGATTTTTTGTTTATTCCACTTTTCTTTCCCTCATAAACACTCCCGGGTTTATTGTCGTCATCGTCGTCGTTGTTGTTGTTGTTGTTGTTAAACCTTGGCCAGGTCATTATCGTAATGAAGAAGGAATTGTTAGCCTGCACTTGTTTTCCCCTCCACAAATTTGTTCAATATATATAATCCAAGACATTCAATCTTCCGAGGCAGAACACAAATGAATTATCTTCATACACTTTTTTTCAGCCTTTGATACTTTATTGTCACCATATGCCCTTTTACTTTTTTCAATGTTTACATACATGTTAAGTCAATGACAATGACAAACAACGGTCTTATTTATTAAAAAAAAAAATAGTTGATGACTCGAGTCCTTCAAGTAAAATCTTAACAGCAATATAACAATCAAACTCATTACGGTATGCTCACTGTCACCATGTGAAGTAGAAAAACGCGCTCTTCTATGCATACATTATATTGAGGGAAGAAATGCCCAGGTCATTTCACACATTTGTTATTCTACTGTATGTATTTCTGCATTTCTATATTAACAATATTTCATTCATTTATCTAAATGCCACGAAGGCCAAAAAAAGTTATGTATTTGTTTTACAAAATCAAATTGAATTACACCCGAATAAGAAAAAACAGAAAGACAAGAAAATTACTCATCCATGGATTTATATTGTCACAGAAATAAGAAGACGGAAAAAGACATAACAAAAATAACAAAAAGTCAAGATAATGTGATCCGGAGGAAAATAAGGAGGTGTTACAACAAATTAGAAGACATAAATATGAAAATAAACAAATAAACGCGGGAAAATGTCCCAGAAATGCTACACTCTCATTTGCATCTACCCAACACTGGGCGGCATGAATCATTAAAAAAAAAAAAAAAAAAAAAAAAAAAAAACCCAAAAAACACCATCAGGAACTACGATCACTTTGAATGGTTTATCAGGGCAGACGGCGATTCCAAGAAACGGGTAGGTGAAGAGCCTATGGGAGGCGTGGGAGGTGAGTTCGGGTGGGCGAGGAGGGAGGGAAGGAGGTGAAGGACGGGCGAAAGGATATGAACGATAAATCACACAATCAAAAAAACAAATAAACCTCGAAATCTTTTTTAAAAGAGATTTCTCTCCACAATCCCACGCAGGTGCCATTTATCTGGAGCCATTCCCTTTCCCCCCTTCATCCTCTCCGCCATAAAACATGTGGACAGAAACATGTCACTTAATAACAAAGATGCGAAGTCTCAACATGTGAAGATGTTCCCTATACCAATGCCATCGAACGCGAAGCATAACTCGGGGGGTGGGTGGGGGGGGGGGGGGGCATGGACCACGGAGAGACGCTAACGAGCCGACGGGTGCGGGCAGGTGTGAAGGCGTGGGGGGTGGTGGAGAGGAGAGAGCTAGAAAGGGGTGGGGGTGGTCAGCGAAGAAGAGTGGAGGGGAGGGGGGGGGGGGGGGGGGGAAAGGAGAAAGAGGAAAGATGACCGAGGGGATGGGGCGTAAGGAGGATGGCATATGAGCGAATTTAGGTCCATCTGAAGACAGTAATAAGAGATGGGTAACATGAACTTTGTGCCTGCCTGTTGTGTTCGATCATGCAGTCCACTTCAGTAGCCAGCAAAACAGTTGATTATAAGTATTAATGGAAAAAAAAATGGTGTCCATAGCCAACAAATGTATACGAGATAAAATAATCTGGATCACTTTTGACACACGTTAACTAACTTCGGTTCATTTGGTTCAAATTAAAACAAATCAAACGTCCAGTCTTTTTCTTGTCACCACAATGACGATAACAACACGAATATTCGAATACGCTAACACTGTGGGCGCGGTCAGTCACCGTAAAGAAGTAGTCCTAACTGGAACAATAGTTAGTGTTTCTGTTGCTCAAAACGTTATCGTCCCTTTGGTTTCCATTTACGTGAAGACGTTCAAAGGACCTTAAACACAGACCCGCAAAGCCCCTTGCAAGGACTCTCACCGAGTCCCGCTGTGATACTGATACAACAAACTTGCCATGCTCTTGTACCCCTTCAAAACACATACATGTTTGAAAAAAAGAAGAAGAAACAGATCTTACAAGATTTCTCATCCCGAGCAGCACTACCGCTATTACCACAAAGGCACTGCTGTCCCCTATCCCCCCCCCCCCCTCCGAAATCCACCCCCCCCCTTCCCGAGTTTCACCTCTCCCACCACTAAACCACATCCAAGCAACTAAAACTGATTCTATCCCTGCCTCTCCCTTCCCGACACCGCATCCAGTCAGACATAAAGGTCATTTTGGGAAAAGTTTACTTACTAGACACATTACAAGTCCTCTTTCAAGGACTCAGTGTCACAGTGTTCCATCTTATTGTTCTCAGCACAATAACAACCCAACAAAGATTTTGGACCGGTGAACCTTCTCCATGCCTTCTTACGCTAGTTAAGAGCGCTCCACCACAGCAGTCCCATCACGTTGTCCTCAAGACCTGAGCCTGTTTAACCCCTCGCTAGGATTCTCACGGACACACTGCTGCGACCACTAAGACATCACTTCTGTGGGAAAAATCACGATTCATGTGACATTTTGATATACGCGTGACATGCACTTGAATGCTTTTCAAAACGAAGGCGAAAGGGCATCAAATGTCGTGCACGCTACGTACATTACGGAAGTGACCATTCCACGCGATGTCCAGCTCCTTATGGTTTTTACCTCTCGAGGACTCAGCCCAGGAAATGTCGGAGCCAGAATGATGTCGTTCTCTTTCCTGCACCGATCCCCCCGCTATACGTTTTGTTTATTTGTTTGTCTGTCTGTCTTTCTGTTTATCTTCAAAATACAATCTGTGACACCTTTCAAGCATCTGCATGCAAACCGCATCTCTTTTTTCCAGAATAAATCTAGTATGGCCAAAGGAATCATCTGTGGAAAACTGAAACTGGGACAGAATTTGTTCATTTCATGCGTACAGTCGCCGTTTCAGTAACGTTGCCATTGGTACATAAAGCCGGTCCAGGCTTGATTTCTGAAAGATAGTGACAGGGACTGTTGGACCACTGTGTTTCACAGTGACTGGCAAAATGGGGCGCGCGACCTGGAAATTACAGAGTACGAGTTGCTTGCTTTGCAGAGCACTGGAGTGCAGCTTGCTTCGGACGGCTATGGTAGACGGTAGACATAAAGCGTTTCGTGTCGAAAGAAACTTGCTGCACGGTGTTTCCTGCTGTCTGGCATGCTTTTCTATGAAACGTATTTTGAAGCTTTCCTTCGTATGCTCTCATTTCACGACGTCCTCTGATTTGGCGAGTTAAGTCTCTTGCATGGAGCATGATGAGCCAGCGAATAGCTCTATTGGTAGACACGTGACCATGCTTCGTTTGACATTCAAATGTCAGACGAGAACCGGACAAACTGGATTCAATTCTGAACAATCGCCAAAGCAAGCGTCCTTTCCTTTATCGGTGCAAAACAAGAGAAGATAACTTCACTGCCCCCACACTGCAGCATTTTCTTTCTGTTTCTTCAAGAAGGTTTTTTATCTAGTTTTTTGAAGTTTAAGTATGGAGTAGATTAGGGATAGGTTAGAGTAACGCGATCTGGAGCTCAAAACCCCCGTCTCTCGTCCACAAACACGCTGCCTTCGTTGTTGGACCAAAAAAAAAAAAAAAAAAAAAAAAAAAGCAGTTGAATCTCAGGACAACTTTACGCATAGGTCGCCGGTGCAGTGCAACTGTTAGAACCAATGGCATTTTGTTGTGGGCATTTTTTGGTGCTATACATGCTTTAAATGAAACATCCAAAAACCCAGTTGCTCTTTTTTGCGTATTTTTCGTATGGGTGTTTCACAAAGGAATGATAATTGTAATGTACCAGATGATATGTCTAACCGACACAAGACATACGATCGACTAACACGACACTGTGTAGGACGGACCGACGCTTTGCGTTGCGGGGGTGGGGTGGGGTGAGGTGGTTTTTGTGTAGTCTCCGCGTTAACAATCAAGTCTGCATTAACAAAACAAGCAAACAAACAAAAACAAATACAAACAAAAGTGTTACGCGACAAGGGCAACAGCGAAGATCGCGCGACTGGGTTTTTTCGGCTTAAATCGTCGTCAGTGGTTGTGTCAGTGCTACAACAGCGCATGTATGAGAAGTGAATGCAGACATCAACAAACCTCGTAGCACGTCGTCCCGCCCCAGCGTAATCATTATCTATCCCCCAGTAAAACGTCGTGACAGGTACACCCGGGGCACAAGGCTGGTCCAGCATGAACAACAAACGTGGTAATAAATACGCGACGTACAATGGTGTGCCAAGGGGAACATGAACGTCCTCAAACAGAAATACAGCGATAGATATCCAGAACGGCCAGACGTGAGCGACTAAAGCACGGTGATATACGCTCACAAACCATGTGCCATGACGGACCGAGTAGGGAAATAAAAACGACCGCAACAACCAACCAACCAAGGAAGCATGCACACCACCAACCAAGAAAGCATGCACACTAAACATCAAATGTAAAACAAATCATTGGGCCTCGCTCTAGTCAGGAGTTAGTTATGGTGCCGAATATGACGACTGGTTTCAAAGCGTGGGTCCTGGCAGCAAAATGAAAGCCATACGCAAACAAACGTTTTAAACAGCCACGCAAAAATGCTGTATGAACGCGGTTAGTTTTGGTTTGAATTCATCAGGTGTGATGTTTACATGAACACTTTTTCTAAAGTTCAAAATAAAGTCTCCCCGGCCTTTAAGGTTTGTTCACGCCCCGACTCCCTTCAGACTGGTGCAGCAACACAAGATACTTCAAGCACAAACATTTTTTTTTTCATTTCGATAGATGGGCATCGCCATCCAGCTGATAGTTTCACTGCTTGCTGTGGGGGAAGGGGGGTGGGTGGGAGGGAGGGGGTAGACGGGTGGCGGTATTCCTGCAGAAATGGCGGAATGGTGAGTATTCAGCTTACACAGTACTTGCCTGGGTATTCAACGTATACATTTATACCACTGCATACTGAACTCGCATAACATGCATCACTGCGCATCGTATCTAATATATGAACAGTATCATTTAGAACGGGGATCAACACGAGTCCATTCCTGAGCTTTCGCCGTGCTCCGAACATCGATCACGGACAACAGGAACGGTGAGAAACTGCCAAGATCTACCTCGAGAAAAAGCTGTATGACTGCACAGTCGGTCTAATATCCATGAACAAGCACTAAGACACAGACTCCTCTCTATCCGAACAAATAAGCCGATTTAAAATATGCACTTCCAAAAGAAGCAGACAACAAACCCCCCTGCCCAAACTCACAAATGCACAGGCACTGATTGTAAAGGGAGGTAAGTCCCCTCATTTACCATTTTCTATTTTAATTCATTCAATCACGTTAAGCGGAAGGGTGATGAGGAAAGGGGAAAAGAGTATGGGTGAGGAGTGGGGGTCGGAAGACAGGAGGTTAAAACAGTGTCCACAAAGAAGTCGGCCGTTGGATTGTTCTCTATTTCTTTTTTTTTCAAAGTCAATTTAAATGTGGTCAATGTCAATTTGTTTATTTGTAGCTTAAGTGACTACAGGGGAGCACGTTCGGGGTTGAGAACATTTTCAACATGCTGGACTGCAATTCATGCTGAATCAATACCGGACTTCAGAGCCTAGTTAAATAGCAGCCGCCGTGGCAAAATGGTTAGCATTACGGACTACCGGCTGGGAGGTCGCGCGTTCGGTTTCCGTAAGAGCCGTTCATTTGTGGAATTTTTTTTCCATCCCAACTGGCTCCTACCCACAGCTGAATTTGCTATGGGCTCAATTTGGAAGACTGGGACCACATAATCATGTTCCATCCACTTAATGGATGCGTCTCTGAGAGTGTTGCTCAAATTTACTGACCACCACCGCATTTCTCGGGCTTGGTTGACGATGGGATATGTTATGAAAATAAGCAGACCTGTCATGCAGCCTCAGTCCAGAAAGGAAATCCGCGGTATGCATTATCCTTATCAATCAACATTAAAAAAAAAGTCTCAGACTCTGTGGTCCTTAATGCCCTGCTCTCATGGTAACCCCAGTTTTGTCTACGTCCCAGGTGAGGTTCTGTCGGGGTCACTAGTACTGGCAAATTAAGGGGGACTATCGTTGGACAGACGTGGTGGCGCCTTCCAGAGGGAGAGCTCACTTAAGATGGCTCCGCGACCAAGCAATTATTGTCGTCAGTATGGGGCTTAGTAGGAGCTGTCCTTGGATAAGAACAGGCACCACTGAACACCGACGAAATGACTCGGCAGCAGCGCAGTGTCTTCTCTGGTTGGGGTGCCGCCTCATGACGACTTGACATTGATTGTTCCCTGTGGATTGCCGGTGCCGGAGCGGTTGCGGGACAAGCCAGCCGTGGCTGTGGACGGGGAGCCGGAATAAACAGCGAAAGTGCAATGCCAATAGAATGGTACGGAAGATGCAACAGGAAAAAAAAAAGGGCTTGGTAAGCTGCAGCTCAGAAGACGCCGAACGCCCACCATAGTGTCACTACCTGTAGCTGTTAGGCTCCAAGTTCACTATCGGCTCGACATGAATCCCAGCCCCAAACTACAGCCATTATACACTAGAAAATCCAGCTGCTGACTGGGTGTTTTGAGAGGCCATTGGATTTTTTTTAACCTCGTGATGCTGAGGACACCACAGACATTTCAAGTGACATGCCCCCGTTCGATTTAAGACAATTCTTTGTTGCTGTCAGCATTGACGTGACGGAGCATGCATGAGTTATGAAAACAGCTAAGCAGACCACTCAAGACTTTTGGCACACTTTGTTCCTACTTGCAACACCACTGGGAACCCTGAAGCACTGAATCGAAGGTTTCCTTATTGACTGATTGCTCTTTACTTGTTCTTGCAGTCGATTTTCTTGTGGACTGTTTGTCCCATTTCCTCCTTTCGCCCTCCGCCGGATACGTCGGATTTTGCTTTATTTTTTTCTTGCCATGGGGGAGACAAAACCAAAGAGCTGTTGGAGGTATGTCTCTGTGTGTACCAAGGACAGACAAAAAAACAAAAAAAAAAAAAAAAAGAAAAACGGCCAACCGCGAGTTCCTCTGATGACTGCCACACGGAAAACGAAAAGTCCACGGTTGAGTGGCGAAGCAAATGGTTTTGTTTTCAAGAAAGATTGTCATGGTCTCCATATAATGCCAGTAAAGCATTCAACACTGACAGTTTAAGCTTTTTCTTTAAAGCTCCCCATCCCTTGTGAACTCCGCAGGTCGTTGCTAAGTCGTTCTCATAATAACGAAGAACAGTTTGCCTGCATTGGATCCACCCCAACCCCCCAGGAATGAGTAAGGTAGGTCTGACCCCTGTTCACAACAGTTTCTTCCTTGCGGTCCTCAAAGACTGGTGCGAACAACTTTTAAAGTCTGGACGGACTGGAAAGCTTACTGTCAAAGACAATTTGCACACACACACACACACACACACACACACACACACACACACACACACACACACACATACACACACACACACACACACACACGAATCAAGTCAGGTCCAGTGGTTTCTAGCCAAGCAGACTAAAGGGGTGGTGGCATCACGACTTCAGGTAAGTTATAGTCGGAAGCCTGTACTCTATGCGAAGACTGAAAACCAAGTCTGAAACTAACAGACCGATTTAAAACAATGTGACATGAACCGCGTTATACACACGCGCGCGCGCGTATCTGGTAATCTTAACAACACATCAAGAAAATAATTTTTCATTTCAGAAAGAAAATTATTCTTAAAAACAATTGCTGTGTCAATGGTTAGTAGAGAATGGAGAACAGTTCACTCGTAACAAACAAAAAGGCAAAGCTTTAAAGTCGAATTCCTTGTGTTAAAACGGATTCCATTTCTCTTCTTTTTTTTTTAAATTATGGCCCTTGGAAGGACGGGGAAGGACAGAGAGAGAGAGAGAGAGAGAGAGAGAGAGAGAGAGAGAGAGAGAGAGAGAGAGACAGAGCGGAGGACAGTAGTATGAAGCTATCAATGTATCATACATGCATGTGACGGAAGGCAATCCGCTACAAACACGGTCATTTACACCCTTCTAAGTACAATTATTCTGGTAATTATGAACACACACAAAAAGTCACCACTCGAGACATCACAGTGGTCATTACAAATCAAAAGCAATCTCCAGTTACAATTGTTTGTTGTCGGCAGATATAACAATTAATAGATAACGGACAGACACAGCGAATTAAATAAAACTGGATTTACGTTGTGCGGCCATCAGAGTATCATATTCGACAGTATATGCGTGATGTTGAACGTGTCTACTGAACGGCAGAGCTCTGCGGTCTGTAACGCCTGAAAACGACCAGGTAAACATGTAATACCGTTCTTTACCGATTCCGTGCGAAAACGTGTCCGGGAATTGTAAGCAATGTGTTCATCCGAACAGAACGCGGATGCTTCTAATAGTCTGAATTTAACAAACGGGCTGTCAGACTGAATGCCGCCAAGATGCGACAAGAAAGTTTCTTACAAACACGACAATTGTATTACATACGGCAATATCATCCACATTGCATTTCCATTACATCACAAACAAGTGATACACTTCGTTCAGGGATGACGTTTGTCTGGATATGGACAAGTAAATTGTTGACCCCCTTCCCCCTTCCCATACCACCCCCCCCCCCCAAAAAAAAAAAAAAAAAAAAAAAAAAGTTTGTAAAATTTTTTGGGAAAAAAAGGAAAGCCTACATACAGCTTTGGGATACAACATACACAATTTTTGAGGAGCTCATGGACGCTACGTTCACCCAACAAAGCAGGATAAAAAAATAAAGCAATAAACAAATACAGTTATAAACAGACGATTGCTGTTTGTATTGTGTTGACGCTGCTGTCTTGCAGTGTTCATAGAACTGGTATATACCTTTCCCATCCCTGTTTCACGTTCTGAATAACTCCAGTCGTACATAAGATAACTATCTGTAGCAATAATTCGCAAAACACATACCCCAGAAAATCATTATCCAAGGAAAAACAAAAATCTAATCATACACTTTTTCAGAGGCCATGTTCAATTGCACAAAGAGTTAGGAGAAGTGTCACGGTAACGTGCTTTGAACGAGGGTTTTTCAAATTCCAGCCTGAAGCATCAGCTAGCAAAACATGATATTGACCACACTAAACACCAATATGATAAACATGAAGAATCAAACTAATTTGTTCCTTTTTGAGGTAAGAAATCATGTCCCTGTTCGACAATTACGTCTGTTTGTTAAACAACAACTTCTGAAAAGACCGCTGAGAAAAAAAAAATCCAACTGGAACGGCAAATGTTACACCTGAACTGAAAGTGCAAATAACAAATGTCTATTTTCCTACCTATCCACACACACACACACACACACACACACACACACACACATATATATATATATGTATATATATATATATATATATATGAGCCAACTTGTTCTTTTGTTCATTGTTTTTTCTCTCTCTGTATGTATGTATGTATTAGTATGTATCTATCTATCTATCTATCTATCTGTGTGTGTGTGTGTGTGTGTGTGTGTGTGTGTGTGTGTGTGTGTGTGTGTGTGTGCATAATTATATTCAGAAAGGTTTTTTAATACCTTAGTCAAACCCATTTGGAATTTTAACGGCTTCGTTTACTTACACTACCTGCTGTTTCTAAAACTGAGCCAACATCTCTACCCTTCAGGCAACTGAGCATCAGCACCACGTCAGGCAGCAGATCATCAGCAATACAGATAGAAAAAAAACTTATGAAATTGAAATACCTTTTCAGCATATCATATCTAAAGGTATCCTGCCGGATCTCTTTTTTTCTGGATCCCTGAAGGAATGAATTGACATTTCTACTAACCTTAAAAAAACGAAGGTGGGTCGAAACACCAGAGACGAATCAACTACCGAGTTACCGCTGACCCATATCGTCACATGAAGGTAAACCGATTCTTGAAACACGGAGAAATTCGTGTGTATCCATTACGATTCATTACCTGGAGAACGAGTTTCTAAAGTGTTAAAGGTTTCGTTCAAATAGTTCGGCCGATCGCGTGTCGTTTGATTATTCCATACCCCGGGGTTAAAAGAAAGTTTGTAACCCATGCTCGTACGGGAATATTTTTAGTAAATGACTGTTCTCGCTTCTCTTTTTTTTTTTTTTTTTTTTTTTTTTTTTTTCCAGTCTTGGTTTTTAACTGTTTCGGCTTTAGTCACGTGTCTACCCCAATGCATGAGGTGGAAAAGAACTAGCCTATGACGTAAAACATTAGGCCTGTAGCAGATCCAGGAATAAAACACGTCAAATGAGTCCACTTAGCCTCCACTCGTGACGTAACACGTGTCTGGCTTCTTCTTCTCTACATGGTCAACAGAATATAGGCCTATACCATTTGCTCTCGGTGTC
This sequence comes from Conus canariensis, assembly GCA_033310375.1. Lineage (NCBI taxonomy): Eukaryota > Metazoa > Mollusca > Gastropoda > Neogastropoda > Conidae > Conus > Conus canariensis. The sequence continues at coordinate 20,901,921 of CM065746.1, forward strand.
GATGGATGAAAAAAAAATTGCTCGGTTGTTCATTTATCAGCGATCTTAAAATATCCCCCTTTCTTCGTCCTCTAGTAACCGAAAACGTATTTATACGTGGTTATAAAATACATTTCCCGTGGGGTATACATTTCCCAGTATCTTCAATAATTATTCAAACGTGAAGTCGGTTCTGCTCTACGGCTGCAAGACTTGGAGAACGACCAAGGCAATACAGCAAAAAATTCAGACCTTAATCAACACCTGCCTGAGGCGCATCTTCAAAATCAGATGGCCAGAAAAAAAAAAAAAATCAACAATGAAGATCTATGGAAGCAAGCAGGACAGGAACCAGTGGCCAAGCAGATTCTGCGGAGGAAGTGGGGCTGGGTTGGACACTCTCAGGAAGCCAGCATCAAGCACCACATGCCAAGCCCTGACATGGAACCCGCAGGGGAAAAGGAAGAGAGGCCGACCTCGCAGCAGCTGGAGGCGAGACACTGAGGCAGAGATAAAGAGGCAGGGGACCAACTGGACAGGCATTCAGCGAGCAGCCCAGAACCGAGTGCGATGGCGGAGTGTTGTCGATGGCCTATGCTCACCCTTGAGCTATGGGCCTAAGTAAGTCTGTAAGTAATACATTTCCCATGTCCTCACCCCACCGCCTTATTTCCCTCCCGCCCACCTTGGCCTCCCCTTGTCCAATGATCGAAACATTCCCCTGTTGTTTTATCAGCGGCAATAGCGTCAGGTATCAATCCATTTGTAAATCATTCGTGGACATCCGGTTCATTTTGTCTTTAACTAATTTACCGTGATATAATAGAATTAATTCCAAGAAAATATTCTTGTCTCCAACAGAGGAATAATACTGAAAGTGTCACTGTCTTTATGGTAAGCCCCCGAAAAGACACACAACTAAAAACAAAGGGGAGAGCATCTCACGCTTTTGAAATGCACATGAGGACTTTATATCCATAAAGCGTATTGTAACTGTATCTTTGTAACATGACTTATTGTTGTTTAGACCCCACCACAAGTTAACAAGTTGTTTATTTTGCCCATGAAGAAAAAATTATTTTGTGTTGACACATTGCAAATGAGTAAAATACAATAAAATA
>CM065746.1:20908020-20998020 GCA_033310375.1 Conus canariensis
TATATTTTACGTGTCCAAAAGATGTACGTCACATGCACAGCAGATGTATTTAGTAATAAAAAAAAAAAAAAACAACTGTCCAACATATACGTTTAACACGCTACGGTTTACGTTTCAAAACGCTGTATTTTGACACTTCTAGAGCCCGACCCTTCACAGACGCCTGACATTGCTGACAGTGCACAACAACAGGAAATACCCTACTGTAACTAACTTCAGGATTTCGCCTCATGCTACCATAATAACCCATTCCACCATGCGGCAAAAAAAGAGGAAGCTCATGTCTAGAACAAGAGTTCTTCCCAAACCCTTCGCTGCGAAACTGAACCCGTAATGTTGCGCCATGAAAAGTGATCAATGAAAAGCGCACCTCTCAGTTTTTACCCCGGCATTTTTTTTTTTAATCTCCAAGAACAGTACCGCAAATGTTCCACCTAAAGACATTCTCGGTGTAGGGTGTGTGGCACAGGGGAAGGCGAGGACACATGCACTTCCCAGTATCCTGCCCAGAAGCTTTCTCCATCAGTAAGCTGGTCCACCCACACAGCCATTGAAACGACAGGTACACTCAATACTGTACCCAGGGACTTGAACTCAGAACAAAGCAGGTCCACGCGGCATGGCAAGTAAGTATACGTGCACTTCACTACATTCAAACCAAGATAATTCTATGGCACAGTGACGGGGGGGTGGGTGGGTGGGGGGTGGGGGTGGGGGGTGGATGCATTCTACAACACATTCTCTCTGTGATCATTGACAAAAACAACAACCCCAAAACAACAACAAAAAATCGGTTTACACCCCCATATTTGGCACAGAATAGTATCTCCCACCCCCATCCCGTCTCCCCCCGTACAAGAGGCTTAAAATGACAGTAGTTTATAGGCCGACAAGGTTTCATCATTATGTGCAATGCGTGTATGATTTTGACAGATCAAACAGAAAATAAATGAATAAGATACTCAAATAAATAAATGAAAAACATGAAACTGAAAGGAATAAATAATCAAATAAATAAACCAACAAACAAATTCCAGTGCTTCATCCAAAGGGTAAGTTCAGCTTTTTCTTGTTGTCGTCAGAACATACAGTGATATCTGCCAATGTGTCCTAAACCAGAAAATAAACAGTAAAATTATCGGCTGTGGTTTTGCAACATATTGGGGGAGGGGATAGGAGGAAGAGGGAGGGCATATCCATATAAATAAAAAAAAAAAATTAAATAAATGTGCATAGCAGCCGGGTTCTTTCCTTTTGCTTGTAGACAAAGTCTGTTAGTCATAACGGTATTACGACAGTGAATAACGCAACAACATAGTTTCATTGACACACACGCACATACGAAAAAAAAAAGTGTTCATTTCGAACAGTAGCCAGAACTATCTTTACATAAACAGAAATAAAATCATTGTCGCCTTTAGTTTGTAATGCTGTTTCCATGTGCTGGCTCCGACACAAAACAGATTCAACCACGTAGTTTAACTCGTACACGTACCAGAGCAATTGCAAAAGAACCAGTAAACTGTAGACAAAACCACCCACGATATTCTGAAATACATTATGCCCACAGCAACTTAGGGTGGGGGGTGGGGTGGGGATGCAGAATGTTTATGAACTGAACGTGCCGGAGATCGGCGTCTTTGCACGGACATTCTCTCGTCAGTTAAGATGAAAAACAGTCTCTCGACAGTCTTGTTCTTCAACAAACAAACACACACACACACACACACACACACACACACACACACACACACAGCACACGCACACACACACACACACGAACAGATTGTATTACACTTCTCTTTAAATGAGCTCTTCACTTCTTGATGTTTGTACGCCAGCTGATTACAGAACTGATACCAGTGCTAGTACCAACGATTTACTTCATTATTTACGTTAAATAAAAATAAACGATAAAAACAAACAAACAAAAAACAAGATAAGTGTGTGGAACAATGTAAAATAATAACAAAAAACTCCATGAAAACGCATGACTTCAACAGCAAAAGGTCTTTGCACATTTGACAAGAAAAAGGATCAGAGCAAGAGGCGTCTATGTGCCCAGCGGACAGTCCCAGCAGGACAGGACTGTCTGAGTTGAACGCCCTCTGGAGCATCTATGGGTCTTTGGTGTGAGCTAAGAGTGGACGCAGCATCCGCTGGGTATACCAACAATTTTTTTTTCTTTTTCAGTGAGTCAACTACACCGAACTGGATGATATTCCCAAAACTCCCAATATCACCCACGAGATTCGACCATACGTATAACAGATAAAGTATGTATGTACCAAGTAGATGGCATTACTTATAACGCACTTTAAACGAGAAAAGAGAGAGAGAGAGAGAGAGAGAGAGAGAGAGAGAGAGAGAGAGAGAGAGAGAGAGAGAGAGAGAGCAGTCTAGAAATCGAAATATAGAGTGAGTTCACATCAACATAAAAGCCAGTGACAAATAAACAAAATACGTAAACGATTAAATCAAATACATTAAAAAAAAAAAAATAAAAAGAGGTGACAGATTCATGCTTAACTTTGTAGATGTATTTGTAAAGTGTCCACATGGTAACAAAACCAAACATTGTAACAGCACATTAAACGTTTCCTTAAAAAAATGTTAATTGCCCACATAGATTTCGCCACAGTAGTGCGACAGGTGTATTGCTCAATAGTCATTGCCCCCGCTGACTGTCCGCATATAAAATTTGACTGAAGCAAAAACAAAGAAAAAAAAACAAAACAAACACACATCAAAAGAAGGGTACCGTTATACTTCGTCAAGAGATATACATCCTCTCCCGCCCACATCCTCATCCCCCCCCCCCCCCCCCACCCCGCCCTTTTCCCGCCTCTTTCAAAAGCCACCAATATGAATGCGGTTGTTGAGGACTACAACTAAATGCGAAGTTACACCAACAACAAATGCAGAGAGAATCGGTACCTGTGCGCAGTTTACCATTACCATTAGCATGGCGTTCAACGATACGTCAAATGCTAGAAGCTTCCATAGTCTGGCATCTGTGATCGAGAATCATGCTCTTCGGCAGTCTTTATAAATAAAACAATCCTTGGCTATCAGTTCCGTCTTGGTCGGACGGAGGAGAAGGGCGGTTAAGTTGGGGGATGGGGAGTACGAGTAGGACAGGTGAAGGGGGGAGGGGGGGGGGTGGCGAGGGGAGGTGGAGTTTTAGCAGCCAGCCCAAGTACAGAGTTAAAAGACAAGACTTGATTCTAAACTCGCATTTTAACGATGGGAACACAGTGTGTATGTGTGTGTGTGTGTATATATATATATATATATATATATATATATATATATATGTATTTTTTTTATTTTTATTTTTTTTTGCTTTTTTCTTTTTTTTTTCCTGTCTTTTTTTCTTTAAGAAAAAAAACAAACTCTAATGACATTCTACTTCCTTTCAGGTCTTCCGCTAGGAAGATGAGACAGTGGCGTTATTGCACCTTGCCTAAGAGATAGTCATGTCGTCCCGAGCAGATCTGCTGACCCTGACCTCTGAAAGCGACTCTCATTCCACAGGTCTCTGAAATCCCAACACGCATTACTGAAAAAAGTTCTGCTAAACAAGCGGAGTTGTCTTCCTTTGTTTCACAGTATTTCCCCCTTTTGATTTTCATTTTCATCATTATAATTTAAAAAAAAAAAAAAAAAACTTTCTTAGTAGCAGTTCAGAATCATTCGGGTTTTTCTCCCAATTTTGACGGGACTTCACTTAAACTGGCCACTGAAACTCCAAGACAGAGCTGATCGCGAGTACCTACATCAGACTCCGTTGATGAACTCTTTCTTGACATCTTTTGCCTCCGCCGCAGAGGTAACGGTGTCATCAATCATTTTCACGTCAAATCATTAAGGTCATCCATGTCCACTAGTTTGTTTTTTATACGTCTGTCAGCAAGACTAGGCAAACGCTACACAGCTTATTTGAACGGACGACACTTAGTGGACTGACAAAATGAAGGCCCAAGGACGGCTCCACATGGAACGCTGATGTGGATCCCGGGCAGAGAGTAGATCCGGACCCGCGGGCAGATTCAGGACGGACCCATTTCAACCTTGGCAGAGGTCTACATTCTCCCGATTTCCCTTTTAGCAGAACGTAGTTCCATCAAAGTTGACGAGAGTGACAGTCCAAGTCGTGCACTAAGAAATAATCGGCTGTCAATATTGTCAAAATGGGTTACACACACACACACACACACACACACACACACACACACACACACACACACAGAGGAATATTTCGCCCGAGAATGGGGTGGTGGGCAGGGTAGGCGGAAAACTTATTTCAACACAACAGCTTTGCATGCAGTCGTTTTTTTTTTTTTTAACGTACATCGGTTTTAATTGTAGTTCTTTTAGTTCTGTGAGGCAAAATCAAAACGCCACAGTCATAAATCAATTGATAACAATCAAGATAAAAAAAAAAGTAAAAATACTGTCACCAGCGATCGTTTTAGCTCTATGAAAAAAAAACAATCAGTTTGGAGACGATCACACACACACACACACACACACACACACACACACACACACACACACACACACACACACACACACAGAGGCTTGATCTTAAACTTGAGCAATCAGAATTAACATATTTGATACTGATTCTTTAAGCGCAATTTTCGACTCAGATGTCCCCCTCCAATTAGCGCTGTTAATGTCTTTTCGTTTTGATACCCCATTTCCCCCCTCCTACCCCCCCCCCCCCCCCCCCCCCCGGCGGTCTCCTCTTCCTTCTCCTTCTTTCTCCTGTGCCCTAGAAACATTTCCTTTCATCCCCCCCCCCCCTTCGCATCACCACTTCAGCATCTACCTACCAAAGCTAAGGTACATTCGGTCACACACACACACACACACACACACACACACACACACACACACACACACACAACACACATGCGCGTGCGCGCGCACTTACACAACCATATACACAATATCATATATACATCATGTTCTTTAGAAATCATATCATAGCATGTTATGAGTTTGATAGCCTTTTGTCTGCTTTTTCTGCTATTGTATATAATACAGATTAAAACAAACGCGCATTACAGGTGCATAAAGACGACTTTTATCAAATGGTGTATTTAATGCCATATGACGACCTCCAGTGTTGGGGTTATTTTATGAGAACAGCTCACAAGGACTTTGGATACCATAGCAGCTAGTTAACATTTCAAAGGTCTACATATTATTACTTCTTGCTCCTCAGCATCTCAGACCGGAGGTTCGAAGGAAACTTAACTCCTGCTTCGTTGTTTAGGTGACTCAATCTGATGATTTGCTCGGTGAAATCTTTGTACGTCGTCACCGCTATCACGCAGTTCATGGTTTTTCTGACATCTGTCGGCTGTGTGTCGGTTAGCAAGTTCACGCGAAAGGTACCGCACCGATTTGAACCGAACTTGGGGGAAAGAGGATATGTGGACCAAATTATACTGCCAATCATAAACTCACCAAAGGAGGGAAAAAAAGTTCGAATCCGGAGAGAACTTCGAAACCGACTATCGTGATGGACTGAATGTTTGAGGCGAGTTGTGATTTACTTGTGGGGGAAACAACTTTTACAAGTTCAGAAACAGCAGGAAGATTTTTTGTTCTCTTAACGGTTTAGAGTGTATGTTAGGGCCACACTCGGTTAGGGTAGGGTTAGAGGCAGTTTAGGGTTTTGTTGTTTTGTTGTGTGAATGGATGAGTGGAAGGATGTTGCGGGCCTGAGCTGCCTACTGCAACCTGGGGCCAGCTAGTCCATAGTAATGGATGAAAAGCGACCGTGGTAGCCTGCTGGCAGCTCCGCACTTAGCTTTTACTTTTTGTATGTGTGTGTGTGTGTGTGTGTGTGTGTGTGTGTGTGTGTGTGTGTGTGTAGGCTAGTGAGTAGGCAAGATAGGGGTGGGGGGTGTCACTTTGTGGCATGAATGTGAGTAATTTCATTTTAATGAAATAGGAACTAGAATAGGGTTTTTTTGTTTGTTTTTTATTTTTAGAAAGTAGATCCCCCGTTTCACAGTCTCAGAATAATCAGCCGGTTGATTGTGGAGACTCAACGGAAGAAGAAGAAGGGTTATGGTTAGCTTTCGGCGGATGCGCAGAAGATGAAAATCATTACAACCTTTGTTGATTCGAGAGCTTCAAGAGGTCCCCTGGAAGGGCGGAACTTTGCCTGTTGCTTGTGCGACACTGTTGTTCCTTTATTCTTTCCATCACTCCCCCTGCACTTTTGCTGGAGAGCTCTCGTGCGGATGGGTGGGGTGGGGAGACAAAAGGAAATCTTCCTTACAGCTTAGAATGTGAGAGACTGCATCGAAATTAGCTGACTTTGATTACAAAATCTATCTCTGTCTGTCTGTCTCTCTCTCTCTCTCTCTCTCTCTCTCTCTCTCTCTCTCTCTCTCTCTCTCTCTCTCTCTCTCTCGATTTACAAAAAAAAAAAGAAAAAAAAAAGACGGACCAACATGCATCATTTATCCCCTCGTTTCATTAATATGTGGGAGAGCGCATCGAGGTTCACTGACCTGACAACAAATATTCTCTCTCTCTCTCTCTCTCTCTCTCTCTCTCTCTCTCTCTCTCTCTCTCTCTCTCTCTCTCTCTCTCTCTCACCTTTCTCTCTTTCTCTGTGAGCACTTCAAAATTACCAATATCCATCATTAGTCCCCCGTTTTATTTATGATTTCTGGGATAACCAGTGGTAAGCTGAATGACACGGTTTCACAAAAGTAACTACACACACACACACACACACACACACACACACACACACACACACACACACACACACACAGAGGTACTATGCAATATTGTCTTATCCGTTTTAAAAGAACCGAGGCGACAGTGGCAACGACCTCAAAACATAATAATCGATGGATTATCCGTCCATCATAAACGTCCGGTATCATCTCTGCTAAGCCTGGCTAGGATTCTGTGTGTCAGTTTCAACAGTTAGGCACGAGAAATCGGACACCTGGGGGTGAAATATTTCAAACAGCTGCGTTCATAAAGTGGTTCAAATCTTACCGAACATTCAGTTGGTCATGTAGAAATGTCATAATGAAAATTGCAGAAGTAAACAACGGTAAAAACAAAATAGGTTGGGGGGGGGGGGGGGGGGGGGGGGAATGCTGGGATTCATAAAGTCAGAAAATTCTGCGAACACGTATTCAGTTTGGTAAATTGTGCAGTAACTACATACGTACGTCTTAGCAAAACAACCCCCCCCCCCCCCCCCCCCCCCAAAAAAAAAAAAAAAAAATACCAGGGTAAACTTCATCAAACAAAAAGTGTAGGGTATAAGGGGGAAAAAACAAGCCAAGATACAACAGACAACAGATTGCTGCAATTTGAATAGAATCTCCTCTCCATCACAATCAGGCTTTCATTTTCATCCCCAAACCGCAACTGTGTCATCATCCCTCACTGGAGGGATTCACGGTCCTGTAAATTAAAAAAAAAAATCCGTCTTAAAATGATCAATAAACTTGTCCATGCGCAAAAACAAAAACCAACCAACCAAACAATCGAACAATAAACGGAACAAAAAAAACAACAACCCAGAAATATGAAGACAACAAAATATTTTTTCCCGTATGTGAGTATCAGAGTCAAGAAACCTGCTTTGACGAAATTAGTCTAAAACAAAAAAAGTGTGTGACGAGAACTTGAAAAGGACACACATGACAAAAATAAAACAAACATGACAGCACTGTGCTCTTAACTCTACTAGTTAGCGAGAAAGTATGGCATATATTCTGGAAGAATTCTCCACGCGTGAGCCAAGCATCCTCTGGCTCTTGGCTTTTGTACAGCTCTCCAGCATGATCGGTTCTTCGATGTGTGTGTGTGTGTGTGTGTGTGTGTGTGTGTGTGTGTGTGTGTGTGTGTGTGTGTGTTTGCTTGTTTTGTTGTTCTTTTTTTTTTACTTGTCTGCTAACCGTTTTTTCCAATCTTATCTTCGTTTCTTCACTTGAACAGCACACTTGTCTTTAAGATAAAAACAAAATGCCAATTGGTCAAACATATCCTGTACAGAAACTGATCCTGTGTTTAGTCCCTTGTTTCATGCACACAACAAAAACGACTGGGTTTTTTTTTTTCATCTTTCTTTATAACCTTGAAAGCTCGAAAACTAACATATGTACGGGAAAAAGCATTGCCTGGAACGAAACGAACTTGTTATTGGGCTGAAATGCGTTCAACATTCATGTATCAAAAAAAAAAAAAAAAAAAAAAAAAAAAACATTACAACAGAGTGCTGCAGGTCATTCACTGCATATATATACCGTGCCTGCAAAGTATTTTTATCTTTACCCATACACTTCACGCACCCGCGCGCGTGCGCGCACACACACCGACAGCCAAACGCTGTCCTATTATACATCACGGAACACAAAGACACTGGGCACTTGGCAACAAACGATACGAAATACCTGTCTGTTCTGTTCGCATCTTCACGGACGTTCTCACAAAATCGTTGTCAGGTCTTCACTTAAAAGTTGTAAATGGCGCAAAACAACAGCCACAGCCCTTGATCCACCATACACCACACCCACCACCCATTCACCCCATAAACCCATGATAAACATGATCGAGGCCAGGCAGTGTGATCAGCCACGACTTTACAATCAAAAGGAAAAATAGAGCAACAGTCACTTTGATGAAACCTCCCCCCACCCCTCCATCCCCCCCCCCACCCCCAAAGACATTTCACCCCAAATATAGATTCACCCCTTTTCGCCCCCGTCCTGTCCTTGTACGTTTTCTGCCACCTTCTTCGTGAAAACAAGCAAACAAAGTCATTTTATACGGTTTGGATTTCTGTCCGCTATCTGGACAGAGTAACATTGTCTGTGCTTCCAAAAAAAAAAAAAAAAAAAAAAAAAAAAACCACACACATAAAGTCTTGGCAAGACAGCCAAACAAAAAACGTAATGGGTTGCAGACGACGCAAGGTGAAGGCAAGAATGTTTGGCAGAGCTGATGTATACATGATGACTCCGAACCAAACCATGTGCTGCAATTCAAACTGTCGAGCCACAAAAGTCAGAATATCAACAGTACGTTGACTACGCAATGCCACAGAGCTTTGCTGCAAGTCTGAGTCTGCCACTGTTAAAGAAAAAGTGTCACTGGGTATTGACAAAAAGAGAAAAAAAAAGACCAAACTCAAAAAAGGACCAAACTAACAGTCTCAAACCTAAGCCAAGTCTTGAGGGTTGAAGTCAGACCAAACCTTAATGAAAAGAAAAAAGAAATGATAAAACATGAATACTGATTAAAAAAAGTATATAAAAAAAGAGAAAAGGAATGTGTGTGTGTGTGTGTGTGTGTGTGTGTGTGTGTGTGTGTGTGTGTGTGTGTGTGTGTGTGTGTTGTGCGCGTGCAGGGGGAAGTAACTTCTTCACATCAGTTTGTCACCAAAGAATGTAAAACACACACACACCACACACACACACACACACACACACACACACACACACACACACACACACAGATTTAAATAATGTCACTAACACACGTGCGCACTCTGTTACTTCTAAAAAAGAAAGTGAATTGTCCTGAAGACATTAAAATCACGTTTCGCTTAATCGGGATTCGAAGAAAACACTCCACAAATGAACCTAATGCATTCTAAAACTGTTCGGAACCAAGAGTCTGCATTCTTTGCTGAAATTATAAAAGAAACAAACGAACGAAAGAACAACTAAAACAATGCACATTTCAAGTTTTAAAATAACAACCCATCTTTTCAAAGATTTGACGTACAGGTATGTTTTTAGCCGATCACGCAATATCTCTTAAAAATGAATCAAAGCCTCATTAACCCTTTTAACACAACCTGCTCCGTAATGCCCGCATTGTCCTGGCGCCATCCCGTTTTACACTCTAAGTAAATGCTTGTAACTTAACCCGTTCCGAAGCAGGACTCTCATTCCCTAGGGTAAAATAAAACAGAAAGATTGCAGTTTCAAAGTTTGTTCTTCACGCAAAAAGAGCTGTCGATCTTAACGGTAACGTTATTTGAATTGGTGCAGAAATGCAGCCTCAACGGTGAACCTTGCAATAGCGTTACTACCATATGGGTTCTGAAAGTGTAAAGCTCTAGACAAAGACTGTTGATCTCTATAAAATCCTATTTTACTAAAAAAAAAAAAAAAAAAAAAACACTGGATCTTTGAAGGAAGAGTCTTTCACGGAAGGTAAATGTAGTATAGACAAAAGACAAAAACGTTCAAGACAAATGCACCTTAAGCAGATGGACTTTTTAATGGAAAGAAAAATTTAATACAGACGAAATTGTTCCAGACACGTAAGTCTTTAAAGGCAGGAAGTCTTTAATAGAAGGTAAACGCTGCGCAAACAAAAAACTCCAGACAAACGAGTTAAAGAGAGAGAGCCTTTCGGGAGGGGGGGGGGGGGGGGGGGGGGGGGGGGGGGGGGGGGGGGGGGGGGGGGGGGGTTTAAAACGTAATCATATATTAAAACATTCCAGATATATGTCTTTAAATGGATAGAGTCTTTGATGGAAGAGAAATGTGTAGACACAAATATTCCAGACACGCAAGTCTTTAAAGGAAGGGACCAGCGTTTGTTGGATGATACTTGCATAGACAGAATTATTTCATACAAGGAAGTCTTTAAATTTAATTGTTTGGTTGAAAATGAATGTTTTGACCCCCCCCCCCCCCCCCCCCCCCCCCCCCCCCAAAAAAAAAAAAAAAAAAATCCAGACAACACAATTTTTAAAGGAGGTAGGCAGTCTTCAAAGGAAAATGAATGAACTATAGACCAAGGAAAAAAAAAAAAGAAAAAACAACCTCCAGACAAACCAGTTTTTAAAAATTGAGTCTTTCGTTAAATGGAAGGTCAAGGTTTTACAGACAAAAGAATTCCGGACAATCAGGTCTTTCTTTATATGGTGTCCCAAGTAACATAATAGGTAAACTGTTCTTGAAAACCAAACATATCATAGAAGGAAGTCTTCCATTGAAGGTAAGGTAATAGGGACAAAAACTGGTGGAAGGAGCTGAAGAAAGGGGGTGGGGTAGCGGCTTCAATGGAAGGTAAATTTTAAAAAAAAATGTTAAAAAAGAAAAAAACAATAAATAAATACAAGATTTAAAAAAAAAATCCGCTCAAAGTCATCAAAGGGATGAAGTGTTCATTGCACGGTAAATGTGGTACAGACCAAAATGCCCCACGGAAAAAAAAAGTCCAAAAGGAAGAGAGTGTTTAGGGGGAAGTAAGTACAGTATAGAGGAACAAAAAGGACAAAAACTGTTTTGCCAAAAGAGGGTCAGGAAGGGACTTCTTATAGAACAAACGAAGAGCACAATTTTTCCAGACAAAAAAAAACTTCACTGTCTTTACAGGGAGGTAAATTCAATAAAAAGATACAGGCAAAAATGTGTCAGGAAAGTCTTTACAGCGTGAGAGTCTTTGCTAGTTTAGACCAAGACAAAAACGTTACAGAAAAAAGTCCAAAAGGAAGAGAGTTTCTTGGAAAGTAACGGTAGTACTGACAAAACAACAATAACAAAACACCTGTTCCCTCCTAAACAAAGGTCTTTACAGGAAAAGAATGTTGATTGGGTGGTAATGTGTACTACAAACAGCAACATTTTCCTGGGGAAAAACTGAAAGAAGAACTCTTTAATAAACCTTGTACGACAATTAAAACATTATGGCTCCCACTCATTACTTTATGATGCACAAACTCTTTGCAATTCATTGCCGTATAATTTACATCGAACAGAAAATACCTCTGCCCTCCACACACACACACACACACACACACACACACACACACACAAAACCTTTCAAATTACTTATAAACCACTGTTTTCATTAGTAATCTACTTTTTTTCTCTCTCTGCTATGCTTTGATTTTCATGCCACCTGTAACTGTCCCATGCATATGAGAGCAAGCGCATACGTGTCTGTATGAGACTGTTGCTGAAGGCGATCATTGAAGTGTATGCTGCCAATGTGTACGTGCACTTGTTTACGTCAGTGTGTTAGCTTTTCATATGATTACTTTAAATCTATTTTCATTTCACACGCATTTTTTTTATGCCAAGACTGTTCTTCCTTTGTTATTCGTTGTGAACGTAATGCACCACGCGCAGGACAATTATTCCGGACATCGACAGGGCACTTCAGTATTCCAATATTATCATGGTGAAGATTACATCTCATATATATAAAGACGAAGGCAAAAAAAAAAAGGTCAAGGTAAAAATGAAGTCTACAAAGGGACGGAGCGTTCACTGGGAGGAATCATCAAACCGAAACAGTGATGGGCCTTGATCTCATTTCTGCACATTCCTCGATAGTGTTCCAACAAGGTGTGCCAGTGTACATACACCTGGTCATGAAAGTTCCTTCTGGTGTCTATGGTTCCGAAACATAGCTCTTCTCTGGTACCACCTGACAGCAGTAATAACATACTTCACTCCTTTCAGAGAGAGAGAGAGAGACAGAGAGAGAGAGAAGGATGATTTCCCTTTGAAAAACACATCACGATGAGGCAACGAGACTTCAGTAACAGTCAAAGCAAGGCAGTTTAGCTTCCATGGTAAATCCAGTTACAAACTCCAAACTACAGCTGCTTACGGTACCCATTCATCTAGTACACACAGACAAAAGGTACACAGAACAAACAAGTTAAATTCCCTGTAAAATACAACGGACGTTTCAAGCTTTCTTTTGATGTAACCCGAGCTAAAACAGGCACACAGCAGAAGGAATGTATGAACATTAACTAACATTCATTCAAAAGTGGCGTAGCCTTCTGGACTTGACCACATGAAAAAAAAAAAGATTTTTAAAAAGTCCAACTTTCCTCTTTAAAAAAAGAAAAGCTTTCTCTCTGATGGTGTTTTTTTGTATCATGATGCTGTTTATCTCTGAAAAGATTTGTGTGCCCACTTAAAAAAAAAAAAAAAGATTTGGCTGCTTTAATCTGCCAGTTTCGTTTAAAACAAACATAGAAACAGAAACAAAAAAAATGATAATAACCTAAACATCCTGACGCAAACACAACATGGTTAACACCAGAACAGTCTGATCAAAACCAGCGCAGTGTAGCCAACACCACCATGGTGTGGCGGACACCGGCACAATGTGGCCAACATCAGCATGGCGAGACCAACACCAGCACAGAGAGGCCAAAGTGTGACCAACACCAGTGCAATGTGGTCAACGCCAGCACAGTGCAGACAACACCAGCACAGTGTGGTCAACACCAGCACAGTGTGGTCAACACCAGCACAGTGTGGCCAACACCAGCACAGTGTGGTCAACACCAGCACAACGTGGCCAACACCAGCACAGTGTGGCCAACACCAGCACAGTGTGGCCAACACCAGCCAACACCAGCACAACGTGGCCAACACCAGCACAGTGTGGCCAACACCAGCACAGTGTGGTCAACACCAGCACAACGTGTCCAACACCAGCATAGTGTGGCCAACACCAGCATAGTGTGGTCAACCAGCCAACGTCCAACACAGACAGTGTGCCAACACCAGCATAGTGTGGCCAACACCAGCATAGTGTGGCCAACACCAGCATAGTGTGGCCAACACCAGCATAGTGTGGCCAACACCAGCATGTGCCACCCACAGTGTGGCCAAATACCTGTACAATGTGGCCATTGCCACCACAGTGTGGCCCCAACACCAGCACAGTGTGGCCCCAACACCAGCACAGTGTGGCCCCAACACCAGCACAGTGTGGCCCCAACACCAGCACAGTGTGGCCCCAACACCAGCACTGTGTGGCCCCAACACCAGCACGTGTGGCCCCACACACCATTAGCCCCATCAGCCTGTGTGGCCCCAACACCAGCACAGTGTGGCCCCAACACCAGCACAAGTGTGGCCCCAACACCAGCACTGTGTGGCCCCAACACCAGCACAGTGTGGCCCCAACACCAGCACAGTGTGGCCCCAACACCAGCACTGTGTGGCCCCAACACCAGCACGTGTGGCCCCAACACCAGCACAGTGTGGCCCCAACACCAGCACTGTGTGGCCCCAACACCAGCACTGTGTGGCCCCAACACCAGCACAAGTGTGGCCCCAACACCAGCACTGTGTGGCCCCAACACCAGCACAGTGTGGCCCCAACACCAGCACTGTGTGGCCCCAACACCAGCACTGTGTGGCCCCAACACCAGCACAAGTGTGGCCCCAACACCAGCACTGTGTGGCCCCAACACCAGCACTGTGTGGCCCCAACACCAGCACATGTGGCCCCAAACCAGCACGGTGGCCAACACCAGCACAGTGTGGCCCACAAGCCAGCACTGTGTGGCCCCAACACCAGCACAGTGTGGCCCCAACACCAGCACAGCGTGGCCAACACCACCACAGTGTGGCCCCGTACAAGTCCATGCACACAATGTGGCCCCAACACCACCAGTGTGGCCCCAACACCAGCACAGCGTGGCCAACACCACCACAGTGTGGCCATTCTGTACAATGTGGCCAATGCCACCACAATGTGGCCCCAACACCAGCACAGTGTGGCCCCAACACCAGCACAATGTGGCCAACACCAGCACAGTGTGGCCAAATACCTGTACAATGTGGCCAATGCCACCACAGTGTGGCCCCAACACCAGCACAATGTGGCCGACACCAGCACAGTGTTGCCCCTACACCAGCACAATGTGGCCAACACCAGCACAGTGTGGCCAAATACTGTACAATGTTGGCCACATTGTGCTGGTGTTGGCCACGTTGTGCTGGTGTTGCCCTCATGTACTGGTGTTAACCATACTGTGCTGGTGTTGGCCACTTTGTGCTGGTGTAGGGGCGACACTGTGCTGGTGTCGGCCATGTTGTGCAGGTGTGGGGCCACACTGAGGGCAAACCAGCACAACGTGGCAACACCAACACAACGTGGCCAACACAGCACAACGTGGCTGACACCAGCACATGTGGCAACACCAGCACAACGTGGCCAACACCAGCACAGTATTGCTAACACTAGTACAGTGTGATGGCAACACCAGCAATGTATGGCAACACCAGCACAGTGTGGTCAACACAGCACAGTATGGGCAACACCAACACAATGTGGCCAATACCAGCAATGTATGGGCAACACCAGCACAGTGTGGTCAACACCAGCACAGTATGGGCAACACCAACACAATGTGGCCAATACCAGCAATGTATGGGCAACACCAGCACAGTGTGGTCAACACCAGCACAGTATGGGCAACACTAGCACAGTGTGGTCAACACCAGGACAGAGTAGTCAAGATCAACACAACATGGCGAACACCAATACGGTGTGATCAACACCAGCACAATGTAGTTGACACCAGTGCAACGTGACCAATACAAGCACAGTGTGGCCAAAACCTTGTACAATGTGGCCATTGCCACCACAGAGTGGCTAACACCAGCACAGTGTAGGCAAAGTGTCTCTTCATTGCAATGTGGCTAACACCAGCACAGTATGACCAACACAGCCACAGAAAGGCCAAAATGTGGCCAGCACCAGCACAGTATGGCCGACACCAGCACAATGTGGCCAACACAATAAGATGTGGCCAATACCAGTACAGTGTGGCCAACACTAGCAAAGTGTGGCCAAAATGTGTCCAATGTCACCACACCCGCTTTGTCTGACCAGCTTCAGCATGATGTGACCAACATCAGTACAATGTAGCCAATACCAGTTGCTGCAACCAACACCGGCACAATGTGGCCAATAACAGCATAATGCTGCCAACACCACAATAATGCGGCCAGGATGTGGCCAGCACCACCACAATGGGGTCATCATTAGCGTGATGTGGCCATCGCCAGCAAAAAGCTGTGGCACACATTAGTGTGCTGGGAAAACACATGTGCGCATGCACGCGCGACACACACACACACACACACACACACACACACACCACACACGCACCAACGAAACAAAACCTGTTTTAGCGACGCGACATAACAAGATGTTTACTGACATCAATTTCTGAACCATTTTGGGCTAAACTAAATTTTCAGAGTGAATTCCCGCCTCTGGCTTACTGCGTGAGCAAAAATCATTGAATAAACATAGTTGATGACAAAATAACTTTAAAATAATATACACCTTGTACACATACTGAATAAACCCAAATGGGATGGGCAGAATATCATCTGGTAATTTATATATATGGCATGCTTCTCAAAAGGGCACATATCATCACATCGTTGACTGCGCAAGGAAGAATAGCATCTGGCGTTATATATTGGATGTGGCATAGCACGTTTTTTAAGATATTGTCAAATTATCCCATTGTGGACTGCACACTTGGACACAAACACACACAAAAAATCGTAAACTTTTCAGGATTGAAGTGAGTTGATTTCACTAAACAGGTCATCATGTTCTTGTCTTGAGTGATCACGCATAATTTGGACAGTAGGGTGATCTGAAGGTTTACAGGAAAAAAGCTATAACAGTTCTGCAGTGAGAAAGGAACCGAGTGTTTCTGTGGGGTAGATGCATGTACACGCCATTCCGGATAACAAAATTACCAGTTGTACTGGACAAAAACAGCCCGGTCCAGGAACACAGGGGCAATGTTTGCAACAGGATGGCAACAATGTCATGCCCATTACAGCATTTCAGACATTGACTTCAGTTGAAAAAAAATTCACATAATTAGACATGTTGCAGCTTGTGGTAAAAGTTAAAAACAAACAAAATCTAGAGACAATAACAGCTTTCTCTTCAGAATACCTTGATCCGTACGATGTGAAAAATCCAATGGCATCCTTGGTGATGGCAACAGGTAGAAAAGTTATAGATAAGAGCAATCTGAGCTTTTGTTCACAGAGAGAGAGAGAGAGAGAGAGAGAGAGAGAGAAGAGAGACAGAGACAGAGACAGAGACAGAGAGATAGAGAGTGAAATCCCTATGTCGAGAATTTCACTTACGTTAAACTGCATGATGTAACTGCCATCACCCTCTTTATCCACTCGTATTATGAAATTACAACAAAAAAAAATTGCAAGAACTAAATAAACACACAAACAAAATCAACAAACATAAAAAAGTAACATCCTTCCTGTTGCTGCTCTCTCTCCCACTACGATGTTTGCTGTCGTTTTGGTTTTTAGTCAAGCTCCTTTCCCATCCCAGTTCATGACAGACAGACAGATAGAAAGAAACTGAACCACTGAATACATATGTACCTAATTCTTCCATCTTGACAAAGTTAAGGAAATCTGGTTGTAAAAGAGAGAAACAAAAGCAAACGGCTTTGAGGTTTCTGGTGGATAGCCCATTATGAACATCAAATTTCCTCCGGAGACTGAAGTTGCTCTCAATGCCATATGCATGTCCCCCAGAAGAAGAACTCAATCAAGGGCGCTTAGTCACATATCAAAGGAAAGCATCATTATAGGCATAGTATAGTTCCTCTTAACTCTCTCCGACTGGCGCCTGATCATACCAATACATACATGTGCCTGCACCCAACCAGAAGTTGGGCATCAGTCTGGATTCAAATCATATATTTTCAACTTTGGTTGGGTGTCATTCTCCATTTGAATCAAGTACGTTCGTCCTTTTACTAATTCATAAATGATTAGTAAAGGGACGGTACTTCCATCCTTCTTTATCATGTGCAGCTTCATGTTAGCAAAATTTGATTGATTTGATGAGGGTTTTTTGGTTATTTCTTTCTGACACCATGAGCCAGTAAAGTAACTTTGCAGTAAGGCAAATGTTTGGTGAAATGTGAGTGGACATTCTGAACAAATAATTCAAAATCTGTAAGTGCATATGCCATACAAATCGACGCACTTACAAAAAAAAAACAGGTTTTACAATGACACAGGCAAAACTTCTTTTCTTTGATATGCATTTCATTACAAACATACTAATATAACCTCTTGGAATAGGAAATGTTGATAAAGTGACGCATAATTTGTTGAACGCCCTTTTATCATGGAACTAGATAATTCAGACACAATGAAATTACACATGTTATTTTCTTTTAAAAAAAAAAATACAAATTTCTGTAAATGTGTGCCTTTTTCATGTGCCGATGAAGCTATGATAGTCTGAGTAAAGCAGCCCCAATCTGAACAACTAAAACATGTCATACTGCGAAGGTTACACAGCCAGTCAAAAATGTCAGTTCTGAAAGGGTTAAGCAGGCTTGGCAAATAACAGGAACAGGTTGGGGCCAGTGGTACAAAAAAAAAACCCAATAAATATATAAACAAACACACAAACAAAAACAAAACAAAACAATAACCCAACCAACTAGCTTCTCCACAAATCCACCAATGAGGGGAAGATGTTGTGAAAGTGTATCAAACAGAAACAACAGACAGTTCCCCAATTCTTTTGTTGCTGGCTTCAAAATACCCAATTAATGTGAATTTGTGATGATAGGAGTCTGAGAGGGTGAGGGGAGAGAATTCCATGTATGGGGCGGTGAAGTTGGGGGGGGGGGAGCATGAGTGGGGAGTGTGACTGAACAGGAAGAATTGGGGGGTGGGGGGTGCATGGGTAGAGAGAAAATGGGATAAAAAAAAAGATTTAACTCTCTTTCACCTAATGTAAAAGGATAACAACAACAACAACATATTTCAATAACCTGTTCATGTTTGAAGATGTAGTAGATGATGTGATACGGAATGTCAGGTGTTACACTCCTTTTGGGGCATCTGCACATGCCCTCATTAGAACTACAAACAAATGGCAATAAAACTGTTTCAATTATTTCATCAAACTGTCATTTTAAGTTATCCTAATCATTAAATTTAATTTTTAGCTTAAACATTAAAATTATCAAATCATTTAACCCATTCACAACAGATATAATCAAGAAAGCAAGTAAAAACTGTCTCTCTAATGTGAAAGCACACACACCACACACACACACACACACACACACACACACACACACACACACACACACACACAAGTCTAGTCTTTAAGGAGATGTGTGTGGAAGAGAGGGGAGATGGACAAGGAAGGGGCAAAGAAAAGTGAGGTACAGTAGCCGAAAAAATATTAACAAACAATAATCATTAATCAGTCTGGTCTTACTGGATTTACAGCATGGAGTAAGTATAGCTGGCAACATTTCAACAATCAAATGGTGATCAGTAGACAGAACAACAGTCATAGTGAGTGAAGTATTCAAAGGAAAAAAATAAATAGAAAACAAAGCCGATGCACGTAACAGCAACAACAACAACAACAAAAAACAAAAACACCAAGCACACACACACACACACACACACACACACACACACACACACACACACACACACACACACACCACGCACACACACACAAATCAATAAACAATAATCGAGCAATTGAAATGGCAAAATTGTGGAAAACAAATTGTATAATGACCTAAAGAAAACAAACAAACAAACATAGGCAGAAAAACTGAACATGGCTGCTTTCAGATGTACAACCAGCTGAGACCATCTAGGGAGTTGATGATAAATGTTGTAGTCTTGATAAGCAGAAACAGAAATAATATATATATATATATATTGGCGGGGGAGGGGGGGGGGGGGGCAGGGGATGTCCAAAAATAAAAGTTCATTCTTGTGAATTCGTGTGTATGCCTACAAACACAAAGCCATTCTGCTCAACTCAGAACACCGATGTTCTGCTCAACTCAGCACACCGAACAGCAGAAAGAGAGCGTTTCCATTTTGCCCCAAAGTACGTGATGGCCAAGCAAAGCACACAGGTGACAGGTAACGGTGTTGGCTCTCTACAGACACACCCCCTTGTTTCTGCGGTAACCCTTCCCACACCTGTTACCTGAGAGTATCCACTGCACATCTCACTGCCAGTTTATCATACTATCGCTTTCTTTTGATGCTTATAGCTTTGCACATTTCTGAAGCAACTTCTCTCGCTCCTTTGTTGAAAGAAAGCAAACCGAGTGTGTTTTTAAGCATGTCATGCGCTTCCTCTGAGAAAGGGCTGTAAACTGCCAGCGCTCTCTCTGCAATGAATCCTTTGAATACTCCTTTCTTCAATATTTGACTGATCTGTCGTGCGTTTGTACTCTATCATGTGAACTACGTTCTTCTTCTCATACTCATCTTTACCAAGTTCACTCCATTCATACTGACACTTTTGGTTACCATTCCATAGCCTGTCAAGCCTTCAACATAAACTCACATACTCCGCCTCTCTATCCTCTTTTGAAGTGGTTCTAAAAACTTTCCTTCTTTCTTTTCCCCTCTCACTGACATACAAAACATGACATTTTTCTGGGAGTATAATATACATCTTGCAGCCGGTGTTTATTTATCTAATAATAATCTTTTTCGTTTGAGGGGTGGAAGACGTATAGAGAGAGGGAGAATTCATGGCTGGGTGGTTATGCACTTGGATGTAGTGAGAACATTTTGATTGCGTCATGCTTTCTGTGTATTGGTGGCTATTTTTTTGTTTATTTGTTTTGCAGTTTGATGTGTGTTTTTGTGGGTTGTAGATGCGTAAGGTACTCAATTGATCAGGTACACAAGCATCTTGATAATAACAATAATGACAATAACAATCTGACACAAGCATTGCATAAGAAGGTGCATAAATACAATATGACTACGGAGCCTTGGTGTTAAACTATTGCCAAGTTATTACAGAAAGAGTTATGAGATTAGTGTCAGGGGGCATCAACTAACACATCTTTCTCTATGTCTCCTCTTAAGTTCTATGCATGAACTGAAGTTCCCAAGTTTCATTTTTTACATTGGTGTTCAGAGTGCATTCATATTCTTGTGTCTCCTTGAGTTTGATTATCCATGCACAGGCACTGAGGTTCTAGGTATGTTCTCCATCACGACATTTATAGGTATGTTCTCCATCACGACATCTAAAACCTTTATCCACAACCACATACACCAATAAACAAGAGATTTCTCGTTCAAAAAACACAGATGAAGTCGCAAGCTTTCTTAGTTTGATTGTGAGAGATGCAATACAAGCTATATAAAAATTAGCAACCTGACAACAATAAACACCAAAATATCAAATGTTATTTTGTCTTTCGCAGTGTTGTGTCTGACAGGAAATGGATTGTGCAAATGAAAAACCAACTCAAGCACCTGGTTTGATGGTTTTGTACGGGCCGTTGCTTTCAATTTTCTTCAGCAACAAATTGGGCAATAGGCTAGAACACAAGTGGCACCAACCTTTATTGTCAAATTCCACCAAAATTCATGATGCAGCCGCAATATGGTGGTGGCTTGATGAGACTGGGAGGGACCCATTCTAGTGTGACCAAGAACATGGCAAAAGCCACCTGTCTCACAGATTTCTGAGCAAGTCACTGTAAAAAAACCATCATTCATGACAGTTCATTTCAACAATGAGAGACAACAACACCACAGTCATCCACCCACATGTGTGGCGAGTTCGTGTCTGCCTTCAAATTTTCGGCACTGGCGGATTCGGGAGGGGGAGGGGAAGGGGTGGGAGGGGGGGGGGGGTCACTGACGGGATATAGTTCTGGTGTGACACAGACTCGGAACAGGCACCACCTCACACTACCGAAGTAACTCAGCAGCAATGCAGGATCTCCTCTGGTTAGTGGCTTACTGCAATCTGACATTGATCGCTCTCCATGGACACTGAGGTTGCAACAAGGGAGGTGGAGAGGAGGGGGGCATGAATGCGCCTTAGGCGGAGTTGGCAGGGGAGAAGGGGGAGGGGAGGAAGGTGGTGGGTACAAGAAAAGTGGAGAATGAGCATCTGGTAGTTGGACTCTTAAGGGACACTGACATTAAGCAGCAAAAACAAGAAAAGCAAAAAAACAACAACAAAACCCCCCCCCCCCAGATAAAACAACAACAACAAAAATCAAACAAATGCAACACTGAAGTAGATAATACCGGAAGACAAAACACTAACACATGCACTATGCTTCTTTTCTTGTCATTGTTTCGGACAGGTCAGCAAAGGCTCAGACTTCGACTGGTGGTTGATGTATCACTATGTACAATCGTCTCACCTTTGTCTGTGCATAATGGTCTGATTCACTCCTTGAGTTCCAACCGTGGATTCAATTAACAGCAGGGGCACACAAAACATCCAATGAATGACACACCATGGCCAGAGTTCATGGAGCACCGTCTCCACATACATGGAAAATCACTTCGCGTATGGAACAGTTTTTTCAGTGTTTTACTTTGGCAGTATTTGTGTAAACAAAAAATACCTTCTTTCGAAGGTTAAAATTAGTGAACATCTACTGAGTTTGTATTTGATGGACAGAAGGAAGTGTTCTGGACTTTTTTTTTAATCTGAGTTACCAAACACTTTAAAAACCTTCGCTAAAATCCATCTTTCCAACAGATTCAAGTCAGCAGATGCCGACGCAGATATATTTGGTGCCATGTGTTATCTACTGCAAGCCAACCATGCAAAACACATTGATATTTGGAGCTGCTTTCTATCTACATGGCAATTTTCACACGGTGATAAATGGCACAGCATGAGGAATGGGCGGTGCACACGATAGGAAGAAATTAAAAACTGCTCTTCACACACATGTTTAGATTGAACTGGCTGTCTTCTGCTGGGTACTCTCAAGATTTCATCACAAATCAAACAACAAACAAAGAGCAAGGAGAAAGAAACAGATTATGAACTTGTTATTTCCTTGACTGACCTTACTCAAATACAGCAGAAGAGTTCAAAACCCCACGAAGAAAAGTTCACAAAATATTATGAACAGATGAGCATATCATAACAGCTATATGAATACTAACGTCCTTATTGAATACAAAATGTTTAACACAATTTGCCTTGTAAGCAAATTTGCACCTTTTCTTTTTAATTCGCACATAATTTTCAGCATGTGAAATGTTTTCTGTGAAAAAGGTATAATGCTGGAATTGTTTTTGAAAGTGCACACACATACAGACACACCCACACATATACATACATAGTTTATGATGACAGACTTACATTTGTTATGAAGTTAATTGTTCTCAACTGCAGATTACACAACTGATTAAGTGGAATGCTGACCAGTTTTGTTTACAAGGAAAACAAAAACCCAACAACAACAACAACAAAAAACGTGTGAAAAAAAAAACTTGTAAGATGGAAGAATTAGAATAATAGATGTGGATAGGGTAGATGCAATTCTATGGACAAAATCATGGCACCGTATATAAATTCTGGAATAGAGACATCGAATGAACTGTAGACTATGCATATTCTGGTCTAGTAGTGTCTGCATATTTGTCCTCCTTCAAGTAACTCCCCCCATCCTCCAAAACCCACCCTCCTGACTCTACCTTCCTCCCCTATATCACCTTCCCTATCCCCACAAAAGCGTTGATACGTTGAAAGCAGAAAAGAATAAATGAACAAAACAAGTTGCTTCTGTTCTAACTCTCGTGTTCCGTATAGATAACATCCCATCTAACAGGTAACTTTACGTCACATACACGTGCACAGACACCGCCAGTAACATGGCAAAAGAAAATTGATAACAGTATCGAAGATGAAAAGAATGCAGATGACAACAAACATTAACAAAGCAAACACAACTGTTGATAACAGTAACAAGGCTCTGTATAAAACAGAGAGTGCTGGAGATGCATCGCATAACAATAACAAAATCAGAAAAATCGAAAGAAAAAAGAAACAATAACAAAAACCCAAGACAAATGAAAACAAAAATGCAGACAGCTACGGGAATCACCAGAAAATTAACATGTTCAGTTGCAATATGCGATTGCAAGAATTTTGCCAGTAATAAGTGATGTGGCACGTTCTGTTGTGGCACCCATAGATTTGTGTGCATTTGGAGTTCCAGGCACATAGCTCCCATCATGCCCAGCAAACTCAAAACATTTTTTTGTCTTTTGCTGGCTAGTCACGTAGCCCACAACAACCACCCTACCCCATCTCACAATTCCCTTTTTCAACACACGCTCATACACACACAAATAACTCACATTGACTTCCATAATAATACTTACCCTGCCCTCACTCTCATCCAATCACCCCCCCAACTCCCCTCCTCCAATCTTCCCACTTGTATTTTTACCCTCCCTTCACCTCTATCCTCCTTGAAAAAAAAACCCCACAACTTCATGATGTTTTCTTTGTCTTTAAATGGGGGCTTTCTTTGTCATGTTATACATAAAAAAAATGCACATCTGAAGTGAGGTAACTCATCCTGCATTCACAAGCAACAAAATTTTCTTTTCAAGAGGCTGATTGATTTTTATGAATACTCTCCAGAGTTTTAAACCAAACATAAACTGCTGAAGCCATATTTTTGTCAGTTATGGGACAATCCAACGACATGCCAACCGAGGCATAAAACACTTAAACGAACAAACAAAACCTGTACACAACAAAATAACGCATCTGTCCTAAAAAATGTTTCTAATCAACACATCCACATAATCCATCACTTATTGGCATCATGATCTGTACCTGTGACATTCACTGGTAGACAATGTCTATCCGACACACAAAAGCGATAACACATAAAGACCCTCGCTGGAGCCCTAACTGTCACAATGACAAAGATGAGAAATTACGTCCCACAAGAAGCTTGTCTGGGATAAATTTACAACACCTTTCCCTAGTAGCTTCCCATCACAAATCCAGCTGTTACAAAGACTATAACAATGTTTATGATACATCCTCAACGACCAGGTCCACACGAAACCAACTAAATGTTAAATATCAAATGATAAACAAAGGCAATTAAGTGTATGTGACAAGATCTGATTCTGAAAGCTTAAAAATGATGCATAAAAATGAATAATTTGTTGTGTGTTACCTTCTTTACCACTGTAACAAGGGCAAACCAAACAAAAAGTTGTAAAAGTTTCAGGATGTGCTCCTGGGAGTTGGACACTTAACCTGCCTGAAAGCATGCTAACTGGAACAGGATGCCAAACTGCTGGGCTGAGGTTGAGCACCTTTGTCACATTAAGCAGCAAGAGTTCATGTACTCGTTCACCATTTCTCAGCACTTGTTGCAAATGTGATGTTTCTGTATCTTTGTAAATCCTCCTGCGTTTTTCTACTTTCGCATTACCCAACCTGCAACTTCTCACATCCCTTTGTTACAATGTAACCCACCATGCTGCTTTCCATTTCCTTCTGTGACAGTGTAAACCATCCTTGGACTTCCTACTTCTCTTTAGGTAAACCCACCTGTAACTTCTTACTTCCCCTTATTGTTATAATGTATATCACCGAGTAGCTTTTCATTTACATTTGTAACAATGTAACTTTTGACTTTGCACTTTGTCCCATAACAAAAGATACTGTACACTGTCCTGCTGCCTTCCATTTCTGTGAGCAACACGAACTGTAACTTCCTGATCCCTTCAGTGACTGAAAATCATTGTGTGGCTTTGGACTCTGCTCTGTACCAAATCATGTTCACTGCTCTGTAACTTTCCATCCCCTCTGTAAAAAAAAAAACATCCCACAACTGTCCACTCCCCTCTGTAACACTGGACACTGTCCTGTCTGTAACTTTCCGTTCCCCTCTGTAACAGTGTAAACTATCCTGTAACATCATGCTTCCCTCCTATAAACTACCCACAGCTGTAACTGTCGGAAGTGAAGTCACAGTTCTACCATCTTGTACACACATGCACACAGTTTCCACAGAAACGCTCTATGGGGCTGGTATATAAACAAGTGCCTGTGCCACAGGAAAGCAGTTATTCATGGTCTGTTGAAGGGTTTTAATTTGCCAGCAGGGGGATGCAGTCGAAGCGCCTCACGGTAAAGCAAGCCTTTTTCCTGCATGTTTAAAAAACACTATCTTTTCCCGTTTTTGGAGTGGATCGAGACATTAGCACAACATACATTTTACGTCAGGGTGACAGACACACCTAGAACTTAATGACCGCATCATTGTGCATAGTCACTGATGCATTAAACAAAAGCCGCCATGCATACATGCAGGCATGAATGCACACCAACATACAAAAACACATGTACATGCACAGGACAGTCCTGTAAGTGTAACCAATAACAACACAATGAGGGATCTGTGTGATGCTGACATAATTACCATGGCAACTCTGCGCAGTCAGTGATGTTCATCAAATGACGTGCGGCTTGACTGTAAATCCTTGGCGACGTCACTCGCAATCCAACAAGTCATGACGTTACAGTCAGTGACAGTCTGCAGATGCTGTCCTACACTGTCATACCAATTCTACACATACCCTTAAATGAAGACACCCAGTGGCATCAATGGGAACCTTCCTGTAATACCTTTCTTCTCACTGTAACAACGTAAACCATCCCATTGAAAACAGAGCAAACTTCCTGCTCCCATCCAACGCTATGGTGTCTCAAGCGCCGTATCATGATCCAGATTCACTGTCAATCTCCTCATGCCTGTCTGACAGGCAAAGATGAGACTGAACTGGCAGATGAGGACGAGGAGGAGGAGGAAGATGAAAACGATGGTGCGGGACTCGCTGCGCTGTTGTTGTTGTTGCTGCTGTTGTTGCTGCTGCCGTTGATGGGAGTGGTGTTGCTGCTGTAGCGAGTGTGGAAGGGAGGTGGTTTGTAGTTTCGGTAGCGCCTCTCCAAGAAGCGCCTCTGGTGCTGCAGGATGGGGAGTAACTCTGAAAAGAAATAGATGGCCATGAAAATGCAGATAACATTACCAGGCATAACTCCTGAGAGGAAAGGTAAGGTAAGGTAATGTTGCTTATAGCCCAGCTGACCGCAAAGGGCCATATCAGGTCTGTCACTACGTTAAAATCAACTCGCAAATCATTCATTCACACAACTCTTTAAAATACATCTTTTAAAAATACACCCGAAATTTAGTTAAAAAAACTTTACACTGTGAAATCTCAGATCCGATGAAAAATGTTAATCTCTTTCAAGAATTCAGCATCAGGCGGAACATCTCTGAACAAGATTTTCATGGAATCTGCTGTAAAATGTTTGTGTTTCGCATCATGCAAGTCCCAACACTCTAAAAGAATATGTTTCATTGTGAGTGGCACATGACATGGAATGCGCCACGGAGCTTCTTCACTCTTTAAAAGCTATGAATGAGTAAAATACGAATGGCCGGCGTGCAGCTGGCACAGAACCGTTTCTTCTTTGCGACCACCTGAGGTGGATGAGAGGAACTCTTTTAGGTTTGGACGGATCTGAAAGAGTTTCTTATCCGTCTGTGTATTCCAATCCTCCTGCCAGAGGTCTTTGACATAATCATTAACTTTTCGACAACTTGCCTGGGGTATGGTAGCAGGTCCTTGAGGAAGAGGTGGATGAGGGCGCATCGGTTTAAAACCTTCTTTGCTCAGAGGGACAAGTGGGAATGGGTGACAGTGGGCACGGAGAAATGGGGAAGTGAGGAAGTGAGCACTGCCAAAAAGCTGAAAAGTGAATACTGCTTGAAGATGAAAAGTGTTCAGCAAGGATTGAGGGGGAAGGAAGGAGAGAGTTGGAAGGGATGGGGGGGGGGGGTATAGAAGGAGAGGGCAGGGTGGGGAAGAAGAGAGAAATGGGTTAAGAGCAGAAGGACTGGGGGGTGGGGGAATAAAGTAAATAAAAATAGTAATAATAATGTTAAGAGACAAAATCAAGATAAGTAAGAACAAAGGGCTGTTATAGAGGAAAGTCAGTGTTTGATATTGATTCCATTTGGGTGGATAGTGCCAAGTTTGTGAATAGGAGGGACTCTTGTTCCTTACGTCTTATAGAGGAAGATGAATTTTGCCAGACTGCAGCAATCTGCATGTGGGAGAGGTTGTGGCCGGAAGAACAGAAATGGTTTGCAATTGGTGTATTGTAACCGAGACGGACTGCTCGTAGGTGTTCTGTGAAACGGTCGTTGAGGGTTCGGTAGGTTTCTCCAACATACAGGAGGCCACAGAAGGAGCAAGAAAGAATGTAAACTACATTGCGGGACTGACAAGTGAAAGGGTTGCGTATGGAAATTTTGCCTGAGGGGCCACAGATGGTTGTAGAAGAGTTTAGGTGAGGACAGGTTTTGCATTTGGGTTGCTTGCATGGAGAATTGCCAGGTGGTGAGACTGTGTTTGTGGACAATTTTGAATGCACAAGAAGATCTCTGAGGTTGGTGTCACGTTTGTAGGCAACTAGTGGAGGCTGGGTGAAAATGTGTTTCAGGGAAGGATCAGTCTGCAGAATGTGGTAGTTCTTCATAAGGATGTTTTTGATGGCGAGGTTGTGAGGATGGAAGGTGATAGCAAGAACAGGCCTGTCGTCTGATGAAGGAGTGATCTTTTGCTTAAGAGCAGTGTTTCTGGGAATTCTAGAGGCCCTTTGTAGGGCTTCTTGGCAAATGGGTTCAGGGTATCCACGTTCAAGGAAAAATGAGATCATCAGGGTAGATTGTTTGGCGAAATCGTCATCATCGCTGCAGATGCGTCGCAAACGAAGTAGTTGAGAGAAAGGAATGCTTGTTTTGGTGGAAGCAGGGTGACTGGAGGAGTACAGAAGGTATGAATGCGAGTCGGTGGGTTTGTAATGAACAGATGTGGTGAGGTAGGGTGAGTTGGGACAGATAGAGATTTTGATGTCAAGGAAGGAAATGGTAGTCTGAGTGATTTCAAAAGTGAATCTAAGAGCTGGATGAAATCCACTGACGAAGTCAATGAAGTTTTTCAGATCTTGGATTGGACAGGAGGCTGCACCGAGGCAATCGTCAAGGAAGCGACGGAAAAAGTCTGGGAAAGTGCCTGTGTATTGTGAGAAGATCTTTTCTTCAATGTAGCCAACAAACAGGCAGGCGTAGCCAGGACCCATCCTGGTGCCCATGGCAACGCCGCAATTCTGTTGGAAATGGTCAGCACCAAACTGAAAGTTGTTGAGTGTGAGAACAAGCTCAGCAAGATGGAGAAGAGTGGTGGTGGGTAGATTTCTGCTGTCTTTTGACAAGAAGTGTTTGAGGGCTGAAAGCCCTTCATAAAGGGGAATGCTTGTGTAAAGTGCACAGACGTCCATGGTGAAGAGGTGACGGTGTTGGGAGCCAGGATGGAAGGAGAAATTTTGCAGAAGATCAAGAGTATGGTTTGTGTCCTTAAGAAAAGTGGGGAGGTTGGAAACGATAGGCTGGAGGATTTTGTCGAGAAACTGAGAGATCTGGACAGTGGGGCAGGAACAGGCAGAGACAATGGGGCGGCCTGGGTTATTTGGTTTATGTATTTTGGGAAGCAAGTAGAATTGGGAATCTTTGGGTTCAGAAACGACCAGGGAATGGGCTTCATTTGGGAGGTTTCCAGCGCTAATGCACTCGCGAATGGATTTTCTGATCAGGGTGTTATTGGTTTTGGTTTGACTGGGCTGTGAAGAGGTATAGAATCTGGTGTCTGAGAGCTGGGAGAGTGCCTCGGCGATGTACAGGTCCCGCCGCCAGACAACAATAGCGCCACCCTTGTCAGCTGGTTTGACTACAATGTCTTTACGCTGGCGTAGTTCTCTGAGAGCTTGAGCTTCTGCTGAGGAAATGTTGGAGTGTCTGAGGGGTTTGGGTTTTAGAGCAGCGATTTGATGAGAACAGGTTTGGATGTAAAATTCTAGAGAGGGAAACTGGTTTGTGGGAGGGGTCCAGGAGCTGGGGAGGGAAGGAAAGGGAGGGAGGTCACTGTCAGGATCAGGTATAGATGGGGTGGTGTTGGTAGTGTTTTCAAAATGTGCCATGAGGCGTAGTCGCCTGAAGAAACGCTGACACTGAAAACAAGCGTCAGAACCATTAGCCTTGGGTTTGGTGGGTACGAAGTTCAGCCCACGATTGAGGACTTGACGCTGTGTGTCTGTCAAATGGAGATCAGCGGGAATGGTGACCACAAGGTTTTTGTGACATGAGGTTTGAGGGGGCTGTGGCTGAGGTTGACTGGAAAGCAGGTTGGATAGTTTTTTTGATTTGGTCTGTTTACTTATCTTGATTTTGTCTCTTAACATTATTATTACTATTTTTATTTACTTTATTCCCCCCCCCCCCCCCCCCAGTCCTTCTGCTCTTAACCCATTTCTCTCTTCTTCCCCACCCTGCCCTCTCCTTCTATACCCCCCCCCCCTCATCCCTTCCAACTCTCTCCTTCCTTCCCCCTCAATCCTTGCTGAACACTTTTCATCTTCAAGCTGTATTCACTTTTCAGCTTTTTGGCAGTGCTCACTTCCTCACTTCCCCATTTCTCCCTGCCCACTGTCACCCATTCCCACTTGTCCCTCTGAGCAAAGAAGGTTTTAAACCGAAGCGCCCTCATCCACCTCTTCCTCAAGGACCTGCTACCATACCCCAGGCAAGTTGTCTTATTGATCCAGGCCCTGCAGTCAACCAACTATTTGTGTTCTCCATTAACTTTTCGTTTCAGATCTGTGCAGGGATAGATACGTTAGAGAGTTTCCCTGCTATGATATATAATGTTATTTGGCAAACAAACAAGAGCTGAACTGAAGCCTCTTTATGCCCTGCTCTTGTGGTGTCCTCAGTTTGAAACAGTTCTGTGCCGGCTGCACACCGGCCATTCGTATTTTACCCATTCGTACCTTTTAATGAGCGAAGAAGCGCCGTGGTGCATTCCATGTCATGTGCCACTCACAATGAAACATATTCTTTTAGAGTGTTGGGACTTGCACGATGTGAGACACAAACATTTTACAGCAGAGTCCATGAAAATCCTGTTCAGAGATGTCCCGCCTGACGTGATCTTTGAGTTTTTGAGAGAGATAAACATTTTTCATCTAATTTAAGATTTTACGGACGAAAGATTTTTAACGAAGTTTCTGGTGCGTTTTAGAAGATGTCATTTAAAGAGATGTATGAAAGTTCTCTTGTTTTTTTTTAATGACTTGTGAGTTGATTTTAACGTGGTGACAGCCCTGATGTGGCCCTTTGCGGTCGGCTGGGCTATAAGCAACATTATCTTACCTCGTCCTCAGTTTGGATTGCCTCTCCATGTCCATGCCCATGGCAACTCAGTGTCAAAATCACTCAGCCTGCATGGGGACTCTCACTGAACAGATGTGAGGGCACCCTGTGAAACAGTTTATCTGCTCATGATGGCGTGTGAATAAGCAATGCTTCTGTCGTCAGTGAAGGGTTGAGTAGGAGGTGGCCTCTAAATACTGGATCAGAGCCGGCAGGCATCAAAACGCCAATAAAATGACCCCAGAGCGCAGTGTGCTGCTTCACAATGAAGTGATTTTGACTGCTCCCTGAAAACAGTCCGTGCTGGGCTGTACCAGGACAAGCCTGGATGTGGTTGTGTATGGAGTGGTTGGAATGAGCAGTGGAAGAGGGATGCCACTGAAGGGGCAGAGAAGTTGGGAAAAGAAAGAAAAGAAGAATCAAAGACTTTCAAGGGCCTGCAAAGAATGTGGGCCCCTCAGAGGGGCACAGGTCTTGCTAAGAGTGTTTCTTCTAGCACTTAAATGCTAAAAAGATCAGGTCATACACATGTTCGCTAGTTCATATGATGGAAATAAATAAGCCATGGGGAGGATCTGTCCTGGTGATTCAGACAGATGTGTGCCGGTTGATCTGTCCTGGTGATTCAGACAGATGTGTGTATGTGGATCTGTCCTGGTGATCCAGACAGACGTGTGCAGGTGGATCTGTCCTGTGATTCAGACAGATGTGCATGTGATCTGTCCTGGTGATTCCAGACAGACGTGTGCATGTGGATCTGTCCTGGTGATCCAGACAGACGTGTGCAGGTGGATCTGTCCTGGTGATTCAGACAGATGTGTGCAGGTGGATCTGTCCTGGTGATTCCAGACAGACTGTTGCAGGTGGATCTGTCCTGGTGATCCAGACAGACGTGTGCAGGTGGATCTGTCCTGGTGATTCAGACAGATGTGTGCAGGTGGATCTGTCCTGGTGATTCAGACAGATGTGTGCAGGTGGATCTGTCCTGGTGATCCAGACAGATGTGTGCAGGTGGATCTGTCCTGGTGATCCAGACAGATGTGTGCAGGTGGATCTGTCCTGGTGATCCAGACAGACGTGTGCAGGTGGATCTGTCCTGGTGATCCAGACAGACGTGTGCAGGTGGATCTGTCCTGGTGATCCAGACAGATGTGTGCAGGTGGATCTGTCCTGGTGATCCAGACAGATGTGTGCCGGTAGAGCTTGCCGTCAAGAGGTTTCTCCATTCTTTCCTACAAAGATTTAGAGCCAAAGCCAGACATGGATGAAGCATCTTGTCTGACATATGTATCCACAATGAAGTGAGTGGATTTGCACTTTCATTTACACTAAAGGACCCACTTCTTCTGCTTTCTGAGCATTTCCCTAAGCCAGAGAATCTGGTCAGTTTTTAAAACATTTTTCAACTCAACCTGCTAATCTTGACACATCTGTACAACCAGAATTTACTGTTGGGACAATTTTCATCAACAACAAGAACGAAAAATATTTGCTCGAAAACTGTTCTTTCTGGGAAACATGTACTTGCAAAAGGCATTTTGTTTTGTTTGCTTTTAGCTGAGAGATTAATCTTCCTCTCAGCAACAGCAGAATTAAAAATGTTTGAGCATGACAATTTTGAAATTTTCAACAGACAAAGACTATTCTTGCTGATTTTAACTTGTACTACAGGTGGGGATCTATCCTCTTTCATCAAAACAACCATGAGAAAAGATTAAAAAAAAACAACCCAGAGACAGAGGAAGAAGGACAAACTGGTTTCATCCTTAACTGTGTAACAAAAAATCCCACAACACTGAAAGAAAAGACGAGAGATTGGTATGGCCAGCTAAACACTGAAAGGTAAGATAGGTGTTGTTAGTTGTGGCAGAAGACATCTCCACTCACTGGATGTTAATGCCTACATTACCAAACTCCATTATTAGTTTCATTTGCCAGTCCTAGATGCAACTAAGACATCAGTTCGTGCATGCACTTTATTGAGACTTTACTGCGACTTACACCTTGCTGCTTGTCCATTGATCCTCCCCCATACTCTGTCTGGTGGGCCTTTAAAAGGTTCTTTTTGAAAAGAAGACCACCAATTTCGAGGGTTAATGTAATTTTGGGGGAAGGTTTTCTGTTTGAAAAGAAAAGCATCATTTCTGAGGGTTAAGGCAATATCTTTGGAAGGCTCTCTTTGAAAAGAAAAGAATCACTTTGGAGGGTTAAGGCAATATCTTTGGAAGAATCTCTTTGAAAAGAAAAGCACCGCTTCTGAGGGTTAAGCCAACATCTTTGGAAGGCTCTCTTTGAAAAGAAAAGAATCACTTTGGGCTGAAGGCAATAGCTTTCAAAGGCTCTTCTTGAAAAGATGAGTACTGGTACATCTTTTTGGGATTAAGGCAATACGTTTGGTATGCACTTTTTGAAAACAGAAGAACAACTATCAAGGGTTAAGACAATACCTTTGGAAGAGTCTTTCTGAAAAGAGAAGTGCCACTTTTGGGGATTGTGGCATTGCCTTTGGAAGGCAGTTCTAGAAAAGAGAAGAAGTACTACTTTCAGGGGCTGAGGCAATACTTTTGGAAGGCAGTTTTAGAAAAGAGAAGTACTACTTTCTGGGGCTGGGCAATACCTCTGGAAGGCTCTTTTTGTAACAAAACAAAAATTTCTTTCAGAGGATGACACAATACTTCGTAAGGTTCTTTTGAAAAAGTCAAAAAAGAAAAAACCCAACCAACCAACCAACCAAACAAAGAGCAACTTGAACACAGCTGAAATGAAAAACAAAAATCCAACACTTTCCTATTCCTTCCTACCTGGCCTCATTCTCAGAGCGTTGGTGGCAGCAGACATCTCCGCCTGCTGAATGCTGTGACCGGTGCCCGTGGCCATGCGTTCCCCGCGGAAATACACTGCCACAATGTACTTCCTCGTGTTGGACGGGCCCAGAGACTCTATCACCCTGTAAGGCAATCACAAACATGTTGATAGACACACACAACACACACACAGGCATTCAAAGACTAACATGTGTACATGCACCACACAAAGTTGACAGATACTCACCATGCATGCACATGCATTCAAGGACTAACGTGTGTACATGCACCACACAAATGCACACAAAACGATCACATGCGAGTTGACACAGACTCGCATGTACCTCACAGCAAAACTCGCATTCACATATGCACATCCTCTCTCAATTTAAAGGACTTGAGCAGTTTTAACATCCATATCCATATGGTTGATTCAGAAATATACAAGGAAAGCAAACAGAGTAGCCCTGTCACACAGTCAAAGACAATAACGGGCCTCCACAGCATTACATTCACCATTCTCACCCTAATTTATACCCATAATATCCCGAAGATGGAGTACGGCTGCCTTAATGGCGGGATAAAAAACGGCCATACACACAAAACTCCACTGCCTGTCGATACAGGCAGTGTCCGCAGGAGTATCAGCCCGCGTACGCAGAAAGAAAGAAAGAAAATACCCATAAAAGTCTAAAATTCTGACACCCTTCATGCCCTGCAGTCATCGTGATTTCAGTTCCTCCATCATGTTCATCAGTGATGTGAGATTGTCTCGAGGTCTTCAGTTTGGGCCAGATCACGGACTCTGTGATGGTCCCCTTGACTCTCAAACGCACTGGCTGTACAACTAGGCAATTATTGTAGGCAGAAGGGGTCTTAGTAGGTTGGATCAGAACAACCAACACAAAACACCATCAAAACGATTCAACAGCAATGCACCATTTTCTCTGGTGGGTTGCCTTAACATGACCCATGGCACCGAGACTGTGACAAGATGCTCCCAGGTGTGGTTTTGTAAAGGTGGGCGGTGCTTGAATGAGTGGCACAGGAGTAATGCAGCTGAGACAGCACAAAAGATGAAAAAGCTAAACTAAAAAAAAAGAAAAAAACCCATAGCCTACTGTGCACGACGGAACAGCCTAAAATTTCTACAGGCACAGAATCCTCGTCACGATGATCACACTATGTACCACAGGGTCAAAAATCCTCTCTCGCCTGAAGTTCCACCTCTCTTGCCCAGGCAAATCCCATCTTTAGTCGGTTCTGATGAGACAGCTACCCAAGTAAACACAAATCCCGACAAAGTCACAACATCAACATCCCCAACCCATCCATCTTACTCAAGTAAACACAAATCCCTGATAAAGTCACAACATCAACATCCCCAACCCGTCCACCTTACTCAAGTAAACACAAATCCCCGACAAAGTCACAACATCAACATCCCCAACCCGTCCACCTTACTCAAGTAAACACAAATCCCCGACAAAGTCACAACATCAACATCCCCAACCCGTCCACCTTACTCAAGTAAACACAAATCCCCGATAAATGTCTACAACAAAATGACCAAAGCCAATACTAAATAAAACAAAATCCCGACAGTCCACAACATCAACATCACCACAATCCCGTCACCTTACTCATGTAACACAAAATCTCCCGACTAAGTCCAACATCTCTTCCCCAAAACCCATCACCTTAAAATCAAGTAAACACAAATCCCCGACAAAGTCACAACATCAACATCCCCAACCCGTCCACCTTACTCAAGTAAACACAAATCCCCGACAAAGTCACAACATCAACATCCCCAACCCGTCCACCTTACTCAAGTAAACACAAATCCCCGACAAAGTCACAACATCAACATCCCCAACCCGTCCACCTTACTCAAGTAAACACAAATCCCCGACAAAGTCACAACATCAACATCCCCAACCCGTCCACCTTACTCAAGTAAACACAAATCCCCGACAAAGTCACAACATCAACATCCCCAACCCGTCCACCTTACTCAAGTAAACACAAATCCCCGACAAAGTCACAACATCAACATCCCCAACCCGTCCACCTTACTCAAGTAAACACAAATCCCCGACAAAGTCACAACATCAACATCCCCAACCCGTCCACCTTACTCAAGTAAACACAAATCCCCGACAAAGTCACAACATCAACATCCCCAACCCGTCCACCTTACTCAAGTAAACACAAATCCCCGACAAAGTCACAACATCAACATCCCAACCCGTCCACCTTACTCAAGTAAACACAAATCCCCGACAAAGTCACAACATCAACATCCCCAACCCGTCCACCTTACTCAAGTAAACACAAATCCCCGACAAAGTCACAACATCAACATCCCCAACCCTCCACCTTACTCAAGTAAACACAAATCCCCGACAAAGTCACAACATCAACATCCCCAACCCGTCCACCTTACTCAAGTAAACACAAATCCCGACAAAGTCACAACATCAACATCCCCAACCCGTCCACCTTACTCAAGTAAACACAAATCCCGACAAAGTCACAACATCAACATCCCAACCCGTCCACCTTACTCAAGTAACACAAATCCCGACAAGTCACAAAATCAACATCCCCAACCCGTCCACCTTTTTGGTACAATCAATGTCATCGACTCTGCACAATGCTATTTTGACACTGCACTAACTGACAGGGATACCCAGCATCAGGCCACACGGCCGGGGCCAACTGGACTGTACTCACTTGTACACAGGGATGTCAGGCTCCCCTCCTCCTAGCTTTCGGAGGGTCAGGCAACACTGCTGAAGCTGTGACTTGGGGTCATTCCAGTCCTGGTTTAGGATGAAGTCCTGCACGTTCCCAACACAGCATTATTCACCACCTTTGGATACTGCTGCTGACATTTATCATGCGATACAGCACCCTCCTCACCTTAGGGGAAGCTCTGGGAGAGTCACTATGAGTTCTCTCTGGTCTGTGTTCTCTTAAGTCTATGCTCTTATGAAAAACGTTCTTCCAAGTCTGCGTACTTATTGATCTATGTTCCTTAGCTTAGTCTGCATCCCCCCCCCCCCCCCCCCAATCGCTTCTTTCTGTCAAGTAAGAGTTCTTCTATTCATCTATTCTCATGTTTATCCTGGAGTGTGTATTTCTCCTGGTCTGTGTTCCCCTATCCTATGTTTCTCCTGGCTTACGTTCCCCTATTCTACACTCCTCTGGTGTTCCCCAATCTTTGTTTCTCCTGGCTTACGTTCCCCTATTCCCTATTCTATACTTTTCCTGGTGTTCCCCAATCCTATGTTTCTCCTGGTTTACGTTCCCCTATTCCATACTCCTTCTGGTGTTCCCCAATCCTATGTTTCTCCTGGCTTACATTCCCCTATTCTATACTCCTCCTGGTGTTCCCCAATCCTATGTTTCTCCTGGCTTACATTCCCCTATTCTATACTCCTCCTGGTGTTCCCCAATCCTATGTTTCTCCTGGCTTACATTCCCCTATTCTATACTCCTCCTGGTATTCCCCAATCCTATGTTTCTCCTGGCTTACGTTCCCCTATTCCATACTACCTCTGGTGTTCCCCAATCCTATGTTTCTCCTGGCTTACATTCCTCTATTCTATACTCCTCCTTGTGTTCCCCAATCCTATGTTTCTCCTGGCTTACATTCCCCTATTCCATACTCCTTCTGGTGTTCCCCAATCCTATGTTTCTCCTGGCTTACATTCCCATATTCCATACTCCTCCTGGTGTTCCCCAATCCTATGTTTCTCCTGGCTTACGTTCCCCTATTCTATACTCCTGGTGTTCCGCAATCCTATGTTTCTCCTGGCTTACGTTCCCCTATTCTATACTCCTCCTGGTGTTCCCCAATCCTATGTTTCTCCTGGCTTACATTCCCCTATTCCATACTCCTCCTGGTGTTCCCCAATCCTATGTTTCTCCTGGCTTACATTCCCCTATTCCATACTCCTCCTGGTGTTCCCCAATCCTATGTTTCTCCTGGCTTACATTCCCCTATTCTATACTCCTCCTGGTGTTCCCCAATCCTATGTTTCTCCTGGCTTACATTCCCCTATTCCATACTCCTCCTGGTGTTCCCCAATCCTATGTTTCTCCTGGCTTACATTCCCCTATTCTATACTCCTCCTGGTGTTCCCCAATCCTATGTTTCTCCTGGCTTACATTCCCCTATTCCATACTCCTCCTGGTGTTCCGCAATCCTATGTTTCTCCTGGCTTACGTTCCCCTATTCTATACTCCTCCTGGTGTTCCCCAATCCTATGTTTCTCCTGGTTCCCCTATTCCATACTCCTTCTGGTCTATATTCCTCTTGATTTGTGTTCCTCGTGATCTGTGATCCCCTTGATCTGTGTTCCTGTCAGTCTGTGTTCATCTTGGTTTACATTCCTCCCAGTGTCTGGTACTCCTGACCTATGTCTCCCACGTCTTTGTTCCACATGGTCTTTATTCCCCTTAGCTTGTAGTGTCCTTGGTTCATGTTCCTCTAAATCTATGTTCCTCTTGGTCTATGTTCTTCCTAGTCTGTGTTCCTCCTGGTCTATGTTCCTCTTCGTCTATGTTTCTCTTGGTCTGTGTTCCCCTTGGTCTATGTTCCTCCTGGTCTAGGCCTATGTTCTTCCTGGCCCATGTTCCTTCAAGTCTATGTTCCTGTTGGTCTGTTCCTCCTGATCTGTTCCTCTTGGTCTGGCCAAGGTAACCCCTGCAGTGCTCAGCTCTCTGTTCCCGGGAGTTGGGCGTGATCAGGGGGGATAGGGTCAGTAGGCTTCTGTTTGTCGTATATCTCTCCTGAAGCCTGGAAGGGGTCAAGACAATGAGTTCTTGGCCCTGGCCCCTTAGTTGGACTCCATGGTGGGTGGGTAAGGGAGAGACGAAATTTCTAAACATAAATCATGGCTTTATCAAAAATCACACCCCCCATAAAGAAGAGGAAGGCAGTGGACCCCATTTCTAGTCATAACGATTCAGACAGTGACTCGGATATGGAGACGAGACAGAGGACAGGTTTTTGGGCTTCCTGGCTTGTGGTTGAAGGGACAGAGCAGGAAAAGCCTATTTCTGCTCTGAGTCCTTTTGCGATTCAGAAGGGCTTTCAGGGTCTAGCAGGTGACCCTCAGTCAGTGAAAAGGCTACGGAATGGCACTTTCCTCGTCCAGTGCAGATCAAAGAGGCAATCGGAGCAGCTGCTGAGGGCAACAAAACTCGTGGACAGAGAGATCCGGGTGACCCCCCATAAGCAGTTAAATTCGACCAAAGGGGTTATTCGGTGCCCGGATTTGAAAGGTGTCTCGGAAGCGGAGATCAAGACAGATCTTGCATCCCAAGGTGTGACAGAGGTGCATAGGGTGACAGTTAAAAAAGGTGCAGAAAGAGTGCCCACCAACACCCTCTTTCTGACATTCTGCAACCCTGTGCTGCCTCCGGTCATTAAAGTCGGGTACTTAAATGTCCGTGTCCAACTGTATGTCCCATCCCCGTTGAGGTGTTTCAAATGCCAGAAGTTTGGACATGTCAGAGACCGCTGTTCTGGGCAGGAGGTGTGTGGTGTTTGTTGCAAGGCAACCCATGATGGGCCGTGTAAAGACCCGGCTCATTGTGCGAACTGCGGTGGCGACCACCCCTCCTCTTCACGCAACTGCCCTGTTTGGGTTCAGGAGTCCACCATCCAAAGAGTGAAGACTGAAAAGAAAATTTCGTTTTTTGAGGCACGCAAACAGGTTGTTGGCAGTCAGACGTCAACAGTGTCTTCTTATGCTTCCGCTATAAAGAAAGTTTCCACCCGTTCAGTCTGCTGCCAGACTGACGATTTTACTTTCACCAAGACATTGCAAGGAAGGATGTTAACCTCTGGTGGAAGCAAGTCCACCACCTCCCAACCCAAAGTAGGTGCCCCTGGTGGAGGCAAAAAATCCGCCACCCCCCAGACTGCCCAGCAGTCTACTCCATCTGCTGCTGGGCAGACCAAAAAGCCAGTCCTCCCGCCTCGACCTTCCTTGAGCAGTGCTCGTGCGGGCAAGGGAGGTCAACCGAGTGTGGAGATGGTGGAGATGAGGAAGAAACCTCCACCATCTCCAAAATCCAGGCCTTCTTCACATGTGGGCAAGTCTGCCAGCAGGTCTGAAGACCGACATAGTCCAGTGAAACTAAGCAATAAATTCACTCCATTGGATGCAGACGTTGACGAGGAGATGACCTGATTTCTCTCCTATTCGTCCTCTGCACCATGGATAGTAAACTAATCCATTGGAATATCCGTGGCCTAAATTCAAATTTTGAGGAGCTGCAGCTTCTGTGTCAAACTATGAAACCTTCCGTCGTGGCTTTTCAGGAAACTAAAGTTCAAAGCCAGAAGACCTTCACTCTTTCTGGCTTTAATATTCTTTCAAAACCTGCACAACCATCCACATTGGGACTGTCGGGCGGTGTTGCCCTTCTTTTACATAAAACTGCTGTTTAGTCCTGTCGCTCTGACTACCTCCCTTCAGGCTGTAGCTGCGAGAGTCACTCTGCACAAGACTGTTACAATCTGCTCACTGTATCTGCCACCTTCTGTCCTGGTTTGTCGTCAGGACCTTGTCAGTCTGATCGGAGAACTTATTCGACCTTTTTTGCTCTTGGGTGACTTTAATGGTCACAATCCTCTTTGGGGTAGTGTCAGTTCGTCATCCAGAGGTCTGCTTCTTGAGGATGTCCTTTCAGACTTTGATTTGTGTTGCCTGAACGATGGAGCTCCAACTTACCTCCACTCTTCCACAGGTTCACTTTCGTGTTTAGATTTGTCGATTTGTGACCCCTCGCTGGTTCTGGACTATGAGTAGTCTGTCCATGACGATCTGCACGGAAGTGACCATTTCCCTGTTCTTTTAAAACCCTTATTAACTGAAAACGTCTCTGTCTCACAACATCTTAATTATAAGAAGGCAAACTGGAATCTTTTTGTAACCAATATTTCAAAAGAATTCCAGGACACTGATTTTCTTCAGAGTCCAGACCCAGCAGAATCTCTGACCAATACTGTGATAAACTGCTAAAACCTGTATTCCAATGTCTTCCGACAAACTCCAAATGCCAAAAACACCCTGGTTTAATTCAGACTGCCAACACATCTCAAAAGTATGCAAACGGGCTCAGCGTCAGGTATACCAACGACCTTCAGGTCCCAACGCTCGAGCCCATCAGAAACTCTGTGCCAAATCGAGACACACTTTCAAAATCAGTAAACGTCAGTCTTGGAGAAACTTTTGCTCTGGGCTGACATCTAAAACTTCAAAGAAAAAAGTCTGGAACATCATCAGAAAAATCAAAGGGAAAACACCAACCCCTCCATTCATCACTTGAAACTTGCCGATGCTCTGATCACTGACAAACAAGCTGTTGCCAATCTGTTGGCCTCCACCATCCAACAAAACTCCTCATCTTCAAATAAACCTGCAGCCTTTTTAAGAAACAAACTCAGAGAGAAATCTTTATACAATTTCACATCAGACAAATCTGAAGCCTACAATCTCCCTTTTTCAATCAATGAACTGAAAACAGCTTTACAAACCTGCACTGATTCTGCCCCTGGTCTGGATGATATTCATTATCAGGTTTTGAAACATTTTCCAGAAAGCTGTCTCCAGACTGTTCTTAAAGTATACAACCATATCTGGACCACAGGGTGCTTTCCGCCCTCCTGGCGGAAAGCCCTGATCATTCCAATTCCAAAGCCTGGAAAGGACCTCATTAACCCTTCCAACTATCGTCCAATAGCTCTGACTAGCTGCCTCTGTAAGTTGATGGAAAAGATGGTCAACTCCCGTTTGATGTGGAAGCTGGAAACCGATGGCCTTTTGGCCAGTGAACAGTGCGGTTTCCGGAAGTACCACTCGACAGTTGACCATCTAATCCGTCTGGAAACCACCATCCGCAACGCCTTTGTCAATAAGCAGCATGTGGTCGCTATCTTTTTTTACCTAGAAAAAGCGTACGACACCACATGGAAATCAGGAATCCTTATGGATCTGCACAAACTTGGTTTTCGTGGTCACCTGCCTCTGTTTATCCAAAACTTTCTGGCTGATCGACAGTTCCAGGTGCGTGTTGGCACCACACTCTCTGACATCCATGGGCAGGAGTTGGGTGTACCTCAGGGGAGCATCCCTTCTCCTGCCCTTTTCAGCATTAAAATCAACGACATTGTGAAATCTGTCAGCCAGGGTTCTGAGTCCTCACTGTTTGTTGACGATTTTGCGTTGTACGCAGTTGGAGCTTCTTACGCCAGCGTACAGCGTCGACTCCAACTTTGTGTCAACAAGATCCAACAGTGGGCCGAGGAAAACGGGTTTACCTTCTCACGTACCAAAACTCAGTCAATCCATTTTCACAATTTTCGTCAATTTTTTGCTGATCCTAAAATTTGTCTGGATAAGTCCACCATTCCAGCTGTAAAAGAAGCCAAATTCCTAGGAGTTATTTTTGATCAAAAACTCAACTTTCTCAGCCACATCAAAAACCTCAAAACCTCTTGCCAGAAAGCTCTGAATATTCTTCGGGTCGTAGCACACACTGACTGGGGCGCTGATAAGAAAACTTTGCTGCACCTCTACAGAGCCTTGGTCTGCTCCAAACTGGACTATGGTTGTGCTGTGTACGGCTCTGCAAGACCATCTTATCTCAAACTCTTGGACCCTATCCACCATCAAGGGCTTCGTCTCTGTCTTGGAGCATTCTGCACCACCTCTGTGTACAGCCTGTACGCAGAGGCAGGTGAACCCTCACTGTGCAACCGCAGGCTGAAGCTATCTTTGAATTACTACATCAGACTGTTCTCGGAACCGCAGAATCCTGCCTGTGACTGTGTCTTTGACCCTCAGTTTCAAAGCAAATTCTAAAACAACCCTAACTGTATTCCGCCGTTTGGTCTTCGTATGCAGCCTCATGTGCGGAATGCAGGTCTAGACCTAGGAGTTGTGTCCGATTTTTCTAAGTTTCCAGATCAGCCTCCATGGACCTTTTTCACACCAGAGACTCGTTTTGATCTTGCAGCTTTTCGCAAAGAGTCTACCAGCTCTCTGGCATACAAGGCCCTGTATGCTGACCTCTGTTCAGAATTCCCATCTTATCAGAAAATTTTCACTGATGGTTCCAAGTCTGAGGACGGAGTGGCCTGTGCAGCCTATTGCCCTGGTGCTCCTTCTCAGATACCGTTAAAACATATCCCCCCAGATGCTTCTGTCTATTCTGCTGAACTTACAGCTCT
Source organism: Conus canariensis (assembly GCA_033310375.1). NCBI lineage: Eukaryota > Metazoa > Mollusca > Gastropoda > Neogastropoda > Conidae > Conus > Conus canariensis. The sequence continues at coordinate 20,951,015 of CM065746.1, forward strand.
GGTTCTGGCATTGAAGATAATTTCACAATCTACGAAGAGGGACTTTCTGGTTCTGTCGGATTCGCTGTCAGCTTTGGAGGCCATAGCTGGCCGCAACCTTCAGCATCCAGAACTTTTACATTTCTTTGAACTTTTTAGCAAATTGAAAGTGGATGGTTACAACATTATTCTAGCTTGGGTTCCTGGTCATGTTGGCATCGGAGGGAACGAAATGGTTGATCGTTTAGCCAAGAATGCCACAAGAGAGAAATTGTCCAACGTATATATCCCTTGCTCAGATCTGAAACCCAAAGTTAACGATTATGTGAGAGACCTCTGGCAGGAGGATTGGAATACACAGACGGATAACAAACTCTTTCAGATCCGTCCAAACCTTAAAGAGTTCCTCCCATCTACGTGTAGTGGTCGTAAAGAAGAAACAGTTCTGTGCCGGCTGCACACCGGCCATTCGTATTTTACCCATTCGTACCTTTTAAAAAGTGAAGAAGCGCCGTGGTGCATTCCATGTCATGTGCCACTCACAATGAAACATATTCTTTTAGAGTGTTGGGACTTGCATGATGTGAGACACAAACATTTTACAGCAGAGTCCATGAAAATCCTGTTCAGAGATGTCCCGCCTGACGTGATCTTTGAGTTTTTGAGAGAGATTAACATTTTTCATCTGAGTTAAGATTTTACGGATGAAAGATTTTTAACGAAGTTTCTGATGCGTTTTAGAAGTTGTCGTTTAAAGAGATGTATGAAAGGGTTTTTTTTTTTTTTTTTTTTTTTTTTTTTAAATGACTTGTGAGTTGATTTTAACGTGGTGACAGCCCTGATGTGGCCCTTTGCGGTCGGCTGGGCTATAAGCAACATTATCTTATCTTATCCTCTTGGTCTGTGTTCCTGTTGGTCTATGTTCCTCCTGATCTGTGTTCTTCTTGGTCTGTTCTTCTTGATTTCTGTTTCTCCTGATCTATGTTCCTCCTGGTCTATGTTCCTATCAGTCTGTGTTCCTCCTGGTCTGTGCTCCTATCAGTCTATGTTCCTCCTGGTCTGTTCCTCTTGGTCTGTGTTCCTGTTGGTCTATGTTCCTCCTGGTCTGTGTTCTTCCTGGTCTGTTCTTCTTGATTTCTGTTTCTCCTGATCTATGTTCCTCCTGGTCTGTGTTCCTCCTGGTCTATGTTCCTATCAGTCTGTGTTCCTCCTGGTCTGTGCTCCTATCAGTCTATGTTCCTCCTGGTCTATGTTCTCGTTGCTCTTTGTTCCTCCCGATCTATGTTTTTGTTGGTGTGTGTTCCTCCTGATCTGTGTTACTTTTGATCTTTTTTCCTCCTGGTCTGTGTTCCTTCAAGGCTATGTTCCCCCTGATGTATGTACCTCCTGGTCTATGTTCCTGTTGGTGTATGTTCCTCCTGGTGGTATGTTCCCCCTGATATATGTTCCTCCTGGTCTATGTTCCTGTTGGTGTATGTTCCTCCTGGTCTATGTTCCTGTTGGTGTATGTACCTCCTGGTCTATGTTCCTGTTGGTGTATGTTCCTCCTGGTCTATGTTCCTGTTGGTGTATGTTCCTCATCCTCTGTGTTCCACCTGATAAAATTATATGTTCCTCCTGGTCTATGTTCCTGTTAGTGTTTGTTCCTCATGCTCTGTGTTCCCCCTGATATATGTTCCTCCTGGTCTGTGTTCCTTCCGGTCTGTTCCTGTTGGTCTATGTTCCTTTTGATCTATGTTCCTCCTGGTCTGTTCCTTTTAATGTTTTGTTACTGTAGTCCTGTTCATTCCTGGTCTGTTCCTTTTAATGTTTGTTTACTGTAGTCTGTTCCTCCTGGTCTGTTCCTTTTAGTGTTTGTTTACTGTAGTCTGTTCATCTTGGTCTGTTCCTTTTAGTGTTTGTTTACTGTAGTCTGTTCATCCTGGTCTGTTCCTTTTAATGTTTGTTTACTGTAGTCTGTTCATCCTGGTCTGTTCCTTTTATGTTTGTTTACTGTAGTCTGTTCATCTTGGTCTGTTCTCTTTTAGTGTTTGTTTACTGTAGTCTGTTCATCCTGGTCTGTTCCTTTAGTGTTTGTTTTACTGTAGTCTGTTCATCCTGGTCTGTTCCTTTTAGTGTTTGTTTACTGTAGTCTGTTCATCTTGGTCTGTTCCTTTTAAGTGTTTGTTTACTGTAGTCTGTTCATCCTGGTCTGTTCCTTTTAGTGTTTGTTTACTGTAGTCTGTTCATCTTGGTCTGTTCCTTTTAGTGTTTGTTTACTGTAGTCTGTTCATCCTGGTCTGTTCCTTTATGTTTGTTTACTGTAGTCTGTTCATCTGGTCTGTTCCTTTTAGTGTTTGTTTACTGTAGTCTGTCATCTGGTCTGTTCCTTTTAGTGTTTGTTTACTGTAGTCTGTTTCATCTTGGTCTGTTCCTTTTAGGTTTGTTTACTGTAGTCTGTTCATCTTGGTCTGTTCCTTTTAGTGTTTGTTTACTGTAGTCTGTTCTCCTGGTCTGTTCCTTTTAGTGTTTGTTTACTGTAGTCTGTTCATCTTGGTCTGTGGTTCCTTTTAATGTTTGTTTACTGTAGTCTGTTCATCTTGGTCTGTTCCTTTTAGTGTTATGGTTTACTGTAGTTGTTCATCCTGGTCTGTTCCTTTTAGTGTTTGTTTACTGTAGTCTGTTCATCTTGGTCTGTTCCTTTTAGTGTTTGTTTACTGTAGTCTGTTCATCTTGGTCTGTTCTTTTGTGTTTTGTTTACTGTAGTCTGTTCCTTTTAGTGTTTGTTTACTGTAGTCTGTTCCTCTGGTCTGTTCCTTTTAATGTTTGTTTACTGTAGTCTGTTCATCTTGGTCTGTTCCTTTTAGTGTTTGTTTACTGTAGTCTGTTCCTCCTGGTCTGTTCCTTTTAGTGTTTGTTTACTGTAGTCTGTTCATCTTGGTCTGTTCCTTTTAGTGTTTGTTTACTGTAGTCTGTTCCTTTTAATGTTTGTTTACTGTAGTCTGTTCATCCTGGTCTGTTCCTTTTAGTGTTTTGTTTACTGTATGTCTGTTCCTTTTAGTGTTTGTTTACTGTAGTCTGTTCCTCCTGGTCTGTTCCTTTTAGTGTTTGTTTACTGTAGTCTGTTCATCCTGGTCTGTTCCTTTTAGTGTTTGTTTACTGTAGTCTGTTTCATCTTTGGTCTGTTCCTTTTAGTGTTTGTTTACTGTAGTCTGTTCATCGCTTTTATGTTTGTTTACTGTAGTCTGTTCATCTTGGTCTGTCTTATTTTAGATGTTTGTTTTTATGTTAGTGTCTGTTTCCTTTGTTTTGTTGTTTACTGTAGTCTGTTCATCTTGGTCTGTTCCTTTTAGTGTTTGTTTACTGTAGTCTGTTCTCTGGTCTGTTCCTTTTAGTGTTTGTTTACTGTAGTCTGTTCCTCTGGTCTGTTCCTTTTAGTGTTTGTTTACTGTATGTCTGTTCATCTGGTACTGTTCCTTTTAGTGTTTGTTTACTGTAGTCTGTTCATCTTGGTCTGTTCCTTTTAGTGTTTGTTTACTGTAGTCTGTTCATCTGGTCTGTTCCTTTTAAATGTTTGTTTACTGTAGTCTGTTCATCTTGGTCTGTTCCTTTTAATGTTTGTTTACTGTAGTCTGTTCATCTGGTCTGTTCCTTTTAATGTTTGTTTACTGTAGTCTGTTCATCTGGTCTGTTCCTTTTAGTGTTTGTTTACTGTAGTCTGTTCATCTTGGTCTGTTCCTTTTAATGTTTGTTTACTGTAGTCTGTTCATCCTGGTCTGTTCCTTTTAATGTTTGTTTACTGTAGTCTGTTCATCTTGGTCTGTTCCTTTTAGTGTTTGTTTACTGTAGTCTGTTCATCTTGGTCTGTTCCTTTTATGTTTGTTTACTGTAGTCTGTTCATCTTGGTCTGTTCCTTTTAGTGTTTGTTTACTGTAGTCTGTTCATCTTGGTCTGTTCCTTTTAGTGTTTGTTTACTGTAGTCTGTTCATCCTGGTCTGTTCCTTTTATGTTTGTTTACTGTAGTCATGTTCATCTTGGTCTGTTCCTTTTAGTGTTTGTTTACTGTAGTCTGTTCATCTTGGTCTGTTCCTTTTAGTGTTTGTTTACTGTAGTCTGTTCATCTTGGTCTGTTCCTTTTATGTTTGTTTACTGTAGTCTGTTCATCTTGGTCTGTTCCTTTAGTGTTTGTTTACTGTAGTCTGTCATCTGGTCTGTTCCTTTAGTGTTTGTTTACTGTAGTCTGTTCATCTTGGTCTGTTCCTTTTAGTGTTTGTTTACTGTAGTCTGTTCCTCTTGGTCTGTTCCTTTTAATGTTTGTTTACTGTAGTCTGTTCCTCTGGTCTGTTCCTTTTAGTGTTTGTTTACTGTAGTCTGTTCATCTTGGTCTGTTCCTTTTATGTTTGTTACTGTAGTCTGTAGCTGTCCTTTTAGTGTTTGTTTACTGTAGTCTGTTCATCTTGGTCTGTTCCTTTTAGTGTTTGTTTACTGTAGTCTGTTCATCTTGGTCTGTTCCTTTTAGTGTTTGTTTACTGTAGTCTGTTCCTTTTAGTGTTTGTTTACTGTAGTCTGTTCATCTTGGTCTGTTCCTTTTAGTGTTTGTTTACTGTAGTCTGTTCATCCTGGTCTGTTCCTTTTAGTGTTTGTTTACTGTAGTCTGTTCATCTTGGTCGTGTTCCTTTTAATGTTTGTTTACTGTAGTCTGTTCATCTTGGTCTGCGTTCTGTTTGGTCCTAGTCTAAGTCTTCCTGTTCTATGTTCATCCTGTTCTATGTTCCTCTTGGTCTATATTTATCCTGGTCTATGTTCCTCTTGGTCTATTATATCCCCATCTATCAACATCTCAGTTTGTGTTCTTCCAGATCTGTGTTCATCCTGTTCTGTTTCTCTAGGTCTGTATTCCTCTTTTGTATGTTCCACCTGCTCAGCGGTTCTCTTGGCACATGTTCTTCTTGGTCTATCTTCTTTTTGGTCTATGTTTATTCTGGCTCGCGTTGCTCCAAATCTATGTTCCATTTTAATCTATGTTCCTCTTGATCTGGTCTATGTTCAGCCTACTTATCATTCAATGTTAAGATTAAATACGACAAAATCTGATCTATTTTTGAGTATTTATTTGGCTAGCAAGTATTTTCATATCAAGTCTACAAAAATTTGACATTCGCACATTAAGTAGGGTTTTCTGCAAGAAATACAATTTCTGTTTGCTCTTACATTTTCTGTTTGTTCTCCTACTTCAATTTGTTGATTTGAGCCCAAACACATACATCTGGAAAAAAAGAATATGCTTTTTCCATTAGAGTCAGTACAAGTCACCTGAGCGCAGAGCTCACCTTCAGTCTGGGGAAGAAGCAGATGTCGCAGAAGCTTTTGCAGAACTCCATGCCACTGTCAACGTACAGCGCTCCCAGAAAGGCTGCTCACAATATCATCACCAATGATGAAAAAAAAGAAACTGTCATTGTTTCCTTTTTAAATCTGCTTTCAAATTTGTTTATAACTGGCCATACTGGCAGATGATTTCAGGGTGTTTTTTTTTTTTTTTTACCAGAAACACATGCACATGTAAACTGCATCAACACATGCATGCACTTGCATACAGATAGATCCTGTAACCCCCTTTGAGTCCCCTCCCCCAAACCCTTTTCCTACTCCAACCCCCTCTTCCTGGCAAAGATAGATAGACTCACTCTCTCTTTTCATTGTCAAACCTTCTACCCTCTAAACACAACACACACACACACACACACACACACACGCACACATGCACACACACACACACACACACACACACACACACACACACACACACACATGCACACACACACACACACACACGCACATACACACACAAGCACAAACACACAGATTTCATCTTAGAAGGTGGATGTGAACCCTGCACACTGATGCCGTCCCTGCACAAGTGAAGAGACAAATACCATGGTTTGTTCAGTTGTGACTGTCATTGGAAGGACGTGGTGAAGCCCCTCAAAGGAAGAGCTAACGCACACTTGCTTCGCAAGCAAGCAATAACTGTCATCAGTTGGGGCCGTAGTAGCTGATGCCCTGACTATGCTGGATTGGAAAAGGCATGATCGTAATTTTTGTTTTTAGGAATTCTTAGCAACACATCCACAGGTGCTTGCGTTAACTCCTTGACTGCTACAGGGCATACAGCATATGTCCCTATTTTGTAATATGCAATGCCACAGTGATAGACCAGATATTCCCCAACACAACCTTGAATCAATTCTGTCATGCATACGAAAACTGACCAAAACTACGGCACAACATTTGTCCCTTTGCATCGCTCTTGCTTCTCAGAAATCAGCCAGGTCCAAATGCTAAACATCATAAATGGCTGGAGGTTTTTCGAAGTTTTTGCAACCAAAAAAAATTGTTTTGATGGGGGAGACACATGGTATGCGCCTGTACCACAACACATTACAAAATGATAGGGACTTACGTCGTACATGGTATGCCCCTGTACCACAACACATTACAAAATGATAGGGACTTACGTCGTAAACCTTCACAACAGTCAAGAGGCTAGAATAAAAACACCATGGAAGGCATGTGTGATTTGTTTCTTTTCTTTTTTTTTCTTTTTTTTTTTTTTTTTTTTTTTTGGCTATACAGGACAGGAGCTCAGCACATGGCACCTTGAAAACACCAGCAGCAAAAGGGTTAAGTTGATGGATCTGTCTGTGTGGCTTGAGTCTTCCCAACTCAGTCCACAGCACCATCAACTCTTGGTAAGAGCCAACTAGGGCCAAAGTAGAAAAGCTTCAAACACAAACAATTGTCTCCAATAGGAATCAAACAAGAGATGTCCAAGCTCGCAAGTTTGAGAAGCTACACCACTGCACATAGGACAGCTGGTGATTGTAAGTCGTTTCAATGCAGCCAAACATACAAACACTCAAGCAGACAGGTGAAAACCCTGTTCAACACACGCTCCACCAGGAGGAAGTGTGGCAGTGGGCCAGTCACTTACCCTCTAGCAGGTCGGCCTTTTGCTTGGTCTTCATGTCAAACTTGTCCGTGCCGGCGTTGCTGTAGATGACAAAGTCCAGCATGCCAAGGTCATCACACACAATGGCCTGCGTGCGGCTGTTGACCAGAGAGCTCCTCAGCAACTGTGATGAGAATGGCATTAGTCATAATAAGCAGATATTTGATAAATAGTTAAACAAATATGTAAATTAATGCATAAACAATAAGTGATGTTGATGGTGACACTAAATCTGTGACTACTGATAATGGAAATCTGATAATATTACTGATCACAATAACATCAATGATAATAGTAATGAAAAATGACTTTTATACTATGACGATTATATGATTGTTATAACTCTTTTGTTTTGTTCTTAATAAGCCACACCGAAAGTGCTGACAAAAAAAAGAAAACAAAAAGAAAATCACCTTGATACAGACTTGACACAAGCAAGGCAATGGAAGCAACAATGTTTGAAGCTGCATAGAATGCACAAAATGCCTATCAATCATAAGAAAATCAGAAGAAAAAAAAACTAAGAAAAGAAGATCTGAGAAAGTTTTGAAGTTGCAAAATCAGAGACAGAAAAATTCTTGCGTACAAAAAAGAAGCGAGAAATAGTCCTGCATCAATGAGATCAAAGTGTCTTGCAGTCTCAAGAACAAGTCTTGCAGAAGACGACAATCAATCTTGCAAAGAAGATAAACAAGTCTTCCAGTCCAACTGAATCAGAGAAAGGATCTTGCAGAAGGTCAGTGCTGAGGATAAGATTTGTCAAGGTCGTGCAGACTGTGAAGGTCAGATCAGAGAAAGTGTCTTGCAAACGAAACGGATCAAAAGGAAAGTCCTGCAGAATAAGATGAAAGGAAGGTTCATGCAGGACAAAAGCACCACAGAATGAGGTTTGCAATGCAATGGAATCAGACAAAGTGTCCTGCTGTGTAACAAAATGTGAATCCCACAAAAAAAAGAGGAACTCTGTACCCAAGAAGGGGTCTTGCAAACAAAACAGACCAGTCTTGCAGGACAATATGAAAAAAAAACTTGCAGGACAAAAAGATCAGAGAAAGAGACGATGTACTATTAGAGGTTCACAGAAAGATTTTTGTAGAATATGGAGATTGGAATTCGGCAACAAAGAAGAACCAGAAAAGAAAAAAAAATCAAACGAGTCAAGTAGATAGTGCAGATCATCTAGCAGGATAAGAATGGAAAAGGTCTTGCATATTTTACGAAGGACAGAGAAAACCATGCAGCACATGAAAATCAGAGAAACATCTTGCTGATAAAGTTAATGTGAGAAATAAAAGAATCTGGAAAAAATCTCGCAGACCATGAAAATCATAAAGAGTCCAGCAGACTACGGAGACCATAAACAAGTCTTAAAGACTTAAAAATAGTTTTGCTGATTAAGAAGATCAGAGAAAGAACCTTGCACACTAACAAGATCAGAGAGAGAGAAGAACGCTTGTGATAATGTCTTGCAAATCGAGGAGATTGGAGAAAGAGTTTTGTTTGCTAAGAAAACCAAAGAAAGACTCTTGTAGCATAAAAAGTATCAAAAAAAGACTTGCATACAAAAAGAATCATAGAAAGCCTTGCAGACTGAGAGAATCAAAGAGACTTTTATAACGTAAGTTGGACATGTCTTACAAGTCATATTTTTTTTTAATATCAGAGCTAAAAATATTCCATGCACCTGAATCAAAACATGAAGAAAAAAAAAAGAATCCAGAAAGAACATCAAGCACAATGTCAAAATTTTTACTAGGCATTCAACTCAGAATCTCTATTTCTCAACAGAAAATGGAAACACACACACAACCCTCAATACAAAAGTACACAAGACATCAACAATGCATATCAACCCTGACTCACCACAAGGAAACTGATATTCATGGGAAACAAAGTAAAAAAAAAAAAAAGAAAAAAGAAAAAGAAAGAAACAAAAATATCTCATGAACAATTCCACACAGAGTTTTAAAAAAAATGTGAATAAATGCATAAAACCTACTGCAGGAATTAAAAAGAGAATGAAAAAGAAAGATAGAAAGTCACAAAGGACAAGTGACGGAAATAAAAAGATAGTAAAAAACACAGAGTATGATAGAAAATATGCAATCTCTGGTACAGAATTTCACACACACACACACACACACACACACACACACACACACACACACACACACACACACACATACCCACTCTCCCCACCCCAGGGAGGCGCAAGTTAAACAAATAATATTGACCGACTGTTCATAGGGGAAGACAGAGTGAATGGTACTCACAGACAGGTGTCCCTCATGGTGCTCGGGGAAGTGTTTGTACAGGTACTCTGAGGCAATGAGCTGAAGAACCGTGTCTCCCAGGAACTCCAGCCTCTGGTTGTGGCCCCTGACATGGATTACGGAGGGAAATCAATGACCTATAGCTACCCCAGCTTCGGTTCTGGCCCTTGAGACCATAAAGTGGGGAGAATAGAGTAGCAGCTCCTGAAGTAAGTAAATACTGCAAATTAGTATTCTGCAGCAACTTAAGCCTCTGATTATGACCTTGACAAAATTAGGCAAACTTTCAGCCTTAAGGGACAAGTGGCTTTGATATCAATAAAAACAGACATCAGCATCCTATTGCCTTTGCCTTAAAAGACATCTTTCCCTGATTTACATTAAAAAAAAAACAAAAAACAGACACTACATCCTATAGCTTTCAGCCTTAATGAACAAATGACCCTGACATAAATCAAAAGAAGAGATTAACGTCCTGTACCCCTCAGCTCTTAAAACAACATGCATTCTGAAAGATAAACAAGCTGGGTATTTTGCTCCCATAAGAAAACCTAACACAGAGTAACTTTATTCAAGACTGGCACAGCCTTTTAAACTTGAATAAAGTCAGACAAATACATAGACGAACAATCTAATAGTGGGGAAAAAACAAGCGCAGGCCAACAACTGAACTATCTTCATAGTAATGACTTGGCAAAGATTTGGACTTAAGGAGGGGGGGGGGCGGAATTTGAAGATGGAGAAACTGGAACATGAAATTAAGAAAATATGTTACAGATATGAAAACTCTTCACTAGCTGCATAAGGGAACCATCGCAATCCCGGAGCAGGCAATACAAATATATCTGCCTTCAAAAGGATTGCGATGGTTCCCTTATGCAGCTAGTGAAGAGTTTTCATATCTGTAACATATTTTCTTAATTTCATGTTCCCAGTTTCTCCATCTTCAAATTCCGCCCCCCCCCCCCCCCCCCTCCTTAAGTCCAAATCTTTGCCAAGTCATTACTATGAAGATAGTTCAGTTGTTGGCCTGCGCTTGTTTTTTCCCCACTATTAGATTGTTCGTCTATGTATTTGTCTGACTTTATTCAAGTTTAAAAGGCTGTGCAGTCTTGAATAAAAGTTACTCTGTGTTAGGTTTTCTTATGGGAGCAAAAAAATACCCAACTTGTTTATCGTTTACTGTTCCCTGCCTCATTTCATTTCCGATTTATTCTGAAGAGATAAAAAATTGAGATTAATGCCCTAAAGCTTAGGCTCTTAAAGACAAGCATTTTTGTTTTTTTTCTCATTCCACATAGGCCATGTAAAGTCCTTGAGAGAAGAGAGAAGGCAGTGACTATTACCCCTAGGCTCTTGAGGACCTGTTCACCATCTGCAGCCTGATTGTAGGAATCATCTCCCCTGAAAACCTCAATCCCTCTATTTCATTCATGCCCATCGTCATCCGTCCAGAACAGTCTGCATATTATCTGAATAAAATTCCGTGTCCCTTCATGCCTTGACAGCATGGTGACCTCCCTTCTGATGCCCTCTTCAGGTCCACACCCACAGTGAGTTTGTGTAAAAGCCGCTGGAATCAGCCAGTTCACGTCAACGGTTGGAGGACATAGCGCCCTCCAAAGAGGGATACTCATTCAGGCTGACCACACGACTGGTTTATTGTTCCCAGTAGAAAGGCTCAGTATGTGGTGTCTTTGTATGCTGGATGAAAACAGGCATCGACTAAACACCACGAAAGTGACTCAGCGACGATGCCGTGTCTCCTCTGGTGAGTAGCTGCCTAAGAACCCAATCGTGGCTGCTCTTTGTGAGCAAACTGCGAACGACAGTTAGTGGAGTAAATACCTGATCTACACCACTTAAATCCCTTTTGGAGCCAGCTTGATAGAAGCTTACAGTGTCCTTTAAATTAACCTGAGCGACAGACAGAAAGAAAAAGAAATTATTAGAACAGAACTTCTAGACAGTGGCGATACAATTTTCACTGAAATAGTCCCTGGAACCCCTATGGAGTGAGCTGACTAAGGCGTGTCACTGATAACAAATGTACTTGAAGCAAACAACAACAATAAGACTAATAATAATGATAATAGTATTAATGATAATATGTAGATAATTTTCATGCGAAAAAAAATGTTCATCCTATGAGCACAGCCGCACAATCAGTATGAACAGGGGTGGATCATGGGACGGGGGTTCCAGGAATCGCACACCTTCAACCCCTCCCACACCCCACCCTTCTGGGTAATTTCAAAATCTGCATATTGGTTTCCCCCCACCTTTCCCGCCTGTCCCTCACAAAATCTGTGCCTTATCCCCCTTTCCCTTTCACAAAATCTGAATCTGCACTTTGCCCCCCCCCCCCCCCCCCCCCACCTTCCTCTGCTTTTACAAAATCTGCTTCTTGGTTCCTGCATCCCAATCTCAGTTCGGATTCCCCTTTTACCTCTTGATTAGTTCACGATCAACCCCTGGTGAACATCACCATCCTCATAATCTTTGTCATCATTAAGCGTTCAAATACAGCACAGATATTATCATCATCATCTTTATTATAATCATTGTTGTCATCTAAATAATGAGGAGTTTAAATCAATGTAGGTATTCATCATTATCATTATGAAATGTTTGAATTCAGTATAGAATTTCATCATCACCATCAGCATCTTTCTCCTCTTCATCAATGTCATCATCATCCACATATTAAACCACAGGTTATTTGCTTGGTTTCAGACTGGCACAACACTAGAATACCATAGGCCATGTGACAAAGTGCATTTAGGTACAGCACTTGAGAAGATACTCTAAACAACACTGTCTGGACGTAAGCATTGTGTGACAAATTTACATTAAAGCAGACCAAAGAGATTTGCATGGTGGATAACATTAATTCATCAAAAGACATTTAAATCACATATTCACATAGTTGAATGCCCCAAATAACATTTTCTGTCTCTCTCTTACGTATGTGTACACATGTGTTCAAGCATGCACTGATACTAAACACACACACACACACACACACACACACACACACACACACATACACACACACACACACACACACACATACACACGCACACGCACACACACATACACACACACACAAAATAAGACACACATGCTACCAACATGCACAAATACATTTATCTACATTTGCATTCACACATACACACATGCACGCACGCACACACACACACACACACACACACACACACACACACACACACACACACACACACACACACACACACACACACATGCACGCACGCACGCACACATGCAGGCACGCACACACACACACATACACACATGTGCACGTGTGTTCACAAACACACACTGACACACATACACACTAAATTCATGCTGTTTAAAGCCCAGCTGACCATGTGAAACCTTATATGGGATGCACATGCGCGCACACACACACACACACACACACACACACACACACACACACACACACACACACACACACTCACACACACACACACACACACACAACACACACACACACACACACACACACACACTTACCTTCACCCTAGAGATCAGAAAAACGAACTTACACACATCTCAGTCCCTCTGCAATGCTTACAATGCTGCGAGAACCCTGGTTCACAGACACTGGAATACCAATCCGCACTCCACAGTTAGATAAACAATGCATTTACACACTTTACATCAACACAGCATCATCTACGATCCTCTCTGTTGAAGTGAGCTATTAGTCACCTTTGGAGGCTTTGAATCGCATTGTCCTGTACTTGGTAAACAATGCTTACACACTTTATGTTAACACTGCAAACATTTAGGACCATCCTTGCTGTCGTTTGTGATTTTTGTATGGCACCATGCAGTTTGATACACAAAGCACACATCTATCTACATCTGCAAACATCTATGACCCTCTCTGCTGAAGTGAGCTATGGTCACCACTTACGAATTAGTATCGTGTTGAATGTACTTGGCAAGTTGGCAAACAAGGCACTCACATGCCCTAACGGGGCAAACTTCCTGACCATTCCTGCCGAAGTGAACGGCAAGTCCTCTTTTATAGTCCTGTTGTGTCGTTTTCACAACAAAATATATGTACAACAAAGTATTTACATACTTTATCTCAACATTAAAATCATCTGTGACCCTCCTCACTGAAGTGAACTGAGAGTCACTTTTTACTTTTCTGTATTGTATTGCGGGATCAAATCTCTACTGGGCCGTTTCAGTAACGTTGGTGCTGGCTCCATTTTGTGGGACATTTCTTGAACGAGATTGTAAACCGGGGTTCCATGTGTAATCACATGCCTAACATCTTGCACATATCCCATTACCAATATTTGGAAGAGAAGGCCGGTATGGTCCTTGGTATGGATGACAGGTACACAAATAGCATACATCTTCAGTGAAAAAAAAGAAACAATGTCTGGAAAATTGAGTGACTGATATTTTGACTGAATGAAATGGGAGACTAAATATAGCACCAGCAGGCAACACTACCCAGGTAGACAGCCTGTCATGTAAACAAGAACATGGACTATATAGCACCTAGAGCTTGGTCTATAACCAAGGGTATGCGCTATATAAATACTTTTAATGATGAAAAGAAGAACATGATTATTGTGTTCTAATGTAGAGCATGTTTATCATAGCAGATTTCTTTATGTGAAATTTAGGTCCCTCTAATTGGTTTAGAGGGTTACCATTCATGTGTTTCTTCCACTTGACTGTATTTCTTTGACCTCATCACAGCGGATTTATCTGCACAATTCTGCCAGGAACAACTCCTTGTTATGAGCTCTTTCAAAGAGACAGCAAACAAAAAGCAACTGAAAAAAAATCAGGAATAATCTGGAAAAGTAAAAATTGACAATTACCAATGATGACTTCAGACTCCTTTCAAAGAGGATGGTCACAATCATTCACTCAGACTGGAACTGAGCATTTTGTTTTCATCACCGTGCACAACATATGTGAAAAGTATTACAAAGAATTCAGCATGATTTTGCGATACACAACTGACAGTGAACAGATACTGCACAATAGAAATCTTGTCCGAACAAATAGAAGTATAAACCAGTTAGGCAGAAATGCACTACAAAGTATAGACAATAAAAAGCAGTGGTACAAAAAGTAGAAATAAATGTTGAAGTACATACTATGCAGACCTTTTTCTCTAATTCTTGTAATTCGATGGCAATATCTTATTGCAAACAAACACTGAACAGAAGCATATCAAATTGAGTGAAAGACACTAGAAATCAACCATCAGATCTTGAACACCCACTCACAAACGTTAATGCACAGAACATGACAGAAATGATAGATGTACCGTAATTTCACAGCCATAAAGCACAAAGCACAGTTTTTATTTCTTCCACTTTACTTTTCAACCACCCTGTTCATAACAAATGCTTTAACTATAATTCAGTTTTAGCTTGCTGCTAAACGGTTAGCATTATACTGAAACTTTAAATTTATATTCCTTCCCCACCCCTATCCCTCCCCCCACCCCCCATCTCTCCCCTCCCCCCCCCCCTCCCTCCCCCCCCCCCCCCCCTTTTCTTCTCACTTTTTAAAGGCTTTGATTTCCTCCTGATAAAGATTTCCTCACCTAAAAGATTTTTTTTCTGGCACATTCTTATTCCACTTTGTCTCTACTGGATCTGCCTCAAAATAAAGATTTTCTCCCTTTGAAAAACTTGCACTTCTGCATTGTGAATATTAGATATACCTCATAATACAGGTTTCCTCCCTTTA
Source organism: Conus canariensis (assembly GCA_033310375.1). Lineage (NCBI taxonomy): Eukaryota > Metazoa > Mollusca > Gastropoda > Neogastropoda > Conidae > Conus > Conus canariensis. The sequence goes on from CM065746.1 coordinate 20,966,018, forward strand.
CAGACTTGGGTTTTCCTGAGCTTTCTTGCCTTTGTCAATGCTAGATTTACCTCCTGATAAAAATGTCAAGCCTTTGAAAGATCTCGTTTTCAACATTTTTGTATTTGTCTAGATTTGATGCATTCACCTCCAAATAAAGATTTACTCCATTTAAAGACCGGTTTTGATTTTTGCTTTTTGTTTTTTCTTTTGCTTTTTCTTCCTTCAGAATGCTGTTGTCTTTGTCTAGATTTGATTTATCTCTTAAGAAAGATTTCTTTCCTTTATACACTTTTTTGTTTTAAACATTCTTGTCTTTGTCTATATCAGATCTACCTCCTAGTAAATATTCTTCCTTTCAAAGACTTGGACTCCTGTCTATATTAGATCTACTACCAAATGAAGATTTCCTCCTTTGTAAAGACTTGGGTTTTTCAGAACATTTTCGTGTTTGTCTATACTAGACTGATCCCTAAATAAAAATTTCCTCCTTTTAAAGACTTAGTTTCCAAACTCTTGTGTTTGTCGAGACAAGATTTACCCCAAATAAAGACTTCTTCCCCATAAAGATTTAGTGTCTGTCTATTCTAGATTTACCTCTTTCAGGAAAAAGCGTAAAAAGTGTGGAAGAATTCCTAGTGCATACGGTAGGCTGGCAACAACTATTATGTGCTGACTTCAAGCAGTGTACCTGCAGAAGAAGTTACTAAATTGTTACAAGATCATGGTACACACCAAGAGACAGACAAACAATTCAAAACCACAAAATCCAATTGTAGCCAGGATAAACTCACATTGTCAGGATATTGTAGCCCACATTCCTGTGCGTAAATGCTTTGGCAAGGAGCCTGATATGGCCGAAAGTGACTCCTGTCCTTTGCTCGAATGAAAGCAGTTTCTGAAACACATATCAGACACAAGTATGAACAAGTTTTTTTTTACTCCCATCACATGTTTAATGATGGGATATACATAGTAATTTCCTGACAACAAGACAATGTTTTAATGTCTCAGATTCTGAAATGACATCTACCATTCTGAAGCACCCTGTGTATGGCTGAATCAGATTTGGTGCTAAACTGCGTAGGCCAACTTGTGACGTAGCCATGACCCTCAATAACGCTCAATGTCTGTGTATACACAGCTCAAGGCATTGGTCATTCACTGGACACATTGATCTAGCTCGCACCTTATAGGAGGTTTATGGACTCAAGGAAGGTCACATTTGCATGTTCAAGAATAACCAAACAACCAACTACAAAACTACAGCTTTACAAACAGCGAAGTTAACCCCTCTTCGATTTCAAAATACCTTTATTCATAAATGAAATAACTTTTGTTAAAAACCATGGGGATACCTCGTATTCCAGCATGCCTTATCATCACAAAAAAATAAAGGCTGTCTTTTTCACCGGCTCGCTTAAAAAGCTTCATCTCTCTTGCAGCGAGGTGATCCACCAAACAATGTGCAGCAGTAATACTGGCCGCAGTGCAGTCACACCAGATACATTGCATGAACGGCAACAACAGTCATTCTAAAAATAAATGTGACAATTGTAAGAAGATCTGCAATCAGCAGTCTCCGAATATTAACTGAATCCTTTTTTGCATCAGGTGGCATGATGAGCAAACCAGTAACAAAAAATGATTTCACTGTTTACTTTGAAAAGAAGTACCTGCTCCATGCCTCTCATCGAGAACTGAACCAGTGTGGTCTGTTTGAAACCTGACGTCTTAACATATCAGCTTCTGCCATGCTTGTGTGGAGGAAATTTTCTCACAAAAACTGCTGAGACAAAGAAGTTATTCATAACATCAGCAGTGATCAGAGTGCAGTTGCTGCCGATGTTCCTGACCATGACGTAAATGGAATGTGCGACAGCAGAGACTCCGATCAAAATCTCAGCAGTGAAGTGGCACAGGATGCATGTAACAAACAAAAATAATGCTTATGTTTGTAATTTCAAGACACACCCGGAAGACAAATCATCAGTCTGTCTTAAAGTGCAAACTGGAAGTCACTGCCATACCCTGTTTTATGAGAATATGAATGTTTTGACACACATACACACCCTTCTCCCCCCCCCCCCCCCCTTCCCTTTTCCTCTCTGACCTTCCTCCTCCCCTACCTCCCTTCCATTTTTTCCTGTCTTCTAAAAGGTAGAAATTTCATTCACCAGAGTACCACTTGACTACAAGGACCTAGCAGACACCACCCAAAGAGAAACAGTAAGGTCTTCCTGACTCACCTGCAAGGCAGGACTGGATTCGACCCAATGACGGTCGCCCAGCGGTTCGTCTTCCTGGAGAGGATGCCGAGGCAGCTGGAGCCATGTTTTGAAGCATGTGGCGTTGTCCTCAAAAAGCGTGCGGGCAAACACCTCGTCCACAACATCCAGACCTCCATCCAGAAACAAGGCACCTGAAAATTGAGCAGAAGTAATCAGTCGCCCATCACTAGTCCATCAATCAATCATCCATGGTAAGTCAATTAATCATCGCCCATAATCAACCAATTACCCATCACCAGTCAATCAACTGTCCACAACCAGTCAATCAACTGCCATTGCCAATCATCAGTCAATCAGCCATAATCATTCAATCAATTAATCAATCATTTTGAATCAATCATCAATCAATCAATCTCCAACTACCAGTCAGTCAATCAATCAATCAATTAATCAACCTACTATTACAAGTCAATCAGTGTACTATAAACAGACAATGAATCACTCATTACTAGTCAATCAGTCATCTCAATTACCCAATTATCAATCATTATGATCTGTCAATCAATCACTAGTCAATCAATCAATCATCAATTACCAGTCAATTAATCGATCAATCATCTATGTTCTGTTGATCAATCGATCAGCCATTACCAGTCAATCAATTAATCTCATAAACAGGCAATCAATCAATCAATCAATCAATTAATCAACCTACTATTACAAGTCAATCAGTGTACTATAAACAGACAATGAATCACTCATTACTAGTCAATCAGTCAATCATCAATTACCAGTCAATTAATCAATCAATCATCTATGATCTGTCAATCAATCACTAGTCAATCAATCAATCATCAATTACCAGTCAATTAATCGATCAATCATCTATGTTCTGTTGATCAATCGATCACCCATTACCAGTCAATCAATTAATCTCATAAACAGGCAATCAATCAATTAAGCAATCAATCAATTACCTATTACCAGTCAATCAATTAATTATCCATTACCAGTCAGTCAATCAATCACCCATTACCTGTCAATCAATCACTTATTACCAGTGAACCAGTTATCACCCATTACAGTCAATCATAAACAGTCAATCATTCAATCACCTGCCCATAACTAGTTAATCAATCAATCACCCATGACCATTCAATCAATCAATCACCCATAACAAGCCATTCAATCAATCACTCAATCATAAGCTGTCAATCAATTATGGTAACCAGTCAATTACCCAGAACCAGCCAGTTCAATCAACTAATCACTCATAAGCAGTTAGTCAATCAATCATCCATAACCTATCAGTTCATCAATATAACTGGTAAATCAATCAATTAATCAATCATCAATAAGCAGTCTGTCAGCCAATCACCTACAGCAGTCAATCAATCAATCACCTATCACCAGTGAATCAATCAGTTGATCACCTTTAAAAAGTCAATTATTCACCCATGAGCAGTCAATTGATCATCCATAACCAGTTAATCAATTACCCATAACCAGTCAATCAATTGATCAGCTGCCAATGATCAGTCCATCAGTCATATTTGTTTACCAGTAACTTGTCAATCAATCACCCATAACCTGTCAATCAATCAAGGAATCACCCATTACCAGTCAACCTGTTACCCAGTACGCAGCAATTGCCCATAAGCTGTCGATCAATCAATCACGCATAGCAAATTGATCAATTATCCAGAACCAATCAATCAACAAATCACCCTTAACCATAACCAGTGTATCAATAAATCACCTATAACCAGTCAGTCACTTAATTTACCATAATCAATTAATGAATCACTCAAATTGATGTTTAAGCACATATCAAAGATAAAGTTACAACGTTTGGCTCTGGGACTGATGGTCATGACTTTAAGCCACTTGTGGAGGCAGAATTTTTACAAGCAGAAAAGTCTCTCTGGCTGCTATTTTGAAGAATTGTTTTGGGTTTGTTTTTTTCTTTTTTATGTCTGTTGTTCGAGACGTCCGGAGAGTGACTGTCAAAACTTCTGTTGTCTGTTTTGCACTGCAAGTAAATAACGTTTAATTACACTCTGTTTTAAGCATTTCTATCCTAACTTTTTAATCAGGAAAGTCGGAGCATGTTTCAGTCTTTTCTCTTTGCATGTGTGCGTGCGTGGGTGCATTGTGTGTGCGTGTGTGCGTGCTTGCATGCGTGCGCGTGAGCGCATGTGTGTGTATGAGTGTGTGGTGTGTGTGTGTGTGTGTGCCTAAGTAGCCATCTATGGCATGGCATAGGTCTGACTTGTTACCCAGTTCTATGATCTATTCACAGATGAACATCTCAAGGGCAGCTGACCATGGCATGTGCAACATCTCACTTATGAACAAGTTCTGTGAACCACTCATCCATGAGCAAACCAAACTCGGCAATGTAGCTCAGCAATGGCATGGCACAGATCTGAACTGTGACCCAGGTCAATGATCTACTCATCAGTGAGCACTCCTAAGGAGGTGGCCTTTATACACTGTAGGTCATGACCCAGGTCTGCGATCTACTCACCCATGAGTGCCTCAAAGCAGTTGGCCATAGCATGGTGCAGATCTGAACTGTGACCCAGGTCAATGATCTACTCACCCATGAGCACTCCTAAGGAGTTGGCCATGATACACTGTCGGTCACGACCCAGGTCTGCGATCTACTCACCCATGAGCGCCTCAAAGCAGTTGGCCATAGCATGCCGCAGGTCCGACTCATGACACAAGTCTGGCCCGTGGACAAACAGCATGAAGTCCTGGAGACGAAGGTTCTGCAACAATCATCTTTTTTTTTTATAATCTCTTTATCTTTTGATGGGGTATTATTTATTGTCTAGATAACTCCCCAGGAACCACCAAGGTTGCAGCAACATCTTTTAGTGGCCATCACTCATGGCACCATTTATTGATGGTGTCTGTACTATTCTGAGCTGAGATTTGAAGTCAGCCCAACAAAATGTGTAAACAAAAAATGGGGATGGTGTGAATAACAAACTGGCATATGGCTACCCTGTAAATTTTCTTTTTTCTTTTTGTTCTTTTTTTTGCTATCTCATCTTCTGTACCCTCTCCCTTGCCCTGCCCAAACCCCCAAACTGTTTATTTCTGATCAAATACACAGCCAGACTCAGATTTGTCTTGATGCATCCCAAGCCCTGCAGTCTGCAAGGAGCAGTCAATATTTGGTCATCATGAGGCAACCCACCAAGGGAAACAACGTGTACTGCCACGTCCCGCTGGTGTCCAGAGGTGTCTTTCTGATCCAAGATGCACAGGATGCATCCAAAAAAAATCCCTCACAAACATTAATAATTGAATTTTTAATAATTTGGATTTGAATTTGAATTTTTGAATTTGAAACATTAATAATTGCTTAGTGATGGAGCCAGCATGAGCAAGTGCCCCTCTCTAGAGAGCACCAAAGCATCAATTCAATGACAATCCCAGTGACCTTGCTAATATTGATGACCTTGACACCAATTCACCACACACATGGATTTGGAGAAGAAGTCGAAACTGAGATCACCGAATATGGCTCCTGCATACCTGGTGGGATAACAGATGGAACGTTGCTGTTTAATTGATGGGATGACAAATGAAACATGGCTGTACAGCTGCTGGATAATAAGATGAAACATGGCTGTATAACTGCTGAATAATGAATGAAACATTGCTGTATAACTGCCAGGATAATGAATGAAACATGGCTGTATAACTGCCAGGATAATGAATGAAACATGGCTGTATAGCTGCGAGGATAATGAATGAAACATGGCTGTACAACAGCTGGGATAATAAATGAAACATGGATATATAGCTGCTGGGGTAATGAATGAAACATTGCTGTATAGCTGCGAGTATAATGAATGAAACATGGCTATACAACAGCTGGGATAATAAATAAAACATGGATGTATAGCTGCTGGGGTGATGAATACAACACTGCTGTGTAACTGCTGTGATAATAAATGAAACATGGTTGCATAGGTGCTAGGATAATAAATGAAACGTGGCTGTCTAACTGCTAGGATAATAAATGAAACATGGCGGTGTAACTGCTGGGATCATTGAATATGGCTGTATTAACAGCTGGACAAAGAAAAAAGTTCTCTAACTGCTGGGAAAATGAATGAAATATGGCTGTACTACTGATGGGATGATAAATATGGCTATTCAATCAGTGGAATGAAAAATAAAACATGGCTGTATAACTCTAGAATGATAAACGAACATTGCTGTATGACTGGTGGGATCACAAATCAAATATGGCTGTATAAGTAGTTGGATTACTAAATATGGCTGTATAAGTAGTAAAGTGAAAAAAAAAGTGAAAAAAAAAAGAATATGGAAGGATAATAAACAAAACACGCCCGTATATGTGGTGGAATCATACACGAAACATGGCTGTATCACTAGTGAAATGAAAAATGTATCTGGCTCGACAGGTATTGTTGGAATAATGAATGATACATGGCAATATAACCGGCTGGATCATAAATGAAAAATGGCTACATTACAACTGATGGGATGATAAATAAAATGTGGTTCTCTAACTGCTGAGATCAGGGATGACACACAGCTGTACCAACGGCATGATAATAAACCAAATATGGTTGTGCAGCTGGTGGGATAATAGATGGAACATGTCTACATAACTATTGAGATAATAAATGGCACAAAGCTTTATAACTGGCTGAATAAGAAATGAAACATGGCCGTAAATGGAAATGAATAAAACGTGGCGCTTTACATGCTGAGGTAACAAATAACCCACAGCTGTGTAACTGGATAATACATGAAACATGTCTGTATAACTGGTGGATTTATAACTGAAGCATTGCTGTACTACTCACTAAAAAAATAAACGAAACATGGCTGTACACATTGTGGAATAACAAATGTTAACAGGTGGGATAATAAACAAAACGCCGTTGTATAAATGGCGTAATAACAAACGAATTGTGGCTGTACAACAAACACAGGGGATAAGAAATCAAACACGGCTGTATAACTGATAGAACAACAAATAAAACATGGTTGTATCACTTGGAAAGTAAAAGAAATATTGCCATAGAACCATCATGAAACTGGTAGGACAATACTTAAATAACGGCTCCATGACTGGTGGGATTGTAATCAAAACATTGTTGTACAACTGGTGGGTAAATATTCGAAACATGACTGTTTAAATGGAGAAATAATAAATGAAACATTGCTGGATAACGGTTAGAAAAATAACTGGTAGGATAACAAATGGAGTATGATAGTATAAATGCTTGAATAATAAGTTATACATGGATTTATAAACTGCTGGGAGAACAACAGATACATGGTTGTACAACTGGTGGAATGATAAGTGGAGTATGATAGTATTAATGCTTGGATAATAAATTATACATGGATTTATAAACTGCTGGGATAACAACAGATACATGGTTGTACAACTGGTGGGATGATAAATGAAGCATTGCTGTGTAACTGGTGGGATGGCAAATGCGCCATGGTTCTATAACTGACAGGATGTTTAGTAAATCATGGCTGTAAACAGAGCAGACTGTACAACTGGCAAGATGATAAATGAAACATGGCTGGATAATAGCTGGTGTGATAATTGATCCATGTATGTGTAACTGCTGGGGTAATAATTGAAAACATGATTGTAGCAAACCTCCGATCGTGTGAAAAAAAAAAAAGGGTAAGAATGAGAAGAGAGAGAGAGAGAGAGAGAGAGGAGAGAGAGAGAGAGGAGATAGCGAGAGAGAGAGATAGCGAGAGACAGAGAGAGAGAGAGGAGAGATGAGAGAGATGGAGATAGAGATAGAGAGAGAGATTGCAGCTTAAATATATTTCAATATCACTCGATCAACTGCTCACACACACACACACACACACACACACACACACACACACACACACACACACACACACACACACACACACACACACACACACCACACACAACACACACACACACACACACACACACACAAACACACACACACACAATGCCCCGACAACAACATTATTTTCACCTCCGCCAAGATGGCCAGATGCTGATTCTGCACGATGGCTGTTCTGTAGGTCGACAAGCCCCCTTCCTCCAGCCATGGAAACATGAAAAACAGATGCACACTGGACAGAAACTCGATGACAGCATCTCCCAGAAACTCCAGCCGCTCATTATGCGGGATGTCCGAGGGCGTCTCCTCTTTCCGGCCCATGCGCGACATGATGTCAACAAGAATGTTGATGCCCCGTTTGCGGGTGTTCTGGTAGTAGATGCGACGGTCTCCGTATTCCACCTGTCGCAGCCCACAGTTTGTGAGGGAGTTGCGGGCATGGGCAGGGTTGGTGCCATAGTTGCAGCGAAAGGAGGTGTGGGTGAGAGCCAGCTGAAACAGTATGAATATTTCAAGGATCAGAAATCACTTTTCGAATCTACTGTCCATGTATTATATTAATATAAACCTCGCACCACCTAGTCGGCTGGGCTATAAGCAACATTACCTTACCTTACTTTACCTGAAATTCCCTTGAATAAAGACTTCTCTCTTTTAAAGAATAAACAACGGAGAAGAAGGATATGACTCTTGCTCCTGTGTGGAGACAGTTCACATAGCCATCACTCTGAATGTATGTTGTGTTTGGCACCTATTCGCTATGTGTGTTAGTTTCATAAGCAGCATTTGTTTGGAGCTATGGGAACATAAATGTCTCATCACTGGAGCAAGAGTTGCCCTTCATAAGGCAAACTAATGCTGTAAGCAACCTCATTTGTCAGGAGTTATGAGTGTATAACAGTCTTATCATGGGAGCAAAAGTTGTACTCTATCTTGTTTAAGATTTCCTTGTAAGGAATAGTTTGGGGAGAACAGTTTTCTCTTTGTTCAGATTAGTTTTTTCTAGTGACAGAATCCTTCCTGATTAAGACCATTTTTTCCCCTGACTACCTGAACCTGCCGGTGGACAGTTTAATTTTCCTAATTTAACACAATCGCTTTTCATCCCAATCACCAACACTTGTATGGCTCCTTCCGTGGGAAAGTATCAGAGGAATTGTTTGCCTGCACTTACTCCCCCTCTTATTCCCTGTCCACCCTTATTTTTACCCAGTTTTTCTAGGATTTCTGGAGGTCATTATTTATTGAAAAGTTCCACTGGAGATCTGTTGATGAATGAGGGAATAGATTTTTGCCTTTTTTTTTTTTTTTTTTTTTTTTTGGGGGGGGGGGGGGGTAATCTTTTAGGACAGCCAACCTTTTCACATTCATTCTTGTGAAAACTACAGATAGTTGATAATACATGTATTACAAATAAATTTCACAATTAATGCAAACAGTATTCATAACACTTAAATCTCTGCAATCTTGAAAAAAAAAAGCGCCATGGCCCTTAATGAATTATTCATGTTGGGAAAATGTGTCACATCAAGGGGATACACCTTCACTTTCAGAGTTGTTCACCCTACGTATTTCTAGTAATGTCCTTCACAGAGTGCACTAATAACTTGTTGTATTCTTAAAACATAAATTATCAAAAAGCAGGTGTTCTTGCGATTAATTTCATTTTTTTTTTTTTAGTTTTCTCTTTAAATACTCTTTACAGAGACATGACATTTCCATCAATCACAGACATTGGGCAGACCGGATAAAAACAAAGTTGCAAATCTTCTAGAGTCAAAATTCAGGAACTAGGGTATGAATGGGTGGGGTGGGCTGAGGAGTGGCCAGAGTCGCTTTTGACTGGGAGCATTTCTAACCCCCTTATGTTTCAGTCGACAACTGTAGGCTTTAAAAAGAAAATGTATTTCCATACATATAACTGCCACCGTATATATAACATCATTTGGGCTTAAATCAGCAGCACTGGATCACCCATATTAAAAATGACCTGTAAATCCCACAATGTCGTCAAATTTTGAAATTCTGTATTTTTTTCCATCAAAATCAGAATTTCTGGATTACAATCTGAATGAGAAGAATTCCAGAAAAAAAAATTCAGGAGAGTTGGCAGCTACATGAAAAGAAAGCTGTGAGCTACTAAAGTTTTTCCAAGAGTCGCCGATAGTTTTCAGACCAGATAAATAAACCATCCAGAGAGTTGTGAGATATTCACTTCCTCCGTCAATCACCAATAATAAAAAGCAGGCCAGATATGTAAACTATCCCGGAAGTTGTGAAATTATCTTTTTTCCCCCCTTTCAATCACCAAGAATAATACTTGTGCAGGTCAGATGAATAGAGAATTTGTGGGATTATCAAAATTTCCATGATTCACTCTTTGTTGCCACTAAAAAAAAAAAAAGAAAGAGAATGAAAAAATAACCCCCATAAAAAACCCTAAATTTGAATTTCTAGTCACCCTTATTATCTGATCTTCTACGCCACAAAAACGAAAGGCACAAGAAAGACAACAAAAGAAAACAGAGTGCTGAGGGGATAATGAAACCTTGACTTCCGTAATACTTCTGTTAGGAAACCTCAATCTCCATCACAACCTACTCAGAATGAACATTACCCCTGCCGAATAGCAGATGGCAGCTATTTGGACTATGTTCAAACTGCAAAAACAATTATCCTATCATAATATTTCCACATCAAAGGAAACTTTACCAAACAAAATTGATCCAATTGCCACTCACCCATCACCTCTTTCACTATTTTTTTTACTGCAGTGAATCTTCATAGTTTGCATTTGTCTGATGCAAGGTTGATTGCAAAGCAAAAAAGTAATCTTGAAATCAAATGACTTTAAGATGCAATTCAGTTTAACTTTTTAGTTTTCTCAATAAAGGTGTGTGTGTGTGTGTGTGTGTGTGTGTGTGTGTGTGTGTGTGTGTGTGTGTGTGTGTGTGTAGAGAGAGAGAGAGAGAGAGAGAGAGTGTGTGTGTGTGTGTGTGTGTGTGTGTGTGTGTGTGTGTGTGTGTGTGTGTGTGTGTGCGCGAGTGACCGTAAGAGTGTGTGTGTGTGTGTGTGTGTGCGTGTGTGTGTGTGTGTGTGTGTGTGTGTGTGTGTGTGTGTGAGTGTGTGTGTGTGTGTGTGTGTGTGTGTGTGTGTGTGTGTGTGTTAGCATCCCATTAGCTTAGAATGTTCCAATAACGAAGAAAGACTAACAACCAAATATTTTACATTAACCCTAAAACTGAAATTTGATACAATCTCTCCCTCTTCCTCTTTTAGTTAAACTATACTTTTCTGTATCTATCCTATTTCATTTCATATCAGAAACTGTTCTCAAGGTGAATACTAAATATATCAAAACCAAACCGGTGATTATGTGTTATCCTTGTAAATTCTCTCTCTCTCTCTCTCTCTCTCTCTCTCTCTCTCTCTCTCTCTCTCCCCTCTCTCTCTTCATCCCCTATCCCTCCCTCACTTCTCCTTCCCACTTTTACAGTTCTAGATCTCTATTTTTGTCTTCTGTATTTAAATGTCACCAGGTACCAGGTTAATTCTTATGAGTTATAATGTCCCTTCAGGCAAAACAGACAAACACAAACTACTCCAAAGAGATAACCAATCCCGTGACATGTCACTTTGAACAACTGATGCTCTCTCTCTCTCTCTCTCTCTCTCTCTCTCTCTCTCTCTCTCTCTCTCTCTCTCTGTCTGTCTGTCTCTCTGTTTGTCTGTCCACAAACATGTCGTCATCACCCTTTAAACACTTTTGCAATGAAACACTGTTACATAACAGACCATCTCATGCTTATCAATACATTTCCCTGCTGAAGCACACGATCTGCGCATAAATCACATGCTAAAACGGCTCTCCTGTTGAAGCGACCTATAACGTACGATCATTACTACTGCAACGACTGCGCAGCCAATTAACAGTGGCATTCTCTTGTTGAAATGCCTGTGACACAGGAGAGCCAGATCATCAATACGGCAGGTACTCGCCTGCTTATTAACAGGGACATACGACGAACAAAATCGTTAATACTGCCAAGACCTCAACAACTAATTAACAGAGATTTCTGAAGATCATAATCATTACATGGCAAGAACTCACATTAGCAGGTATTCTCACATCAAAACTAGAAGGGCACCTGGGGTGACCGCAGACCTCTATTTTGGTCAAACAGATCCTGGATCCCCCCTTTCATTGGGATCCACATCACAGGATCCACACAAAAATTTGATGTACCTGTTCTCAGGTATTGAAAGATGTTTTTTTTTCTACTTTTTTTTATTTTTTTTTTTTAAATGACTTGTGAGTTGATTTTAACGTGGTGACAGCCCTGATGTGGCCCTTTGCGGTCGGCTGGGCTATAAGCAACATTATCTTATCTTATCTTCCCCCCTTCCACCCCAAGTTTCATGGAAATCACTTTGGTAGTTTCAGTGCAGTCTTTCTAAGTGGATCCTGGATTTGTATTTTGATCCAGATTTTCACCATGGATCTGCATCAAAACTTTGTTAGGTTTATCCTTGCGCCACACTCCACCTTTCAATCAGAATTCCCTGGAATCAGTTCTGTAGTCTTTGTGTGAACTTCACAGAATCTGGATACAGTCTTTATTCCCCATCTGCACCAAAATGTTCATCCATTAGACAGCCACAATCAACATACTAACTACTCTGCCGCTTTGTGGGTTGCCAATGTTGAAAGCCATAAACAGGAAAGAATAAAACCTGTAGGTTAAAATTCTGTCCGACTTGATGTGTATTTTATCAGCCGGCTACTTTTTTTTCGCTTTTCACCCCAAAGGACCACCAGATCCCTGCACACCCTAAGATCAGAAGCCCTATAACAAATAACGTATGCGATGATACATTAGACTTAAGAGAATCTCACATGTCAAAAGTCACACTGAACTTTACAGCATACATTGTCATGAGATGAACACTATTTAGATGGCTTTACAAATGTAGGAAAAAGATTGTTTAAAAAAATGACTCTTTAAAGTACAGAACTGATTCTGACTGAACTTAGCAGAATGTTGGAATGTAAGGAGACAAATCCATGAACTTTTGGTGTGGAACCAAGGTGTAGATTTGGACCAAAAGGCAGATCTAGGATCCTGTCAGAAAGGTTCCCGCTCTTTATCTGCTGAACATGAACACTTTGAAGTCACTGTCTATAAAGTGAGAATTAGCTTTGGAGTAATATGTCTTCAAGAAATATCAACAGTTTCCGGTGATTTGAAGACTGATATCATGCATTATCCATAGCCTATTACAAAAAATAATAAAAACAAACAACAACAACAACAAAAACCTAAACTAAAACAAAGAAAACAAAACATGGAAGGTAACATTTTCACTATGTTTTTACTATTACTTTCCCTGACTGAAAACAGAAATTTCACATTCACTCACGAACTGACTTGTTTACATACAAGATTTAAAAAACAAAAAAATTAAACACATAAACGCCAGCCTGCTGAACCTATTTTTCTCTCCCATGTTACGGCAGATACTTCATCCCCCCCCCCCCCCCCCCCTCCCTTGCCTTACAGTTCAGTGTGGATCCTGATTAAAGGACAGAAACGGGATCTATTCTGTCTTAGTGAAGGTCTGTGCTCTCCCGAGTGCTTTCTGGTTGCCTTTTTTTTTCTTGCAGCTCCTATTCATCAGCAGCTCCAATCCAGAAAGAAAAGTCAACCCATCCTCATCATTGCAATGCTGAACTGGCACCACAGACCTGTGGTCTTTGGCCATACAATCACTTCATAAAACTGATCTTATGGTTTAGATTGTGGCAAACATGTAATAGTCTTTGCTGGTATAGCTTTCACTAATGTGACAAAAGCACTACAGATGGGAAAAAAACCACAAACAAACAAAAAGAATATTATATAATTATCTATGCTGTGTGTTTGTCCTAATATTCACTCAGAATCTACCATGACCCATATCATGGTTGACAATTTCGCCTTTTGACAAAGAGGTTAACATAGAGCCCTTTCGTTGTTTTAAAGGTTGCAGACCAAGCTATCAGAGGGCTGAGATTCTTTTCCCTGGCTTCATGTGAACAACAAAGAGCCAAACTTACCTGCAGTAGACTTCTGTCCTGAAAGCTGTACTGGAGATGGTCCTCCAACACTGTCAGGCACGAGTGGAAGCGGATGTGGCTGATCAACACGGGCAACAGGAGGGCATGCTGGCAGATGTCAGACTTGAGGCCTGTGCGCAAGAACCCCTCGCTGGACATCTCCACAGTAACTTCCCGCTTCATGGAGCTCTTGCGCTGTATCTCCTGCAGCTGGGCTTCCTTCATCTTCAGCTTCAGCTTGTCCTCACGCAGCACCTTGGGCTTGGAGTTCAGCAGGTGCTTGAACTTGATGTAGTGCTTCCAGGCCTTCTGGTAGGTGGGGTCTCCGGCATAGCTCAGCTGGGCAGGTCGGATCCCAAAGTGGACGAGAATGGGCGGGACTTTCTCGCCTTCCAGGAGCTTGGTCCTGTCCAACTGATCGACACGGATGGAGCTCGGTTTTCTGCCCGGGTAGGTGACGATCATACCACACACCTTCTCCACCCAGGACTGCCACTCATCCTTATCCAGACTCTGGATCACGGGGAGGTCATTCTCGCTGATCAGAGGGCGAGAGCCCCGAATGAGAAACTTCAGCACTTCATTCATGGACAGAATCTCCTTTCCATTTTCTGTACAGATGATAGTGAAGAAGATAAGCATGATACTGAAACATACAGTGCAAATCCAACACATCCAACCACTAACCAAACCTAACTGCAGATGATGCATGTATACAAAAAAAAAGAAAAACATATATGAAACTAACTACAGATGATGCAGGTATACAAAAATATACATGAACAAGCATTTTGCAAATACTGAATCATGTAATTAAAACTTGACATATCAATGACAATGAAATTATTAAATTCTCCCATGAACAAGCTGAACTGTACATCAGCTAAAAGGCTCAGTACAAATGTGATGTCTTCTCAAATAATGGCTAACTGACAGTATGACATTGACAGCTTTCTTACTGACAGTATGACATTGACAGCTTTCTGAGTCCACAGATGATGTTGGCAATGCAGCAGAACTAGCTGGGTTATCATGCACAGCAGAGTCAGACATCAGTTCAGAGACCCAGCACTGCCCAGCAGAATCAGACATCAATTCAGAGAACCAGCGCTGCCCAACAGAATCAGACATCAATTCAAAATCCAAGCACTGTCACGCAGAATCAGACATCAATTCAGAATCCGAGCACTGTCCAACAGAATCAGACATCAATTCAGAGACCCAGCACTGCACTGAAGAATTAGACATCGAACTCAGAGACCCAGCAATGCCAGCAGAATCAGACATCAATCCTGACATTCAGCACTGCCTAGAAGAATCAGACATCAACTCAGACATTCAGCACTGCCCAACAGAATCAGACACCAATTCAGAGACCCAGCACTGCACAGAAGAATCAGACGTCGAACTCAGAGACCCAGCAATGCCAGCAGAATCAGACATCAATCCTGACACTCAGTACTGCCTAGAAGAATCAGACATCAACTCAGACATTCAGCACTGCCCAACAGAATCAGACATCAATTCAGAGACCCAGCACTGCACAGAAGAATCAGACATCGAACTCAGAGACCCAGCAATGCCAGCAGAATCAGACATCAATCCTGACACTCAGTACTGCCTAGAAGAATCAGACATCAACTCAGACATTCAGCACTGCCCAACAGAATCAGACACCAATTCAGAGACCCAGCACTGCACAGAAGAATTAGACATCGAACTCAGAGACCCAGCAATGCCAGCAGAATCAGACATCAATCCTGACACTCAGTACTGCCTAGAAGAATCAGACATCAACTCAGACATTCAGCACTGCCAACAGAATCAGACACCAATTCAGAGACCCAGCACTGCACAGAAGAATCAGACATCGAACTCAGAGACCCAGCAATGCCAGCAGAATCAGACATCAATCCTGACATTCAGCACTGCCTAGAAGAATCAGACATCAACTCAGACATTCAGCACTGCCCAACAGAATCAGACACCAATTCTGAGACTCAGCAAGGTTCAAATCAATCAGACATCAATTCAGAGACCCAGCAATGTTCAGCTGAATCAGACATCCATCAAGAGACTCAGCACTGTTCAGCAGAATCAGACGTCAATCAAGAACCTCAGCTTGAATGTGGGGTATCCTGTGCACAGTAAATGCCATTACTTCTACAACACTTATCAAAACCCATAAAAATCCAGACATTGTAGAATAGATCCTGCAGATGGGTTTTCAGTGTCTTATACAGGCAACATAAAACAAATGGCAATGCACTGAAGTAAGGCATCACACACACTGGTGAAGAAGCCTTGCAGTTAACATATGCCATAAGCTTACATGGGATGGAACATACCCTGCCATCAGTCCCTGTCTGAGACTATGCTGCAGGCTACAGTGGAGGGTAAAGGTCCCAGAGGCAGACCAAAGCAGTCCTGGATGGTTGGCACAAAGGATCGAACTGGTTACAACACCTCTACCCTGTTGTGCATGACTGAGGGTATAGGGCCGAGGAAATGATGAATGCCAGAGCATCTCTCACAGCACCCCTACAACCTAATGTCCAGGGACAATGATGATGATGATGATGATGATGATGATGAATTTTCCCCCTCTGGTACCAATACAACCATGATCTGACTGATTCTGTTGTGTTACTAGCACACTGGCAGACTACAGAGAGCAATTATTGGTCTCAACAGAATGCCACAAGGCACCCTCCAGAGGAAATGCCACTTGGAAGTTGGATGTTTGAGTCAAAAACAAATTTCTCCAACATAGTCTGTCAGAATCTGACAGCGAACAAAACAAAGAAAAAATACACTCACTTAAAATGGGCAGCCACACACACACACACACACACACACACACACACACACACACACACACACACACATTACACCAAAATTTACCTGGAAGCAGCCGAGCAAATCGAGGCATGACATGGAAGCGGCTGCAACCCCCACTAGGCCCCACCCAATCCAAATCCACCAGTTCAAGAATCTCTTTGAACAAGAAATGCGTGACCAAGTCCAAACTGCGTATCGTGAAGTTCTCCGGCACCTGCTCCTCAATGAAATGAATTGTGTACTCTATGTGGAACCGAATCACTTTGCACACAGGAACGTTGTCCAGCTTCTCGTGCGTAAAGAGGGAAAACCCCTCAAATATGAACTCATGGCCGTCAAAGTCAATGACTGAGGGGCTGTTGGTGAGAAAGTTGGTGGAGGGTGACATGGTGATGCGGTAGTGGTGAAGCCTCTTGAGGTTGTTGCTGGCAGGGTCACAAGGCTCGATGAACTCTTCCCCAGGATAGACATCGTGGCGGATACCCCGCTTCCTAGATTTCAGACTGCAGCGGCATAGAGGTCCATTGTTCATCTCTCCCCGGTCGTTGTACCACAGCTCTGTATGCAGTGAGGCCGGGTGCTTCCTCTTCTTATCCATCTCCTCCATCCACTTGTTGCAAATACCTCCATCCTCAGAGTCTGACTCAGAAGACGACGTGCTGCTGCTGTCTGAGCTGTGCCTTCGACGTCTACGATGGTGATGACGACGACGATGATGATGGTGATGGTGATGATGATGATGATGGTAATGATGATGGTGAGCGTGGGTGCAGGGATTTGAGGTTTCCACAACAGGATCCGAATTGGACTGGGAGGCTCGTGCTTTTTCAGCCCGTTTTACGAGCTGTTCTTCGAAATTGTCCTCAAGGTCTTTCATCTTTTGCGTGGCCTCAAGGACACCCTGCTCACTGCGAGTGAAGTACAAATCAGCAGGAGAGCTGCGAGTCCAGCTAGGGGTGTCATCTTCAACTACCGCGTCCTTGGCTGTGCCTTTATCCGCCTTTGTATTCAGGTCATCATTAGTCAGTCTCAGGCGCTTTATGACTGTACGCCACAGTCTGAAAAAACAAAGTCACATCATCAGCAAACAATGTCATTTTTCTAACAAGCATTCATTATGGCTTTTGTTAACTCAGAGAACGAACTCGCATATTCAGCCACTATTGCCCCTTTTTTTCTGCGAGGCATCTGTGACAATGTAAAGAGTTTTAACCAAAAAAAAAAGCTCAAATAACCAGCACACAATAATCCATTTTTCCATCAAGTATCAATGATGGAGCGTCAAACTGAAAGAACGAAGTCACATGGTCAGCAAACAATGCTCCAATTTTGCATCCTGCATGTATGACAATGTATGAAACTGAAAGAACAAATACAGTCACCAAATGATGCCCCAATTTTCCAAACGGTGAGCGTGACATTGTGTGAAACTGAAAGAAGTCACTCCATCAGCAATTAATGGTTCATTTTTCCTCCCAGCATCTGTGATGACTTACGGGATCAAAAGAACAAACTCACACAGTCAGCGAAGAGTTCTCCATTTTTCCATCTACACCCATGATGAAGTGTGAGACTGAAAGGACAAATTCTCATAGTCAGCACACTGAAGTCCATTTTTCTATGAATCATCTGTGATCATGAGTGAAACTGAAAGAGCAAACTCATACAGTCAGGAAAATAAAGGATTCACTTTACCACCAGGTATCCGTGACAATGTGTGAAACTGAAAAAACCGACATCAAATCATCAGCAAACAATGTTCTTTTTTCATCAAGAATCTGTGACAAGGTATCAAACTGAAAAAGACAAATGCTGTGGTATTAAATGTATTCAATTTTAAGCTCCTTCACTATTTGAAGTGTTTCTCTTTAGCCAAGCATGCACATGATACCACACACACACACACACACACACACACACACACACACACACACACACACAAGCAACCAGAAACCATATCAGGGAGTGGTAGATGTTCTTTGACAGAGTAAGATGCATGAAAAAAAAAGTTGTTTCAGTTTATTAAGTAGACCAGTTTTCTTACTGAAAATCAGCTTCGTCTTCAATTTGGATGAGTACAACCCAGACACGATGGTTGATATCAAAATTGTTTAAAAGGAACAGGGCCAAGAGGGAACAGTATATGCTTCATACATGCATTAATTTTGTAAACATCATTAAACTGGGGCAGAAATAATCCTGGACAAGGACCAGATAACTCTAAAATGTTGTTCATATTATAAACTTTCTTTTTGTTTTTCCAACGGAACACCTTCAATAACAAGCAAGTGTGTTCAGCTTCTCCGTGAATAGCAAAAAAGCTTAATTAAGTGAATTGACTTTTAATAAAGTTGTAAAGAAACTACCAGTCTCAAAGCTTTGTAGAAAGTAAAACTACTGTGGAATATCCACATATTCTAGCTATAGCCTATAGCTTCTCTTTTAACTCAATCCAAGAGGCGGGGTTTTTTGTTGTTTTTTTTTTTTTTTCATGACCAGTTGAATGTTCAGTCAAGAAATATTTCATGCAAACTCAAACAATAATAACAAATCTTAAATAAATGTTAGCGAACCACCCAGAGAAACGTGGACAAACGAGTCACAAGACAAAACAACGCGTTTCGACCTCTTAGGTCTTCTTCAGGTAAGACACAAACGAATAAAATAATGAAATTTCACTTAGCTTTGATCACTTCAGAGTTCAGCGCAAGGAAGAAGGCGCTGAATGATAACAAAAGCATTTCTTTTAAAGACTATCTTAAATTTAAGAATAAAAACAAAGCAAAACAAAACTCACATTATCATGCAATTTCAAACAGAAAACATTCCAGTTTGAAAAGTTCTACACCTGATTTTCTTTAGAAAGGATGAGGACAGTTTCACACACATGAATGTAATGTAAAAGCCAGAATTTGAGGGGTGGGGGTGGGGGTTAGAAATAACATAATGGACAGGATAGCGTAAAAGAATGAAGAAAATTCCTCAGGATCATTGGAAAATAGTGTAGTGCAATAATTTGTACATATGTATACGTGTACATCATTTGAGGGAGTGAGGAAATTTCAAAACATTAAAACTGACTTGCAAATGGTACCAACAGCCATGGTCCAGAGATTAGCATCATGGACTGCAATGCCGTTAAGTTTTAATCACTTCTAGTCCTGAATTTCTTTGTATATGTCATTTTTTTTTTTTTGCTTTGTTTTGTTTTGCTTTGGTCCTAGCTAAATCCTACGTAGGTTTGAGTGTGTTCTGAGATTAAATAGGAAGACTGGAACCATACAATCAAGTTTCATTCTCTTAAGGAGTGCACAGCACACAGTGTTGCTCAAATCTTCAGACCAACGTTGCATAGGTATAGTCTGTATCTCTCAAGCTTGGTTGACACCTGTTATGAAAGGAAGCACAAAACAGAGCTCTTTCACCATGCGGTCCAGTATGGAACTCTAAATCATCATGTTGATCATCATGATCCTCACCAATAATCATTTAAAATAAAAAAAATTTAAAAAAGCCTCAAAATCTGCGGCCCTACATGTCCTACTCTTGTGTAGACCACAGTTTTTATCTCTTCTCCTTAATTGAGCCTGCAGCCAATTAATTGTGTCAAACTGACTCAAAGTCATAAGTATCAGAAAGTTCATGCAGACAAGCACTGGGTACACGTGGCGGCACCCTTCAGTGGGGATAATCGCTCATGCTGGCTCAGCAACTTTGCAATCATTGTCATCAGTAAGAACCTATGTAACAGGTGTCCTGTGTATATTGGATCTGAACACTGGGACTTGATGAAAACAACCAAAGTTACTTAGTAGCAGCACAGTGTCTCCTCTTATGGGCTGCAGATTAACATCATTATATTGACTGCTCCCTGTAGATGGTTCAAAAACGGTTCAAACTAAATTAGGAGCATCTCTTGTGGCTGGAATAGACATGTTCTAAAAAAACTTTTTGGGGGAACAAACAAATTAGTTGTTTTTTCATCTTTACTATAACAAAATGTTGCTCATGTATTTGTAGAGCATTTTTTCCTGCTGTGTGGCAGGCTGGCTGTTTACAGCCTCATTGGGTCTAATGCTGTAGGAGAGAGACCCAGTTTTGATTGGTAGTGGAAATAGTGGGATAGCGCTATTGTGTGTGTGTGTGTGTGTGTGTGTGTGTGTGTGTGTGTGTGTGTGTGTGTGTGTGTGTGTGTGAAAGAGAGAGAGAGAGAGAGAGAGAGAGAGAGTGTGTGTGTGTGTGTGTGTGTGTGTGTGTGTGTGTGTGTGTGTGTGTTTAATATGACTTTTTTAATTGCATTTTATTACACAAACATAGAAACTTACAGAAAAAAAAAAACACAAAGAAAACACCATCAGGTCCATACAAGAATCACTTGTGTTCTTAACCTCAGATTCAAAATGTTGTGAATACTGTCACTGTGCACAGAAAAGTATGATAAAGTGATAAAGTAAATTGTTCAGTTTATGGTTATGCAATCTCTGACAAAAAACTTTTGCTGCTACATTACATTTTAGAATTAACTGAGTACCAACTCTAAATAATGATCTGATAAAAGAATGGACTACTTTTTATTGCTTTTAAGCTTCGCAAGTGTGTGTGTGTGTGTGTGTGTGTGTGTGTGTGTGTGTGCGTGCGTGCGTGCGTGCGTGCGTGCGTGCGTGCGTGCGTGCGTGCATGCGTGCGTGTGTGTGTGTGTGTGTGTGTGTGTGTGTGTGTTTAATATGACTTTTTTTTAAATTGAATTTTATTACACAAACATAGAAACTTACAGAAAAAAAACACAAAAGAAAACACCATTAGGTCCACACAGTAATAATGTGAACAAGTACATAAACGTCTGCAAATGAATTACATACACTGAAAAAGCAAGACCTAACAAAAAGAAACAACAACAACCAATATCAGATAAGCAAACAAAATAAAAAACACCACAGAGAGAGAGAGAGAGAGAGAGAGAGAGAGAGAGAGAGGATGTGCATGCACGTGTGTGTGTGTGTGTGTGTGTGTGTGTGTGTGTGTGTGTGTGTGTGTGCATGCTTTTTTTTCTCATTTTCTTTCTATTTCAAAACAAAACAAACCTAACAAGTAGGAATGAGGTATGAGGTTGGAGGTGGGCGTGGGGGGTGGAAGATCACTGCGAGTGCACTTACCTCTCCTCCCAGTCCAGATCTAGGTCCATCATCTCAAGGGAGTCGTCTCGGGGCCTCTTCCAGCCCACCCTCCGTACATGATCCGCTGGTGAACACCCCTGACAATGACAGGTGAACCCGTCCTGCTTCTTAAAATCTCTCCCTCTTCTGTTAAGCCGTGGAGGGCCAGACTGCAAGACAGGTTGGTTCTCCATTGACTCCATGTCCCAGAAACCATCTTTGGAGCTGGCTGTGTCGCTGGCATTGATGCTTTCCTGCTCGTCTCGAGGATACAGGGTGGTGTTGAACTTGTGGCAGAAGCACATGCTGGAGCAGCCACCTGGTGGTATTTTCTTCAAGTGGCTAGATGAGTCCCAGGAAATCGGAGTGTCTCTTGAACTCGATTCTGTGTCAGTTTTGTCTGTCATGGCTGATGGAGAATCTGATATATATGAGCCATCCCATGAGCAGTTTGTTCGCTGGTCTGGGCTGACGGTCCATTTGACAGGGTTTTCTACATCAAAAGAAAACATCATTTTTAAGCTGGTGTCTAACTGGATGTAAGTCCTCTCATCTTTATCCCCGTGGCCGAGCTCTTTAGGAACTGTGCACCAGTTGCCTTTGATACTCAGCCCTAAGAATGGGTTGGCAGGAAAATTAATCCCATCAGCAGCCAGAGGTTTAGACACACTTTTTGATGGTCTTTCCTCGACTGGGCTCCTGTGTTGGCTTGCTTGGCTCCCTGGAGGCTGAAGAAAACCTAGATCAGGACTGTTCCACTGCTGCCTGGTGATTGTGGCGGACGGAGGGGTTTGCCATTAGGACGGGGAAAAGGAGGCTGGATGTGTGGTTGCCCAGGGTGTCTGGCAGGAAGATAAGGCCGAGGCAATCTATTGTGGGGCAGGAGAGGGGGCCGCAGGACAGGACCCAGAGGGCCTGGCATGCATAGTCTGCTGGGTAGTGGAGGAGGTGGTCGCCGTATCAGTTCTGACAGTGGTAGACCCCTGTGTGGTCTGAAGACTGGTGCGGCCTGGTTCGGTACGGGACCTGAAGGAAACTGTATTCCCTGGGTATGACGTACTGGAGGAGGTCTAGGGTAGGGTCTTGGCATTGGTCTGAGAGAGGAGTATGGTGAAGTAAGCTTGTTTTTGGACTGTACACTTGATGGATTGTTCAGACGGCATGGGGGTATATGGCCAGGCCCTATCTGACGCAGTCCACCATCTGACTGACAAAAGGGTCTGGGACATTGACCCATTTGAGGCATTGGACCCAACTGCGACTGGGATGTGCAGACTGTGCCTGGTTGTGACATCCTATAGCCTGGATGTGGTGGAGGCCTGGGATTGCAGCATGACTGAAATAACTTGCTGTGCAGCTGAGGTAAAGGTTTAAAAACGGACGCTGTTGGACGCATTCTGTCATCAGACTGGGGCATGGGTTGATGGTAAGTTTCTACACTAGACATAGCACATTTGGATGTAACAGCTGCTTGACACACTTCACGTGGCTGACATGGTGGTCCAGGATGATGACCCATCTGAAGTCTCTGATCTTCCTGACCTTGCAGCCTGTTACTGGGTGTTGGTTGTCCTGTTCTGCTGTCCAAGGAGGGAGGCCGTCTGGAGTCGGAAACCATGTGGAACATTCCCTGCTCTGAGGGTGGTCTAGAATTACCAACTACTTGAGACTGCTTAGTGTGCGGGCGGACAGCTGTCCTGGGTCCAGCACTGACCTGAGGCATTCGGATGTAGGACAGCAGCGCAGGCCTGAAGCAAGGGTTCACTGGTGGTGTGTGATGGGGATGTGCTTGCAGTCTGGATCCAGAACCCGTATCATGCACACATCTTGGGGCTTGTGCTAGGGGAGGTCCATGGACCGCTCCAGTCCGAGGCAGTCTGTCATCTGTGTCAAGCATGGCCCCTTGACGTGGCCCCTGCTGAGCAGCTTTCTTTTCCAAGTGAAGTGGTGGTCCCTGACAGGGCCCCATCTGAGCAGGTCTGTTGTCTGAGTGAAGTGGTGGTCCCTGACAGGGCCCCATCTGAGCAGGTCTGTTGTCTGAGAGAAGTGGAGGTCCCTGACAAGGCCCCATCTGAGCAGGTCTGTTGTCTGAGAGTAGTGGGGGTCCTGGACAGGAAATCTTCTGGATAGGATTGTTGTTTGGATGTGGTGAAGCTCCCTGACATGGCCCTTTTCCATCAAGTCTGTCATCTGGGTGAAGTGGATGTCCGTGACTCGACTTCCTCTGATCAGATCCGGAGTCTGCTTGAAGCTGGGATTCTAAAGGAGGTGCTTTCTGAGGAGGTCTATCATCTGAAACAAGAATGGGTCTTCTACAGGCCTCCGTGCGAGCAGACATGTCTGCATGATGCTGCAATCTTTGAATGGACCCATCCAAAACAGGTCTGTTGTCTGAGAGAAACTGTTGTCCCTGACTGGGCCCCTTCTGGACAGGACTGTTGTTTGATGGAAATAAGGCTCCCTGACAGGGCCCCTTTTGTGTATGTCTGTCATCAGGGCGAAGTGGATGTCTTTGACTGGGCTTCTGATCAGGTCTGACGTCTGTGTGAAACTGTGATCCTGGACAGGGTTCTTTCTGAGGAAGTCTATCATCTGAATGAAGTTCATGTTCTTCACTTGGCTTCCTACAGCCAGGTGCATCTGCATGAAGTTGTGATCTGTGACAGGACCCTTCCAGACCAGGTCCATTGTCCGAGTGAGATGGGAGTCCCTGAAAGGGCCCTTTCTGGGCAGGGCTGTCTTTTGAATGATGTGAAGTTCCTGGACAGGGCCTATTTTGGGCAAGTCTGTCATCTGGGCAAAGTGGGTGCCCTTGACCGGGTCTCTTCTGTTCAGATCTGGTGTCTGTTTGAAGCTGAGATTCTGGACAAGGCCCTTTCTGAGGTGCATCATCTGAATGATGGCCAAGTCCTTCACTGGGCTCTTCACAGGTGGTAGTGTCTGCACGAAGCTGCAGTTTTTGACATGACCCTTCCAAAGCAGATTTACTTTCTGACAGAAGTTGGGGTCCTTGACAGGACCCCTTTTGGGTAAGTCTGTCATCATGGTGATGTGGGTCTCCTGTACTGGGACTCTTCTGAGTGGGTCTGGTGTTGGCATGAAATTGTCGTTCCGAACTGGGCCCTTTCTGGGGAGACTCATCATCTGACATGGGTCCTTCACAGTGCTCCTTATGGGCAGATGTATCTGCATGAAGCTGTAATCTTTGACAGGACCCCTGTGGCGCAGGTCTGCCATCTGCATTAAGTGAAGATCCTTCACAGGGCCCCTTTTGATCTGGTCTGTCTGTGTGAATTGGAGATCCTTGATAGGGACACTCATGAGTAGGCTTCTTGTCTGAGTGAAGTGAGGACACTTTGCAGGGCCTCTTTCGAGCTGGTCTGTCTGTGTTAACTGGAGCTCCTTGAAGGGGCCCCTTCTGAGCTGGATTCTCGTCTGCATGAAGTGAGGACCCTTCACTGGGCCCCTTATGGGTTGGTCTGTCTGATTGAGACAGTGATCCTTGAGAGGGCCCCTTCTGAGCAGGTTTCTTGTCTGCATGAAGTGAAAACCCTTCACCGGGCCCCTTTTGAGCTGGTTTGTCTGTGTGAAGTGGAGATCCTTGTAATGGACCCTTCTGAGCAGGCCTCTTATGAGCATGAAGTGAGGATCCTTCATGCCTCTTTTGAGCTGGTCTATCTGTGTGAAGTGGGAGTCCTTGACAGCATTCCTTCTGAGCAGGTCTCTTCTTTGTATGAAGTGAGGATTCTTCACTTGGCCCCTTTTGAGCTGGTCTGTCTGTGTGAAGTAAAGATCCTTGACAGGGCCCCTTCCAAGCAGGTTTCTTCTCTGCATGAGACGAGGATTTTTCACAGGGCCCCTTTTGAGCTGGTCTGTCTGTATGAAGTGGAGATCCCTTCCAAGCAGGTTTCTTATCTGCATGAGATGAGGATCCTTCACTGGGCCTCTTTTGAGTGGGACTGTCTGTATGAAGTGAAGATCCTTGACAAGGCCCCTTTGAAGCAGGTTTCTTATCTGCATGAGATGAGGATCCTTCACTGGGCCTCTTTTGAGTAGGACTGTCTGTATGAAGTGAAGATCCTTGACAAGGCCCCTTTGAAGCAGGTTTCTTATCTGCATGAGACGAGGTTCCTTCACAAGGCCCCTTTTGAGGTGGTCCCTTCTGAGCTGGTCTTGTCTTTGCACGAAGGGGTGATTCTTCACGCGTCTTCTTTTCAGCCTGTCTGTCTGTATGCGGTTGGGTTCCTTGGCAGGATATCTTCTGAGTGGGTCTGTTACCCGAGTGAAGTGGATTTCCCTCACAGAGCCCCTTTTGAGCAGCCCTTTCTGTAGAATGCAGAGATTCTTGAGAGGACACCCTCTGAGCAGGTCTCTTATCTGCATGACATGGAGATCCTTCACGGGGTCCCTTTTGAGCTGGTCTGTCAGTAGAATGTGAAGATCCTTGAGAGGACCCCCCTGAGCACGTCTCTTATCTGCATGATGAGGTGATCCTCCATGGAGTCCCTTCTGAGCTGGTCTCTCTGCAGAATGTGAAGATCCTTGAGAGGACCCCCTCTGAGCAGGTCTCTTATCTGCATGATGAGGGGATCCTTCATTGGGTCCCTTTTGAGCTGGTCTCTCTGTAGAATGTGAAGATCCTTGAGAGGACTTCCCCTGAGCAGGTCTCTTATCTGCATGATATGGAGATTCTTCTTGGGGCCCCTTTTGAGCTGGTCTGTCTGTCGAAAGCGAAGATCCTTGAGAGGACCCTTTCTGTGCGCATCTCTTATCTGCATGATGTGGGGATCCTTCACAGGACCCATTTTGAGATCTTTCATGGGGTCCCTTTTGAGGTGGTCTGTCTGTTGAATGTGAAGATCCTTGAGAGGACCCCTTATGAGCGCGTCTCTTATCTGCATGATGAGAGGATCCTTCATGGGGTCCCTTTTGAGCTGGTCTCTCTGTAGAATGTGAAGATCCTTGAGAGGACTTCCCCTGAGCAGGTCTCTTATCTGCATGACATGGAGATTCTTCTTGGGACCCCTTTTGAGCTGGTCTGTCTGTCGAAAGCGAAGATCCTTGAGAGGACCCTTTCTGTGCGCATCTCTTATCTGCATGATGTGGGGATCCTTCACAGGACCCATTTTGAGATCTTTCATGGGGTCCTTTTTGAGGTGGTCTGTCTGTTGAATGTGAAGATCCTTGAGAGGACCCCTTATGAGCGCGTCTCTTATCTGCATGATGAGGGGATCCTTCATGGGGTCCCTTTTGAGCTGGTCTCTCTGTAGAATGTGAAGATCCTTGAGTGGACTTCCCCTGAGCAGGTCTCTTATCTGCATGACATGGAGATTCTTCTTGGGGCCCCTTTTGAGCTGGTCTGTCTGTCGAAAGCGAAGATCCTTGAGAGGACCCCTTCTGTGCGCATCTCTTATCTGCATGATGTGGGGATCCTTCACAGGACTCATTTTGAGAGGATCTCTCTGTAGAATGCGAAGATTCTTGAGAGGACCCCCTCAGAGCAGGTTTCTTATCTGCACAAGGCGGGGATCCTTCAATGGGCCCATTTTGGGCTGGTCTCTCAGTGGAATGTGAAGATCCTTGAGAGGGTCCCTTATGAGCACGTCTTTTATCTGCATGAGGTCGGGATCCTCCATGGGACCCATTTTGAACTGGCCTCTCTGTAGAATGTGAAGATCCTTGAGATGACCCCTTATGTGCACGTCCTTTATCTGCAAGATGAGGGGATGCTTCACTGGGCCCATCTTGAGCTGGTCTCTCTGTAGAATGTGACAATCCTTGAAAGGAGCCCCTCTGAGTGCGTCTTTTATCTGCATGATGTGGGGATCCTTCACAGGACCCACTTTGAGAGGGTCTCTCTGCAGAATGCAAAGATCCTTGAGAGGACCCCCTCTGAGCAAGTCTCTTATCTGCACAAGGTGGGGATCCTTCAATGGGCCCATTTTGGGCTGGTCTCTCTGTAGAATGTGAAGATCCTTGACAGGACCCCTTATGAGCGCGTCTTTTATCTGCATGAGATCGGGATCCTCCATGGGGCCCATTTTGAGCTGGTCTCTCTGTAGAATGTGAAGATCCTTGAGAGGACCCCTTATGTGCGCGTCTTTTATCTGCATGATGAGGGGATCCTTCATTGGGCCCATCTTGAGCTGGTCTCTCTGTAGAATGTGACAATCCTTGTGAGGAGCCCCTCTGAGTGCGTCTTTTATCTGCATGATGTGGGGATTCTTCACAAGACCCACTTTGCATTGGTCTGTCTGTAGAATGAGAAGATCCTTGAGAAGACCCCCTCTGAGCGTGTCTTTTCTCTGCAGGAGGTGGGTATCCTTCACAGGACCCACTTTGAGAGGGTCTCTCCATAGAATGAGAAGATCCTTGAGAGGACCTCCTCTGAGCATGTCTTTTATCTGCAAGAGGTGGAGATCCTTCATTGGGCCCATCTTGTTCTGGTCTGTCTGTAGTATGTGAAGATCCCTGAGAGGACCCCCTCTGAGCATGTCTTTTATCTGCACGAGGTATGGATCCTTCTTGGGGCCCCTTTTGAGCTGATCTGTCTGTAGGATGTGAAGATCCCCGAGAGGACCCCTTCTGACTGTGTCTCTTAACTGCATGACATGCGGATCCTTCATGGAGTCCCTTTTGAGATTTCTCATCTGCATGAAGTAAAGGTCCTTCAGAGGGTCTCTTCTGAGCTGGTCTGTCTGAGCAAAGTGGAGGTCCTTGATATGGCCTCTTTTGAGCAACTTTATTATCTACATGAAGTACAGATCCTTCACTTGGCCTCTTTTGAGCTCGTCCTTCTGTGCCAAGCGGAGGTCCTTGAGAGGGCCACTTCTGAGCAGATCCATTGTCTGCATGTAGTATGGATCCCTGTGAGGTTTCTTCCTGAGCAGGATTGTTTCTTGAGTGAAGCAAAGGTATTCTGTATGGTTTCTTTTGGGCTGGCTTATCTATATTAGGTGCCGGTCTTTGACAGGGCTCCTTCTGAGTAGTTCTGTTATCTGTGCAAAGCACAAGTCCTTTAGCGTGGTCCTTATGATCAGATACATCTGCTTTACACTGGGTTACTGCCTTTCTCTGAGCTGTTCTGTTGCTTGTGTGAGGCTGTAATTCTGGACAAGACCCTTTCCGTACAGGTCTGTGGTTCACATGAAGTATGGGATCTTGGCAGGACCCTTCAATGTTATCTGTGTGGACTTTTAATCCGTCAAAGGATCGCTTCTGAGCAGGTCTGGTACTGGCCTGAGGCACTTTGGAACCTGGTTCTGATGACTTTTGGTGCGATCTTTGATGCGTCAGCTGACTAGACCGATGCGCTTTAGTGTGAGTGTGAATCCTGTTGACACTCACATCAGCGCCGTTCACCGGCGTGTCAGTCGACGAGCATGACTTGGTGCACTGTGATGGACGGTGATGTGCATGGGGCTGCTGAAGCTGCGGTGGATCATGTGAACAGGCGACTGTTTGACCTTTGTAAACAGAAGCTTTAACTGAGCGCAACTCTGATTTCCCAGCATGGTTGACAAGCGTCTCAGCAATGCTGCCATGCACCCCAGGCGTTTTCGGTCCATGACTCTGTGAAACTGGCTGTCGAGTCTTACCAGACATCGACCGATGTTTATCAGAAGGCGAGACAGCTCGGGATTCCAACTTCTTGGACTCGCCTGCCCCCAGACTTGTGGCTTGATCATCAAAATGAGGCACAACTACATCTGTGATGATGGATGCAGCTGTGACAGATGCCCCTTTGCTCACTGAACTCCGAGAGGACTTTGCATGCTTCTTTTCTTGTGGGCGTTGCCCTGCTTTCGTGTTGGTGGGCTGGGATTGGCTGGGGGCAGTTCCTGGCTCTGCACTCGCCTTGTCTGGTCCTTTCCATGCTGGCATAACCTGCAACACAAGAGTGAGTGGGTGTGTTCATGTCAGTTGTGTAGTATCTTAGACAAATTATACCTATTGATGTCCTTTTTGGCCAACCGCCCTCATAAACTACTAAAAGTATTGGTACTGGTTTGAGTAAGAGATAAATAACCATACTTTGAAAACTTTAAACATTCTGTTTCTTGCCAGAATGAAATTTGGGAAGGGAGAGGAAAGAGAGGGTGGGTGTTACAGGAAGGAAAGCAAGAAAGAAAACAACTGAAAGAAAATTCAGTTCAAGTCGCTTATAGTTATACCCCAGCTGACCACAAAGGGCTATATCAGGGGTATCCCCTTGTTGAAGTCAACCTTCAACATAGATTAAACAAAACAAACAAACAAAAATATTCAAACTCAACTGATTTAAACAGGTTTTCTTAAATGTAATTTTTCCCCATAAAATCTTAGATCAAACGAAAAATATCAATTGATCTCTTTCAGAAACTCAAAAATCACATCAAGTGGGACATATCTAAACAAGCTGTTCATAAAGTCTGCTGTAAAGCGTTTATATCTGACATAATGCAAGTCCTAACACTCTACAAGAACATGTTTTATAGTGAGCGGTATAGCACACAAAAGACACCACAGGCTTCTTCACCTTTTAAAAGACACATGTGGGTGTTAAATGAGTGGCATGTGTGCAGATGACACACAACTGTTTATTCTTTGCATCTGCCAGTGGCACATGGCAACATTTAAGGTTTGGGCAGATCTTAAAGAGTTTGTTTTCCATCTGCGAGTTCCACAGACGTCTCTGACATAAACCTGAACTTTGGGTTTCAAATTGTACAAACCATGAAAGAAAGAACAATAGAAAGAGAAAAAGAATGAGCATGGAAAAAAATATGAGAAAGAGAGTAAAGACAAATACAACATTTCACAAAGCTCTTGCCAAAAACACATAGAAGGCTCTCACAGGTCTATGCTCTTGCTGTCATGTCCATAATAAGGTTTGAAACACTGATATTGTCACTCACAGATCAATGATTTCTTTCACTGTTGATTTTGTTGCCCATTAAACATTTGAAATTGCTCAATAACCAGTAGACGTCTCATATCTCTCTCTCTCTCTCTCTCTCTCTCTCTCTCTCTCTCTCTCTCTCTCTCTCTCTCCTTTTTCACATTCAGTCTCCTGCACACCACTTGTATCAAAATTCTCTCATATGTAGCCAAAGCTAGCTCATCATGACACAGGTGTCTTGTGACAGCAATGAATGGCACGTCACCGTGTGATTTTCCACCACAGTGTACAGACCGCTGCACAACTGCTGCCACACTTCAACTGCGATCAGTTCAGCTTGTACTGACTACCTCCGCCAAAATGATTTGGTTTTCACCCTTATCTGTTTGTCTGCTTGTTTGTCTGCCTGTCAGCAAGAAACCAACAACAACAACAACAAAAACAACTATAAAAGAAACCAATCAAACGGTTTCTAACAACACTTGCTGAAAAGTCCAAGCATGGTCCCACTGAAATTTTGGTGTAGGCCTGTCAAATTTTAGATCCAGGATCCATTTCACCTTGGCATAGATCCACACTTTCTTGAGTGCCCTGCTAGTTCTGAATATTATGGATGCACTTTGATCTTCTCCTTCATTACTCGGCTACAATTCTAAGGTTCACCGCGGTGACTTTTTTCCTTTCTCTCTCTCCTCTCTCTTTTTGTACTCCCAGTTCTTATAGAACAGGGAGTACTTTACAATGGGAACGAAGCTGTCTGTGTGTCTGTCTGTCTGTGTGTCTGTCTGTCTGTCTGTCCGTGGTCAAAATGTGTTCCACTCGCTCCAGACAAACTTCTGGGCCGATCTTTCTGAAAATTTGTAGGTATGTTCATTATGGGTCACGGATGATGCCCGATATTTTATTTTACCAGAA
>CM065746.1:21003020-21023020 GCA_033310375.1 Conus canariensis
TTAATTTGCACAGTCACTTATGAATTATATGTTGAGTATTATCTCACTTTCAAAGTGTTTGTGGGGTACAAAAACGTGCAGAAGCATATATGACAAAACCAAAACAACAAAATACAGACAGTGCATACTTTTAGTTTTATGATTCTTTTAACTGCATAGTTTCCTTGAATAATCAGTGAAATGATTGTGCTGCACATGGTCTTATGAATATCTACAAAATTTCACCTCAGATGGGTAACCTCCATTTGAGCTGATGTGTATTTACAAGAATTTGGCCTAACTTATTATTATTTAAGAAAATGGATATAAGTTTTAGATGATTTCTATAAGTGTCAATCCATTTTAAACATTCATTTAATTCAGAAACTGTGCAAAAATGATTTAATTATAAATAGTTTTTCAAGCATACATACAGCAGTTAGTCTTGCTCCTTGTTGCCGCTGGTATCTGTCGCTGTTGCTCATGGCGACTGTATTGACAAGTGAGCATCACGTGCGGGTGAAACAAGAGATGTATTACAGTCATTTTCCTTCTTTCAGATTTTTTACCACTGCAGGGAGGCCTTTGTTACAATCATTCAACAGGATGTTTTTAAGTAAACCTAGTCGTATTAACCAAACATAATACACATTGTCATAAAAATAATTTTATTTTCTTCCATTTTGGAAAAAGAATGGCAAGACGGTGACAAGTATAATGAACTGTGGTGTATGTTTTGAATGAACAATTGATCCCTTGAGGGATTGTTAATGCGCATTATCTCCCCTGAACAAAAGCGTCGAGAAGCAGCGCATCATTGATCGACAAGGCAAGCTCGCTGTCTTGCCATCTGCCGTTCTCCACATCACGGGTTAGTTGTTCGCTGTGTACTAAAAAGTTCTACCCGTTCTTTATGTACTGTTCATATCAAGATCAGAAGCGTTCTTGAGTTTCGGATCTTGTATTTGTTAGCACTACCAGTTTAGTACTGTGAGTCGCTGACGGCGTATGTGCTGCAGACTTGCTCAAGTTCACCACTTTGTTGTTGAAGAGTGTAAGCGATTCCAGCGTGTAGTCCGTTTATTCTGTAAGTAATAGATGTGTTAGTATAACAGCATACCGTTTTAAACAGTTGTAGAAAAGCCAACAAAGGCACTTGACTATATTCTGGACCAAAAAAAAAAGTGTCCCCCACATTACATGCATTTAGTGGCAATGGCTCCGCCCCTCCCATCCAACCCAACCACCCATCCCGTTCCCCTCACAACCACCACCGTGGACCTCCCACTCGATCGTGACATCAAGCAGGAATTTTGACATCGCAGTAAGCAGTCATCCTTTCATTTTTGATTGGTTATACAAATTATTATACGTATGCAGATCAGAACACATAACAAGAAAGACCTTTGCAGACTCAGATAGACAGATCGACCAACACAGATAGATTTTTATATATATATATATATATATATATATATATATATATATA
The DNA here is from genome assembly GCA_033310375.1 of Conus canariensis. Taxonomy (NCBI): domain Eukaryota; kingdom Metazoa; phylum Mollusca; class Gastropoda; order Neogastropoda; family Conidae; genus Conus; species Conus canariensis. The sequence goes on from CM065746.1 coordinate 21,004,489, forward strand.
TAATGCTGAACAATTAAGTAGTGAGGGAAAACAAGTGCAGGCTAACAATTCTTCAGTCGTTATAGTAATGACTTGGCAAAGATTTGAACTATAAAACAAAAAATTGAAAATGTAGAAAATGGGGGAATATATTATAAATATGAGAAGCCCTTCACTAGCTGCCCGAGGGAACCATCATAGTCCCTCTTGAAGGCACATTTATTTGTATTGCCTGCTCCTAGGCCTTTCGTCCGCTGGATCAGACTCATCAGGGAGACACGGCTGACTGTGTCTGTGCTCTTGGTGTCAAATAGAGACACACCACAGTCCATAATTCTGTGGTGTTCTCACCACCAAGGGGTTCAAAGAAGAATCCAACAGGATCCCCATATATACACACACACATATATATATATATATATATATATATATATGTGTGTGTATGTGTGTGTGTAAAACTAAAGGAGAGAGAGAGTTGGGGCCCACTGGTGAGTCCAAATCGAAAGCCTCTTCAGAGGCAATACAAATGGCTCTGTTTTCAAGACAGCTAATGATGATCCCAATATGCTGCTACTAGTGCTAGTGAAGGGCTTTTAATTAGTGTACATGTTATTCTAACGCCCCTTTTTTCACTCCCAGTGTTCTTCATTTCTACCCCAACAGCCTACCACTCCTGTTTCTTCTTTTAAATTTCTTTCTAAATCTTTGCCAAGTTATTGTTTTGATGACAGGAATTGTTAACTTGCACATGTTTCACCCGCTTCCCCCCCCCCCCCCCCCCCTTTTTTTTTTTTTTGTCTGTTAGCACACACAGCGACACACACACACACACACACACACACACACACACACACACACACACACCTTACATACACATGGAGAGAGAGAGAGAATTTCACAGATGAAATTCTCAGGTACTGAGGTAGTGCCTTCATTGCACCAGAACAAAACAATTTAAACAGGTACTGCAGAAAAAAAGGATCAGTTTAAAACAAGTTGGCATCTTTTCATACAAGGACGAAATCCAGTGAAATTCTGGCTTTTGCCACAAATGTGCATATTACAAATCAGCGCCATCTTACGCCAAATTTGAGAAGATAAGTGACTGCTCGTCCTTTGTTTTCATTGTCCTGAATGTTGTTTATCTTGTCTGAAGAAGACCTAAGAGGTTGAAACACATCATGTTTTGTCTTATGATTTGTTTGTCCATGTTAACTAGTAGATTTACTTTTTAAATTACTTTTAAAATTTGTTTCAATTTCCACCTGAGTCACCTTACTTTGAAACTAACTTTGATGAAGACACTTCATGTCATGAAGTATGCCAGTAGTGTTTCAGTTTTCAGGCAAGGCTTTCAGACCATACATGCACCCATGACTTTTGCTCTGCATTGCTAAACGTATGATGTCTTTAACAGTTTAGAGAAAAGTAAATTTTAAAAAATCAGACTTGTCAAGGAAAGTGAACTTCATTTCACATTACTACTGCTATATTAAGTGCTAGCAGATCTGTTCAGGACAAAAATATCTCTTTGATCTGAAGTGTCAATCAGTTATCAATGTCCAGCAGTTCTTATGGTAGTGTTACTTTTATTATTAAGGTATGACAATACTCTTTTTAAAAGGAACCATGAATTATCTGATGTTGAAGGTCCTTCAAAAGGAGTAATTTGACTTTAACAAAAACCCATGCATGCCTTGTGTGAATGTTTATAACATGCAGATGAAATTATTCTTGTTACACTTACAGCATGAATTATGATTCTTTGTATTTAACCACCGTCATATTGGACTGTGACTGTTTCTTGAACTGAAAGGAGCACTTTCTCTTCATTTTTGCAAGTTTATCATTGAAAAATTGATTACTTATCAGTTATTTCTGTTGCTGTCCCGTAAAAACTAAGTTCATCTCTGAGTGGGTTTTATGATTTAGTGGACCAATGTTTGTTCCCATTCACTGACTATGCCTTCTGATGTGAAAAATTACTATGCTAGTGATCACTGGTGCTTGAAATCTATGTTTCACTTTCAGACAGAAATGTCAATTTTCAACAGTCTTCTCTCTCTCTTTGTGTGTGTGTGTGTGTGTGTATGAGTGTGTGTGTGTGTGTGTGTGTGTGTGTGTGTGTGTGTGTGTGTGTGTGTGTGTGTGTGTTCAATTCTGAATTCATGCTCGACATGACATTTCAGATAACATTTTGACTACTTTCTTTTGATCTGCATGCCATTTATTTTAGAGACTGTTCGGAAATGCAGGTATATTTATATCCATTGTTATTTCTTTCTCTTGCTTTGTTTGTTTATTATCAAGCAGTAGGCCTTGAATATATACTTTCCTCGTTGCTTGGAATGTCAAAAGGCACTGCCAATAACTGTCACTGTACTACTCCAGCTGGTTTCTCTTTGTTTTCTTATACAGTCCTGCATAATTTGTCATCGATTTCATCAGCTATTTCTGTCGTAAAACAGAGTATGTGTCATACCTGTAGACGCCAGTGCTTAAAGTGGCACTGAAGTTGTAACAGCAATCAATAGTACTATTGATCATGACAGAGACGCAGGGGGTGTGTGTGTATGTATACATGTGTGCATGCAGCGTGAGTGTGTGTGTGTGTCTGTGTGTGAATGTTTGTGTGTGTGTGTGTGTGCGTGCACATATATGTGAGTTCATGTGCATGTTCCTATGTTTTACCATTTGTGTGTATGCATGTATATGTGTGCGTGTGTGCGTGTGTGTGTGTGTGTGTGTGTGTGTGTGTTGTGTGTGGTGTGTGTGTGTGTGTGTGTGTGTAAGGATGGGAGGGGAAGGATACCAAGAGAAAAAAGAGATGAAGGGACTTAAATAACATTGAAACAAAGAACAAATGTGCATTTACTTGCAAGAAAAAGAAAGGATAGGGAGTGGAAAGGGGTGATGGATGTATGGAGTGAGAAAAAGATGCAAAGAGAGAGAGTGCAAGAAAAAGGGGGGAAAAAAAGCATTGAAACAAAGAAGAAAGTGAGTATGTTACTGTAAGAACAAAGAACATGGAGAGACAGAGACACACAAGAGACAGTATTAACTTGCAAAAAAAAAAAAAAAAAAAAAAAAAAGGGGGGGGGGGGGGGGGGGAGCTGCTGAAATGGGGCAGAAAGAAATATTCATGTGAAAGAAGGGGAGGGGAGGGGAGGGGGAGAGAAATATGAACACAGAAAAAAAGATACAAAGGGAGAGAAAGATTGTTGGAACATTGGAGAATGGGAGAGCGTTTGCATACTTGGTTATAAACAGAAATTTGGAGGAGTGTGTGTGTGTGTGTGTGTGTGTGTGTGTGTGTGTGTGTTTTGAGAGAGAGGGATAGTTGAGACCAGAGAAAAGAGAATTTTCTGTTGGGGAAAGATGTAGGGGGAGAAAGGGAGAATGTATTTCAAGGAATATGTACAGAGAGAGGTAGAGAATATGGCCCAGAGGAAAAAAAAAAAAAGAGTATGGAGAGAAACAGAGCGATGGAGAAAAATAAGCATAGAACAACAAAAAGCCTTCAGTCACAAAGAGTCACAAATGGTACCTTGTGTTACAAATGGTATATCCAATCTCACGTGACAGAAAGAAAGAGATGGAGGGAGAGGTTAAGACTAAAAAGAGAGAAAGAGAGGGGCTATTAAAGACTGTAAAAAAGAGATAGAGAGAATGTGTGTATATAATAAAGTGTGTGAGAGAGAGAGAGAGAGAGAGAAGGAGAGAGAGTTGTTCAAAACAGCGAAAAACCTCTCCCCCCTTTCGTGTCTCCCCATCTTCCTCACTGACCATTTTACTGTTCTATCATCCTACCAAGCTACACCCCACGCCCCATCCCCTTCACTGACCCCCCTCCATTCTTACCATCATCCCATCCCCTCCTTCCCCATTCAGGATAGAGAGAAGGATGGTGAGAAAAACAGGAGGTGAAGAGAGAGAGAGAGAGCAGAGTAGAGAAAAGCTCCGTAGTCCTTGCCTTCAAATTAAAAAAACACCCCATCCAACGGAGGGAAAGAGATATTTAAGTCAAACTGTGAATAGAACTTTTTGCTTAGATATAATCTCAGCAAGAAAAAAAAAAGTGGAGACGGAGACACAGAGAGAGAGAGATGTGCCCATGGGTGCATAGAGAGAAAGCGAGAGAGAGAGAGGAAGAGGAAACGCAGAACGGAAGCATTTATAAAAGCAAACAGAAACCTATCACCGGCCATTCCCTCTTGTTAGCTCCCTCCCCTCCCCTTCACCCCCCCCTCCCCTCCCATCCTTTACATCCCCCACCTCCCACCCCTCCCCAAAAAAAAGAGAACATAAAGAGTGTTACGTACCTTGTGCAGAGGTGTCCTTGTATCCGATCCTGGGCAGGTGACTGTGCCATTCATTGAAACTGCAAAGTGAAAGTGAAAGAGGTTTCACCAGAGCACCGCTCCCAGCATGCTGCCTATTCCCCAGCTCTCGTCTGCGTCTCGACTGAAGCTGGCATGAAAAAGACCGGAGAAAATGTCATGCTTAATTTGAGGCATTGATTGATTTGAACAAGAGAAAATTACTAGGAAGAAAAAGAAGAAGAAGAAAGAAAACAAAACATAGCAAAAGTTAAAGAAAGAAAAAAAAAAAGAGAAAAAAAGTGTTTGAGAAGGTATTGGCTTGCAGAGAGAAAGAGAGAGATGGCGGTAGTCAGATAAGGTTTGTTGTATTGATTACTGTGTTTGCTTTTAAAGGAGCGGTGTGTGTGTGTGTGTGTGTGTGTGTGTGTGTGTGTGTGTGTGTGTGTGTGTGTGGTGTGAGAGGGAGAGAGGAAGAGAGTTTGCTTCTCTCCCTCTCTTTCTCTTCTCTCTCTCTCTCTCTCTCTCTCTCTCTCTCTCTCTGTGACTTCTCTGTCTTTATTTCTATCTGTCTCTGTCTGTTTGCCTGTCTGTCTCTGTCTCTGTCTGTCTGTCTGTCTCTCTCTGTCTCTCTGGTTGTGTGTGTGTGTTTGTGTGAGTGAGGGTGTGTGTGTGTGTGTGTGTGTGTGTGTGTGTGTGTGTGTGTGTGTGTGTGTGTGTCTGTCTGTTTAACGTCTGTTCGCTAAAAGTGATATTAGATGCGTGTGTCTGTGTGTGTGTGTTGTTAGTTTAACGTCTGTTCACTAAAAGTGTATATTAGACAGATGTGTGTTGTGTGTGTGTGTGTGTGTGTGTGGTGTGTGTGTGTGTCTCTCTCTCTCTCTCTCTCACTTTTTGTGACTGTGTGTGTGTGTGGATCTGTGCAAGTCTCGGTGGAACAGTCAAATCTACCTTTCATGTAAAAATGAAATTTACAAATTAAAAGAAAAATTGGAATGAAAAGTCAAGTGCAAAGGCTGGCGCCCTCAGCATGATCTAAAGCCTCCACATTTTTTGTAGCTATCATGTTGTAAGCTGTTGTACATGTTCTACAGAGGGGTGTGCTGTGGTTTTTCTCTTAACGCTGACAGGTGGGCTGTCATGATACCACATCTGAAACATAGGACAGGTATGGCATTGTGATCTGCAAGCATCGTTTATTTTTTATGGGGTCTTTCAAAAAGTAATACAGGAAATGTAACATCAGATCTTGTCGGTCTTTCTTCTCTTGTTTGGTTTCATCAAGGGAGCGAAACCTCTCACAAAGGGCCTTAAGCGCTTTTAACAACAAGAATTCTGCGCGTAGTAGAGAAATACGTAATCGGCCTATTAGCAGTAGCGCCCTCACCTAGCTCATATGTTTGAACTGTGTCAAGGAGGTTAAAGTGGTCAGCTAACTAATTTTCATGTGATAGTGGGCATCCAAGGTGGGGAGGACTGTCCCGAGTTCGAACCTTCCTGATAGCCAAAGGGAGACAAATTTATCCGCTAGGACCTCGGAGCATTGAGTGAGTGCTAAAGGCTCAGTCAGCTGAAGCTGCTTTGTAGCCAGACCTGGAAGAACAGGAGTCTTGGGCTTGTTCAGCAGGCATTGCTGTGGGGCACTGTGTTGATGTTTTGTCAGGCTGGTTGAATGCGTGTTGTCGTCGTTTTGTGGATTTTTACCTGTAGGATAATGACTGTGTGAAAGTGGCCCCTAAAGTGTTTGGGAATTTTACATTTGGTGCGAAGTGGTTGTTTGTTATTAAGCTATTTAGCAGGGATGTGTATAAATGCTTATGTGTGGAATGTGTGTTAGAGGGGATTTCATGGTGGATGTAAACAAGGTGGCAGAGATGCAACATGGACAAAGGCATGGCCCAAGTGATATTCTTTGTTTCCATCCCCATATAAACTGAATGGAGAATGAGAGAAAGAGAGCAATAACACAACATGAGAGAGAGAAGAGTGAGCAGGACAGAGTAGGGTGGAAAGAAACATGGTCCGGGCGACAGGAGTGGCAGCAAGGTCTTAGGCTTAAAAGACAAGCTGAGAAAGAAAGACCGAGTTCGAAACCCGGAGATGGGCGAGAAAGACGAAGAAGATTTCTACGTCAAGTCCCCAGAGATGACCATAGAGACCCCGTCTTGGAACCTGGTGCCAGACAACCAAAACGTTACCATCACCCAGTGCTGAAGAAAATTTGAAGTGGCTTGTTTGAGAACTATGGTGTGGTGTGCAAATATGTGTGTGTGTGTGTGTGTGTGTGTGTGTGTGTGTGTGTGTGTGTGTGTGTGTGTACGCCTGTATGTGCATGTGTGTGTGTGTGCATGTGTGTGTGTGGAAAGCTGGTCAGGAAAGAAGCCTTTTTGGTATAAAACCCGGGATTAGGAAGTATTGATCTCTTGTGTTTTGATTATTCCTTTTTTTTAGTGCATTTGGATTTTTCATGTGTAATCATAATTATAAGTAGAGTAGAAACTGTTTTTCTTGTTCTCCATCGTGTTAGGAGAGGAGCGAATACATGACAATTGACATCCATTTCCGAGAGAGAGGTGAATGGTTGATGGGTGCATGAGTGCGCATATGTGTGTATGAGTGCAGAGATAACCTTGGTGTGCTAAGCCTAACTAATACATCGGCTTAGTTCACTTAATTAAGCAGTACCATCACGATTTCCCTGTCCTGGACAGGTTTCATTTCCTGTTTTTTTTTCCTTTTCTTTTCTGTTTTTCCCCTTGTTTTTTGTTGTTGTTGTTACTGTTGTTTTTCCTCACGTGAACACGGTTCAGCATTTGTGTGGTTTGGTTTTGATGGTGAAAACTACAAATGCATTTGTATTGTTATGTTTGTTTATGGTGAAGGAAATTTATCTTGCTCTCTGTTTGTCTCTTTCTGTCTCTTTTTTTTTCTCTCTCTCTCTGTCTGTTTCTTTGACTTGCTGTCTGCCTTCTCTGTCTCTGTCTCTCTGTCTGTCTTCTCTCTCTCTCTCTCTCTCTCTCTCTCTCTCTCTCACTCGCTTGCTCTCTCTCTCTCTCTCTCTCTCTCTCTCTCTCTCTCTCTCTCTCTCTCTCACGCACACACACACACACACATTTTTGTTTTGTTTTGTTTTTTGTTACTCCCTGGCTCACAGGGAACACAGGGTTCTAGAGATCTTAGACTACACCTGTCACAGTACCTCTCCAGCCCACTGTTTTGGGATAATAACCGTACATCTTTTTTTTTAAAGTGAAAATGCAGATCTGTACATACATATGACCCCATGACCAATAGATGATGAGAGACAGATGTTAGACCAAAGAATATGTGGTGCTCAGTGTGTGTGTGTGTGTGTGCATGTGTGTGTGCATGTGTGTGTATATGTTCATGCACGTTTGTGTCTGTGTGTGTGCATGTGTGTGAGTACATGAGTGTTGTGTGTGTATGTGTACGTGTGGGTGTGGGTGTGCACATGACATTTTGTGGGCAATAGGTAATGCTTTGCTCTCCCCATCTCCCCTCCAAGGCTCCTAATGCTTGCTGGCTGTTTCAGTGTGTCCATAACCCACTGATCACTGGCATGGTTGGCAGGCCCTGTATCATACATGTTTGATCTTAATGCATTAGGACACATGCACCATGCAGTAAGGGTTCAGCCACAAACAGGCCAGCACTGTATTCATGTTGACCCTGGAGACAGAAAAAATATCTTGCTCCACACTTCACCTATCAGGCACCGCCGGGGGCTCGAATCCACAGCCCTCAGACTGAATGTCAAATGTCATCACCACTTGACTATTGCCCACGTGAAGAGAGCTGAACTTTTTTTTCTTTTCTTTCATTTTTTTTTCCCTCCCATCCAGCGAGTAATTCAAGCATGACACTACCTTTAAGGGCACAGACAGGGAGACCCATTTCAAGGCTCTCTCGCCTTTGTTGTTGTTGTTGTTGTTGTTGTTGTTGTTTGTTTTTTTCCCCCCTCGGACTGTCTGCTGTAAAGGAGGCTGCTGCGTCAGAGCTTCGGCGTTTCCTTCAGCAAAACAAGGGAATAAAAGAGGAGAGCTTCCATCAGCCCATCGGTGGTGGAACCTTACACCCCAGCCATTGGTAGGCTGCCGCTGCTGCGACAGGATACCTCTCTAATTAACGGATACCAAGACAGATTCCTTTACACCGCCTGCCTCCCAGGTATAAATATCATGGGGCTGTCATGCGTGGTCGTTTTTGTGGTGCCTAATGAGCGGCAGGCCAGGGACTGGAATAAAAGGTGAGGCATCCTTTGACATTTCGCCCGCCATCACGTGCCTCTCGTTACCCAGGGTACCCTGGTCTCAATCGATGGGCATTGCTCAATGAGCCGGGGATGTCTTCTCTGCGAGTCATGACTGAGTCATTGACTGAGCTGGCAACAGGGGACTGGGGAGGGGGGGGGGGGCCAAGGCTCATGGCTGACGTGTCGTTCACCTGCAGGGGGAGATCAATGGTTTTCCGTTTACTTCACTGATGGTACTTCGCGCACGTAGGTCGTTAGTCGTCAGTACCTTGGTAGGGTGGGGGAACAGAGTGGGATGAGCAGGGAAGATGAGCGTTGGAGGAGGGGGAGATGTGGTGGCGGGACCAGAGAGGGAGGGAGGGAGGCAGCAACTGCGGTGAAGGTGGAAGGGCAATGGAGATATTATTGACGGTGACGTCCTTGATGGTGACAGTCTGTCTCTATCATTAAGGGGGCGGGGTTAGGCACCAAGCTGTTATGATGACAAAAATAACAGTGATGCTTCTTGTTGTTCCTATTTTCATCATTTCATTGGTATGCACGCACGCACACACACACGCACGCACGCATGCACGCACGCACGCACGCACGCACGCACGCACGCACGCACGCACGCACACACACACACACACACACACACACACACACACACACATGCACACACCATTGGAGTACTGTTTTTTAACATACTCATGATTTTCCGTCATTATTATCAGTATTTACATATCAACATCATTTTCCATCAATTTATATTATTGTTTGTTTGTTTGTTTTTTAATCTATAGGCGCCACCATTTCCTGTTTAAACTATTTGTTATTTATCACTATTTTAATCATTTTGTATTATTATATATTATCATTTCATTGCAGCTTCTGTATTTTCCCATCATTGGTATTTGTTGTTTCATCTCAGCCTTCATTTTCCAACCTTTTTTTTTTTTTTTTTTTAATTAATTTGTCATTTTCCAATTTTTTTTTTATTTTTTTAAATTAATTTTGATTTCATGACTTTGTCCACATTTCCAAATATTAGTATTCATTACAGTTTCATCACTGTTACCATCACTTCCATCATTACTATTCATTAGAATTCCATCTCAGCCTCCATCTTTTCCATGATTATTTTTTTGCAAGTGTTTATCAACCTCTCGTTTTTAAATCATTTATTTTAATTTTATCACAGCTTCCATCATTTTCTTCATTGATTTAGATCATTATTTCATGCAAGCCTCCATCATTTTAAATCATCAGTTGGTATTCTATCAGCCTGCATTGATTTCTGTCTTGTTTTGGATAATTATTTCATCTCATCTTTCATGATTTTCAGTCACTGTTATTTAATATCATTTCATCACAGCCTCCACCATTTTCAGTCATTAGTATTTATAATCCTTTCCACAAACTCAAAGACTCCATCATTTTTTTAGTTACTGTTATGTGTAATTATTTCACCATAACCTTCCATCATTTTCCACTACTGTTCTTTGTCATTATTTCACCATAACCTTCCATCATTTTCCACTACTGTTCTTTGTCATTATTTCACCATAACCTTCCATCATTTTCCACTACTGTTCTTTGTCATTATTTCACCATAACCTTCCATCATTTTCCACTACTGTTCTTTGTCATTATTTCATCACAGCCTCCATCATTAAAGAGATGTGTGACAGGTTTTTTTTTGTTTGTTTGTTTGTTTTTTTTTGATGACTTGTGAGTTGATTTTAACGTGGTGACAACCTTGATATGTATGGCCCTTTGTGGTCGGCTGGGCTATAGCTGGGAGCCGGAATAGCTCAGTTGGTAGAGCGCCTGACTCGTAATCTTGGTGATCCTGGGGTTGCGGGTTCGAATCTCCGCTGGGGCGTTTCCGTACAGGGGGATTTTTCCCTCGGAGTTAACATTAGTTCTGACTCCATTTCCCATACAGTCCTTCGAATGAGACTATAAACCGAGGTTCCGTGTGTGAACGCACGCATAATATCTTGCACACACGTAAAATCCCATCACCAACTTTCGGAAGAGTAGGCCAGTTTGGCCGTTGGTATGGATGACACGTTACACACAGCATGCACCCTGCGTAAGAAATGGAAAGAATGAAGGAAGTAAAGAAACTGAGTGAACGATATTGAACGATATTGACTGGATGACACGGGAAACGACTGAATGAAGCGCCAGCTGGCAGCTCTTCAGTCGGCACTACCCAGGTAGGCAGCCCGTTGTGTAAGCGAGTGTTGATTGTAAAGCGCTTAGAGCTTGGTCTCTAGCCGAGAATAGGCGCTATATAAGTATTCATTATTATTATTATTATTATAAGCAACATCACCTTACCTTACCTCCATCATTTTCCATTGTTGTTTATTAGCATTTCATCGCAGCAGCCAAGATATTCCACCATTGTTATTTATTACTGTTGCATCACAGCTTCCATCATCTCCTCTCATTATTATATCTTATCATTTAATTTGCAACCTGTGTCATGTTTTTCCGTTACTAATGTTTGATATTATTTTCATCACAGTTTCCATCATTTTCTGTGATTTTTTAGTATCATTCCATCACACTTTTCATCTTTTTTTTTTTTCTTTTTTTTTTTTTGTCATTACTCTTTATCATTTCATCACAGCCTCCAATATTTTCCATCATTATTGTTTATTATTATTTCATCAATATGTTTTGGCTGTTATTTTGATCAGAGCCTCAACCATCTTCTATTGTTACTCATTATTTTATCATACAGCCTGTATCATTTCCATGATTATGTATCGTTTCTTTCGTTTGCATTCCTTTCACCTGTTCATTGTCTTTCTCTCATCTCTTCCACTCACCCCCCCCCCCCCCCCCACCCCCCCCCCCCCCCCCCCACCTTGCCTCCTGCTTTCTTTCTTTCATTTTTTTTTAATGTCCTTTAACCAGTTCTTTTTCCATCCCACCACCCCCCTCCCCTCCCTCCCTGGCGTTTCCTTTCCCTACTTCCTTCCTTGTCTTCTGCTTCATCTTCTTAATTTTTTACTTTTTGTACTGATGACAGTTGCCATGGCGATGTAGATAAATTTCACAAAATCAATGGCCTGTCATTATGACAGAATGAATGCAAAACTTTTACTGTGGGTGGAGGAGAAGAACTGAAGGGAAAGTATTCAAAACTTCTGCAGCTGAGGCAAGAGAAGTGGATGCTTTCTGCCATTTGAGTTGGGGCTTGTTGGAGTAGTGATGAAGTGATCTTGATGTACCGTGGGGTGTTGTCATCATTGTTTCAATACCTAGTCTGCCTTCTTCTCCATTTCCTTTTCTTTTTTTTTTTTCTTTTTTTTTTTTTTTTGTTTCTGTCGGTCTCAGCTTCTGTCTGGGCCTACTTGTTTGTCTCAACGTCTTGTCTTTCTCTTTCTGAAAAACACGCACTCTGATTCTCTCCCTCTGACACACACTCTGTTGCTTTTTCCATTCTCTCTCTCTCTCTCTCTCTCTCTCTCTCTCTCTCTCTCTTGCTCATCTCTGACTCTGTATCATTCTCTGTCTCTGTCTGTCTGTCTGTCTGTCTGTCTTCTCTCTCTCTCTCTCTCTCTCTCTCTCTCTCTCTCTCTCTTCCCCATGTTAGCAAAGTGCATATAATTTGTGCATCTTGTTTTTAAGTTTGTACATTAATGTTTTTGACTGATAGAATGATATTCACAAATCCAGCTCTATGGACTCAAGAGCAAGAAACAAAGATGTATCTGAATCTGTCTGTGTCTGTCTGTCTGTCTGTGTATCTGTCTGACTGTCTGTCAGTCAGTCTGTGTGTCTATCTGTCTGTATGTCTGTGTATCTGTCTGTCTGTCTGTCTGTCTGCCTCTCACTTATATGCTGTGATTATTGTGAACTGTTCAGTTGTTTTAGTATTCTTTAAGTGCAGTTAATATTATAATTGTAGCTGCTAGCTATTTACTTTGTTTTACCAATTCATTCATTTGGTCATTTGTTGATAATTGTGTCATTGTTTGTAATGCTCTGCAATGACTGCATTGAGTTCTGTTTTGTTCTCTTTCAGCTTCATGAGGGGCCAAGGCCTAAATCAATAGATTATTTGCTCTCTCTCTCTCTCTCTCTCTCTCTCTCTCTCTCTCTCTCTCTCTTCTCTCTCTCTCTCTCTCTCTCTCTCTCTCTCTTCCCTTTTTTGTTTCCTCTTCCTCTCCCTCCTTGCTATCTCTCTCCATCTCTTTCTCTGTGTCTCATGCTTGTTATCACTCTTATTCCTATTTCCCTTTTTCTTTCTATTCTTGTCTATCATACATTATGCACACACACATGCACGCACGCATGCACGCACGCACTCATGCACACACACACACACACACACACACACACACACACACACACACACACACACACACACACACAACAAAAACAAACACAACACACATGCGCGCGCACACACACACACACACACACACACACACACACACACATATCCACAAGCCCACACAGGCATGTATATTCATAATGTAAACACAGGTGTACATACATATGAAGCGGTAGAATTAGATCAAGTGTACTGTATGTCTGTGTGTTTCTGATTTCTGTGTACCGATCACTCCAACCTGACTTCAACCTATCCTTTTTTGTCTAGTGTGTCTGTCTCTCTGTGTAGCATATTGAGTTGGAAACATTTATCTCTGTTGCTTTGTCCTACCTCTTCATTTATATTTATTCATTACTTAATTGTCAACCGATCACTCCAACCTGACTTCAACCTATCCTTTTTTGTCTAGTGTGTCTGTCTGTGTAGCATATTTAGTTGGAAACATTTATCTTTGTTGTTTTGTCCTACCTCTTCATTTTTATTTATTCATTACTTAATCTAATAATATCAAGTTTTCAGTTTGTTAGTTTTTTTTTCTGCTGTTTTTTTTTTTTCCTGTCTTTTCTTCCGTGCCGCTCAGTGGCATTGCCTTCCTGCAGCTTATTCTGACTCACCATCCAAAGCCATTGCCTGATGTGTCCTGCCACAGTCCCAGCACCACAGGGAGCGGTCAGTGTCAGGTTGTCGTGAGGCAGCCCATCAGGGAAGACACTGCACCGCTCTGCCAAGTCACTTCAGTGATGCTGAGTGGCGCCTGTTCTGATCCAACACATGCAGGGCACCAAGTACAAAGCCCCCAACTGACGACAGTGATTGCGTAGTCACAGAGACAGTGTGAGTGAGCTCTCCCTCCAGTACTGGTGACCTTGGCAGAACCTTTCTAAGGTCATTGACGTGGGGAGGTAATCAAAACTGAGGTCGTCATGAGAGCAAGGTATGAAGGGCTATAGAATTTGAGATTTTTTTCTTTTTGTTTTTTGATCTGTTTGATGAGGATGATCAAGATGATGCTATGGATTTCCATTCTTATCTGAGACTGCATGACAGGCTGTACTTCACGCTTACTTTCACAAAATATCCTGGCTTCACAAGGCCCAAGAGATACAGACACCTGCCGTGTCGGTCAGGAAATATAAGCAAGACTGTCAGAGACGTATTCATTAAGTGGATGACATTCAGTTGCATGGTCCCAGTCTTCCCAGTTGAGCGCACACCAAACTAGGTAGGAGCCAGTCAGAGCAGAAAAATCCCCAAATCCCTGGCTCTGATGGGAATCAAGCCCACAACCTCCCAGCTGGGAGTCTGCAACACTAACCATTTTGCCACAGCTGCTGGTGTGTATGTATTTTCAATTTCTATGTGCATACCAAAATTACATAATTATCAAAGTTTTGTAAAACCAGCCGGCGTGGCAAAGAGGTTAGCATCGCGGACTCCCGGCTGGGAGGTCATGGGTTCAGTTCCCATCACAGTCATGTGGGATTTTTCTGCCCCGACTGGCTCCTACCCAGAGTTGAGTTTGCTGTGAGCTCAGTTGGGAAGACTGGGACCATACAGTAGAGTTTCATCCACTTAATGGATGCGTCTCTGAGAGTGTTGCTCAAATTTCCTGACCAACACTGCAGGTGTCTGTATCTCTCGGGCCTGGTTGATGCCGGGATATATCATGAAAGGAAGCGTAAAGTACGCCGGCTCCACGACTGAGCAATTATTGTTGTCAGTAGGGGGCTTAGTAGGTGGTATCCCGTGTATGTTGGATCAGAACAGGAGCCACTGAACGCCACCGAAGTGACTCGGCAGCCGTGCAGTGTCTCCTCCGGTGGGCTGCCTCTCAATGGCTTGACGTTGGTAGCTCCCAGCGGATTGCCAGTGCTGAGGCTGCGGCGGGACTGACCGCTTTGTGGCTGTGGACGGGGTGTCGGAATGAGCGGTGTGGGTGCACTGCCACTGAGGTGACACAGAAGATGGGACAGCAAAAAACAAAAACAAAGAAAATTCAGTAAAAGTTGAGGGGTGGGGAGGAAGGGTGGAGGTGACGGATGAGCAGGGAAAGCAGGGCATGGTGTGTGTGTGTGTGTGTGTTATGTTAAGGATTGGTTTTGGGGAATGGTGTGTTTATGTGCGTGTGTGTGTGTGTGTGTGTGTGTGTGTGTGTGTGTGTGTGTGTGTAAGAGGCAAAGTAGGTTTGTAACTTGTCACCAAACTTGTGAAATGGGGTCTTTTCTTGTAAACCCATGTTTTTAAGATACCCAGGGTTGTTGTTTTTTTCAATTGATCCCATCATAGTTTTACTGTCTGAAATGTTTTTAAAATTACTTAGACATTTTGGATTAGTAATTTGTAAACCAAAAAGTCAATGTTTTACCAATTGGTTTCTGAAAAACTGACTATGTAAAAAGTGAGAGAAAAAAAAGGGGGGGGGGGGGGGGGGGGGGATTCTTGTCATCACAAAACATTATAATTTCACACAGATGAAGGATTATAGTCTAAAAATTGCATGTTTGAAGTTTAGCTTCTTGCCATGAATGAGAACTTGGTATAAAATGCATTTGAAACTTTGAGGAACCCACTTTGGGGATTTTAAACACATAAGTATGATAATGATGATGATGATGATGTGTGTGTGTGTGTGTGTGCACGTGTGTGTGTGTGTGTGTGTGTGTGTGTGTGTGTGTGTGTGTGTGTGTGTGTGTGTGTGTGTGTGTACTCGCGCGTGTTGCTAATCCAATATAATCCTGTCACATTTTTAAAACAAAATGTCAGAACTGAGGTGTGGCTGTTTACAGGAGATAAATGAATTAGCAATAGGAGAAATGCCACCGAGGTGTCATGGAAGACAGGAGAGTGAAAAACAGTGTAAAACAAACAAACAAACTGAAAAGATGAACATGTTAAAAATGTTGGTTTTTAAAAGAATCTGGCAGTTTCAGTCTCTCCCAGGTCTTTCTGGGAGCTGTTGCGTAAATGTCAACCAAGGGCTGGCGACAGACATTAAGGCTGGTACTAGCTGCTCAGTGGGTGTGAAGCAAGGCGTTAGTTAGGAAGGTGTACATTACACCGGCACGACAGAAGTGGAACGCCCGTCCTCAGTTTTTTCGTCGAGGTTTTGAGAATTGGTGGTGGAGCCTTGCGTCTGAATGATTGTGCTGGGAACTAGGAAAAGTGATTTGAAGCAAGATCATTCCAGCGCTGTTTACTGTGCAGTTGATCATGTGTTGTGTCACTTTGGTTAGTTTGGGAATGCAAGAAAAAAGAAAAAAAAAAAAAAAGGAAAGAAATCAGAGGAGCAAGAGAAAGGGGAGAAAAAAAAAGGCTGAGTTGCATCATCTTTGTCTGTGTAGCTTTCAGGGGCCAAAAATGTGTTTGGATGTGTCAAAATGTGTGAACGTAGGGACTGCTTCACTCATTGCCAGCGCTGAAGAGTTCGGGGATTTGACCAGCCGCCGAAAAGTTTGAGGCTTTGGTGTGGTGGTTAGTATTGTGGGTTGTGGGCTGGGAAATTAGTTCCAGTCGGCTCTGATAGAGATTTGCAGGATTTTTCAGCTCCGTGGCAGACCTCTACTTAACCATATACATATATATAGAGAGAAACAGAGACAGAGAGAGATAGATAGCTAGGTAGATAGATAGATATGGACTTAAACTGGAAGACTTGGATTACACAGTCAAGCATTATCCACTGGATGGGCCTCTTGAGAGTGGTGCTTCTTCTTCTTCTGCGTACGCAGGCTGATACTCCTGCGGACACTCCCTGCATAGACAGATAAGGATAAATCCCATCTACCCAACAAAGGGAGTGGAGTTTTGTGTGTATGACCGTTTTTTTTCTTTATCCTGCCATTAAGGCAGCCATAACTCCAACTTCAGGGAAGAGTGTTGCTTCAATTTCTTGACCAACATCGTAGGCTGGGATTTGATTGGACAGTGCCCAAGACCTTTTAAGTTCTTCAGGATGGCTGATCACAAGTACTTCGTTGTTTTAAAATTAGTCCGTAACATGGGCCAAGGCTCATGGCTGACGTGTCGTTCACCTGCAGGGGGAGATCAATGGTTTTCCGTTTACTTCACTGATGGTACTTCGCGCACGTAGGTCGTTAGTCGTCAGTACCTTGGTAGGGTGGGGGAACAGAGTGGGATGAGCAGGGAAGATGAGCGTTGGAGGAGGGGAGATGTGGTGGCGGGACCAGAGAGGGAGGGAGGGAGGCAGCAACTGCGGTGAAGGTGGAAGGGCAATGGAGATATTATTGACGGTGACGTCCTTGATGGTGACAGTCTGTCTCTATCATTAAGGGGGCGGGGTTAGGCACCAAGCTGTTATGATGACAAAAATAACAGTGATGCTTCTTGTTGTTCCTATTTTCATCATTTCATTGGTATGCACGCACGCACACACACACGCACGCACGCATGCACGCACGCACGCACGCACGCACGCACGCACGCACGCACGCACGCACACACACACACACACACACACACACACACACACACACATGCACACACCATTGGAGTACTGTTTTTTAACATACTCATGATTTTCCGTCATTATTATCAGTATTTACATATCAACATCATTTTCCATCAATTTATATTATTGTTTGTTTGTTTGTTTTTTAATCTATAGGCGCCACCATTTCCTGTTTAAACTATTTGTTATTTATCACTATTTTAATCATTTTGTATTATTATATATTATCATTTCATTGCAGCTTCTGTATTTTCCCATCATTGGTATTTGTTGTTTTCATCTCAGCCTTCATTTTCCAACCTTTTTTTTTTTTTTTTTTTAATTAATTTGTCATTTTCCAATTTTTTTTTTATTTTTTTAAATTAATTTTGATTTCATGACTTTGTCCACATTTCCAAATATTAGTATTCATTACAGTTTCATCACTGTTACCATCACTTCCATCATTACTATTCATTAGAATTCCATCTCAGCCTCCATCTTTTCCATGATTATTTTTTTTGCAAGTGTTTATCAACCTCTCGTTTTTAAATCATTTATTTTAATTTTATCACAGCTTCCATCATTTTCTTCATTGATTTAGATCATTATTTCATGCAAGCCTCCATCATTTTAAATCATCAGTTGGTATTCTATCAGCCTGCATTGATTTCTGTCTTGTTTTGGATAATTATTTCATCTCATCTTTCATGATTTTCAGTCACTGTTATTTAATATCATTTCATCACAGCCTCCACCATTTTCAGTCATTAGTATTTATAATCCTTTCCACAAACTCAAAGACTCCATCATTTTTTTAGTTACTGTTATGTGTAATTATTTCACCATAACCTTCCATCATTTTCCACTACTGTTCTTTGTCATTATTTCACCATAACCTTCCATCATTTTCCACTACTGTTCTTTGTCATTATTTCACCATAACCTTCCATCATTTTCCACTACTGTTCTTTGTCATTATTTCACCATAACCTTCCATCATTTTCCACTACTGTTCTTTGTCATTATTTCATCACAGCCTCCATCATTAAAGAGATGTGTGACAGGTTTTTTTTTGTTTGTTTGTTTGTTTGTTTTTTTTTGATGACTTGTGAGTTGATTTTAACGTGGTGACAACCTTGATATGTATGGCCCTTTGTGGTCGGCTGGGC
>CM065746.1:21028020-21038020 GCA_033310375.1 Conus canariensis
GGGGGATTCTTGTCATCACAAAACATTATAATTTCACACAGATGAAGGATTATAGTCTAAAAATTGCATGTTTGAAGTTTAGCTTCTTGCCATGAATGAGAACTTGGTATAAAATGCATTTGAAACTTTGAGGAACCCACTTTGGGGATTTTAAACACATAAGTATGATAATGATGATGATGATGATGTGTGTGTGTGTGTGTGTGTGGCACGTGTGGTGTGTGTGTGTGTGTGTGTGTGTGTGTGTGTGTGCGTGTGTGTGTGTGTGTGTGTGTGTGTGTACTCGCGCGTGTTGCTAATCCAATATAATCCTGTCACATTTTTAAAACAAAATGTCAGAACTGAGGTGTGGCTGTTTACAGGAGATAAATGAATTAGCAATAGGAGAAATGCCACCGAGGTGTCATGGAAGACAGGAGAGTGAAAAACAGTGTAAAACAAACAAACAAACTGAAAAGATGAACATGTTAAAAATGTTGGTTTTAAAAGAATCTGGCAGTTTCAGTCTCTCCCAGGTCTTTCTGGGAGCTGTTGCGTAAATGTCAACCAAGGGCTGGCGACAGACATTAAGGCTGGTACTAGCTGCTCAGTGGGTGTGAAGCAAGGCGTTAGTTAGGAAGGTGTACATTACACCGGCACGACAGAAGTGGAACGCCCGTCCTCAGTTTTTTCGTCGAGGTTTTGAGAATTGGTGGTGGAGCCTTGCGTCTGAATGATTGTGCTGGGAACTAGGAAAAGTGATTTGAAGCAAGATCATTCCAGCGCTGTTTACTGTGCAGTTGATCATGTGTTGTGTCACTTTGGTTAGTTTGGGAATGCAAGAAAAAAGAAAGAAAAAAAAAGGAAAGAAATCAGAGGAGCAAGAGAAAGGGGAGAAAAAAAAAGGCTGAGTTGCATCATCTTTGTCTGTGTAGCTTTCAGGGCGCCAAAAATGTGTTTGGATGTGTCAAAATGTGTGAACGTAGGGACTGCTTCACTCATTGCCAGCGCTGAAGAGTTCGGGGATTTGACCAGCCGCCGAAAAGTTTGAGGCTTTGGTGTGGTGGTTAGTATTGTGGGTTGTGGGCTGGGAAATTAGTTCCAGTCGGCTCTGATAGAGATTTGCAGGATTTTTCAGCTCCGTGGCAGACCTCTACTTAACCATATACATATATATAGAGAGAAACAGAGACAGAGAGAGATAGATAGCTAGGTAGATAGATAGATATGGACTTAAACTGGAAGACTTGGATTACACAGTCAAGCATTATCCACTGGATGGGCCTCTTGAGAGTGGTGCTTCTTCTTCTTCTGCGTACGCAGGCTGATACTCCTGCGGACACTCCCTGCATAGACAGATAAGGATAAATCCCATCTACCCAACAAAGGGAGTGGAGTTTTGTGTGTATGACCGTTTTTTTTCTTTATCCTGCCATTAAGGCAGCCATACTCCAACTTCAGGGAAGAGTGTTGCTTCAATTTCTTGACCAACATCGTAGGCTGGGATTTGATTGGACAGTGCCCAAGACCTTTTAAGTTCTTCAGGATGGCTGATCACAAGTACTTCGTTGTTTTAAAATTAGTCCGTAACATGGCATCGCAAACTACACCTGGTTACAGGTGCTTATTGTTGTGAGTAAGAAACTGCTAAAGTACATTATATGGCTATAAAAAGATCAGCCAGGTGTAATTAAACAAGGGAATGATCATGAGGAAGACGACATGCGTTTCATGATCTCCTGTATGGGGGGTTATGTTTCCGCCCACATCTGTTTGTTTCTGCGTTTGTTTGTTTGTCAGGAAGGCTGTGGAAAACTGCTGAAGTGATTTTAATGAAACTTGGTAGAAAGATGAAATGTGGCCTAGGGGTGAACCCTTTTTTCATACTTTTTATTTTCGCCTGTTTTACAGTAAAAACACTGTTTTTGTTCTTTACTGTTTGGTATAGATCCATTTGAAAGACAGATCCAGGATCTGACTGACCTTGGCAGAGGTCAGCACTCCCCCGTGTACCCCTATCTGATTTTAGAATAAAAAGATGAATTGCTGTAATGCATATGTAGTGTTGTTAAAAGATGAATTGCTGTAATGCATATGTAGTGTTGTTAAAAGGATTAATTGCTGTAATGCATATGTAGTGTTGTTAAAAGATTAATTGCTGTAATGCATATGTAGTGTTGTTAAATGAGTAACATGTCGTGAAAATGTGCATAGTGTATGTTTGTTCTGGAGAGGTCGAAGTTTGTCAACTTGTAAACACTTTGAAGTGTTTGTTGGGCTTCGAGAGGTCTTTGGCTTTCATCGCTAATTAGAAATATGTGGGAACCTTGAACTCTCTGTATTCTTGTTCAGTTATGTCACCACAAGAATGCAGGAGATCAGATTAATGTGTGTGTAATTCAGATCCTAGTTTCACATCATCAGCTTGTGCATCATTACATTTTTTTTTTTTTTTTTTTTTTGCACAGTGAACCTTCAACAGAGGAAAAAAAAAAAACTTTCTTGAAATATCCAGGAATATCTATGTTTGAAAATTAATTCCCATAATCATGAATAAGTATGTCACAGGTTGTTGTTTTTTTTTCTCTCAAGATCGGGCCTTGGTCTGAATATGTTGATAACAGTGTGTACATCAGTTCTGTACTCTCAGAAATCAGTAAGCCAGTGCCAGTATCTCCCACTGTGGTGCTTCCAGAGCAAAAAAAAAAAAAAAATGTACATATAACATGGATCCTCAGTAAAAGTGTGATGCTTTCCCTTTTTTTTTTTTTTTTTTTTTTTTTGAGACAGTATAGAAATTAGAATTCACATCGTGATCTAACTTTAAAATCAAATTCACACGTGAGAGTGTGCAGATTCTCTTCTGAGGACTTGCATATCCCTCTTCACCCGCCCCCCCCCCCCCCCCACCCTCACCCCCACCACCACTTCTGCCCTCTCTCTCTCCACTGCCCCCACCTCCTGCCTACTTTCCTTCATCCGTCTTTCACCTCACCCCTCACCCCCGCTCCGACTCCTGGTTCCTTTACCGCTACCTCAGTTTTCAGTTTTTAAGAGATGTGAACATGTTTTATAAGATTTAGTTGTTGTTTTTTTTTACATTTTAAGGTTGCAGATTGCATATGTGTTTGTATAACTCGAGTCACGTAATGACCCTCAGTCAGTGTATAGCTCTGATATCACCTCTTTATGGTGGAAAGGGCTTGTCCTTTATAACTATCTATCTATCTACCTCAACCCCCAGCTCACTGCTGGTTTCCAGCAGAATTGGTTGTAAATTGTCTCATGTGCATGGTATTTCAGAATGACGACAGACTGGTTTTAAGCTGAAGTGCGAGACGAGATTCGGGGAAGGTCGGATCAGAACAAGAAAGAAAGACAGAGAGACCGGACTTGCATGGTGACTGTGACGTGACAGGTTGAAGGATGGCCGCTTTGGTGACTTCATCGTCGGCGACCCAGCCGCGACTGAGACACGCTCAGCGAACAACACCTCAGCAACGGGAACAGGTCAGTGTCTCTGTTACATGTTGGTGTCTGCCAGTGTCCGTTGGGGTCTTACTGCGTAGTGGTTCAATTCAATGACTGATGTTTGTTTTGGATTAAGCTGCAGTACTCCTGGGTGCTTTCGCATCATACAATGAAATGGTGTAGCACGAATGTACATGCCTCAGTGTGTGCAATAACGTATGAGTACACACACGCGCGCACACACGCACACACACACACACACACACATGAACACACACTTACTCACACTCACACACACACACACACACACACACACACACACACACACACACACACACACACACAGATGCACGCACACACACACACGCTTACATATGCATGCACACACACTTGTACAAGCGCAGGTTCATATGGTCGTACGCATGCGCTCATACACAGACATGTACACATGTGCGCATGCGCACATTTGTACACACGCACGCACACACACACACACACACACACACACACACACACACACACACACACACACACACACACACACACACACTTGTACAAGCGCAGGTTCATATGGTCATATGCATGTGCTCATACAGAGACATGTACACGTGTGCGCATGTACACATTTATACATGCACACACACACACACACACACACACACACACACACACACCACACACACACACATACATACACACACTTGTTTTATCATAACCATCACTGCCATTTCTTTTTTTTTCATCAGTTGCTAACATAAACTTGTTCATTCTTAACTACAAATAAAGAGTACAAAAGGCCATTGAATAATATCAGATGTCTTCGGTGATAAATGATCTCAAAGACCTAGTAAACATTGACACTTGCACTTTAACATTCTTCTTCTATTCTTGTAGGAAAACAGAAAAGACTGTACAAGATATTGAATTTTCTGTTTTAGTGTATTCAAAAGACTGTACAAGATATTGAATTTTCTGCTTTAGTGTATTCAAAGAATGAGAGAAAAAGGAAATGTCTTGAATATAGGACACTGTCATAAAATGAAGTAAGTTCAAGGCAGAATAATAAATCAACAACAAAAAGTATGTGAGTTGATCAGCACTTACAAGGTATGAAAGGCAAAAATCTCCCTGACTGGCATGGAAAATAATTCAAGGAAACCTCCCACTGGAGACCCTGTGACTAAAGACTTCTCTTCCTTTAGATTTTAATCATTCTAAGTGTTTTAGGATACTTGCCTCCCAGTGAAATGTCTCCCCATGAAAGAATGTGACTTTTACCAGCCGTTGGGGCAAAGTGGTTAGCATCGCAGACACACGGCTAGGAGGTTGTGGGTTCGATTCCCATCAGAGGCATGTGGGACATTTTTTGCCCCAAGTTTGCTACGGGCTCAGTTGGGAGGACTGGGACCACACAGTTGAGTTTCATCCTTCTACTTAATGGATGCATCTCTTAGAGTGTTGCTCAAATTTCCTGACCAACACTGCAGGTGTCTGTATCTCTCAGGCCTAGTTGACACTGGGTTATTTTATGAAAGGAAGCGTAGAGTACAGTCCTGTCATGCAGTCTCAGACTGGAATGGAAATCTGTAGCATCATCTTCATCATCCTCACTCAGCATAAAAAGAAAGTCTCAAATTCTGTGGCCCTTCTGCCCTGCTCTCATGGTGACCTCAGTTTAGATGTCCTCTCCACATCTCTGGCCTTGGTTTGGTTCTGTTGGGGTCACAGGTATCGGGGAGTCCATGGGGGCTGACACTGGACGGAGGTGGTGGCACCCTCTGGAGGGAGAGCTCACTCACACCAGCTCTGCAACAAAGCAATTATTGTCATCAGTAGGAGGCTTAGTAGGTGGTGTCCTGTGTATGTTGGATGAGAATAGGTGCCACTGAACACCACCGAAGTGACTCGGCAGCAGTACAGTGTCTCCTCCGGCAGGTTGCCTCTTGAAGGCTTGACATTGATGGTGCCAGAGCTGTGGTGGGCCGGGCCGGGCCGGGCTGCATCTGTGGATGGGAGGGTCGGAATGAGCGGTGTGGGTGCAGTGCCACTGAGGTGGCTCAGAAGATGGGACAGAAGAAGAATGTGCCTTGTTTCGTGTGTGTCTGTTTTTTGTTTTGTGTTGTTTTGGTTTTTTGTTGTTGTTTTTTTTGTAAACTTATGTCTGTGTAAGATTTATTTCCCTTTGAAGACACCCTCCCACCATCCCCTCCCGATGTCTTTCGTTTTTTGGTTGTGGAACAGTTTGTATCCACGTGTATGAGGTTGTGGAACAGTTTGTATCCATGTGTATGAGATTTACTTACCCAAAAGGATTCCCCTTCTTTTGGAGACTCCCTTCTCATAATGTCTGTTTCCTTGTCTGTATGAGATTTACCTGTCTGTGGAGACTCCCTTCTCTGTAAAGATTTATTCCTCTGGAAAATTTTGTATCCACATCTGTTTGAGATTACCATCCGATTAACCCAACCCCCCCCCTGCTGATTCTGAAGACACATTTCTAAGCTATGTTTTTTATTCTTGTCCTTAAGTTTTACCTCAGAGTAAAGACTCCCACCATTTAAATTAAGGACAATGTCGGTATGAGGTTTACCTCCCAAGACAGACACCACCCCACCCTCCACCCCTTCCATCTTAGCTGTAAACACTATATCTGGGACGTTTTACGTTATTGTGTGTATGAGATTTACTTGCTATAGGACACACCATTCCCTTTTGTGATTTTGTATTTTTTTCCCCCCCTAAAAATGTTACATTCTGGTCTGGATGACTTATATTATGAGATTTACATCCCAGCAGAGATCCCCCCTTCGACTTACCTTTTATTTTGTTGAGCATTTTGTATTCCTGTGTGTACAAGGTATACTTCCCGATAGACGCTTCCTTCCATATAAAGACTTAAACTTCCCATAGAGGTTTCCCTCTCTGTAAATGTTTTGAACCCCCAGAAACATTTTATATTCCTGTCTGACTGAGGTTTACCTTCTACTAAAGATTTCCTTCCAAAAGAGGTTTTTTTTGGGAGGGGGGGGGGGGGGGAGGGATTTATCCATTCTGTGCAAGAAATATTTCCGGATAGAAGCTTCCCTCCCTTTTAAAGACTTTTTTTTCCTAGAAACATTTTTTTGTTTGTTTCTTTTGGGGGGCGGGGAGGGACTTTTTGTTCTTGTTGTTTTTCCCTGTAGCATTTTTATCCATTCTGTGCAATAAATACTCTGGATAGAAGCTTCCCTTTATATTCTTGTGTGAACAAAATTTGCGTTCCAGTAAAGACACCCATCCATTTAAAGACTTGGTGGGGGGGTGGGGAAGGGGGGGTGGTGGTGGGGGAGGGGCATTTTGTGTGTATGACTGCGCAAGATTTACCTTATTGTAAAGACTTCTCTCCAGATATTTTTTTAATTTCTTTTGGCAACATTTTGTGTCATTGTCTGTATGAGATTTATCTCCCAGACTACCTTCCCCAAGACTGTCTTACCTCCTTGTAAAGACTAAAGACTGTCACACCTTGTAAAGACTACCCTCCCAAAGACTTTTTGTGCAACATTTTGTACCTCTGCCTGTATGACATTTAACTCACCATGAAGACTTGCCTCTCTTAAAGACGTTTATATCTGAAACATTTTTTATCTATGTCTGTAGGACATTACCGCCCAGTAAAGACTTCTTTTCCTTCTAAGGTGTCTGTTTATGGGACAGTTTAGCTCTACGTCTGCGTGGCATTTAACTCCCAGTGAAGATTCCCCATCCTTCACAGACATTTATTTCTGAAACAGTTTGTGTCATGTGTGATATTTACCTGCCAGTGAAGACTTCCCTCTGTTTTGAAGACGTTCGCCTCCCGAACAGTTTGTATCTATGTCTGTATGACGTTTACCTCCCAGAACAGATTTCCCTCCCTTTAAAGATGTTTGTTTCTGGAATGTTTTTGGTCTGTGTCTGTATGATATGTGTAACCCAATAAAGACATCTCTCCCCCGTTAAGATGTCTGTTTCTGGGACAGTTTATATATGTGCTTGTATGACATTTTACTCCCACTGAAGACTTCCTTCCCTTTAACTCTCTTCAGTTCTTTCCCTTGAATTTTGATCACCGGTGATCGACGGTTTTCTTCCCGGAATTGTGGTATTTAAAACAACATTTTTGTTATCTGAAGCAATATATCGACTAAAGAAAAACGAAATAGACCCATTCATCACAAAACTATCATTATTTTAGAAATAATGTGCTGAATGTTACAAAAAAAAGAACATCCGTCATGCAAAATGCAAAAATCTCAAAAACCGTTGAGAGTTTAAGATGTTTGTGTCCGGAACAGTTTGTATCTATGTCCATATGACATTTACTTCCCAGTGAAGACTTCCCACCCTAAACAGACATCTCTTTCTAGAACAGTTTGTATCCACGTCTGTGTCACATTTACCCCCCCCCCCCCCCCCCCAGTGAAGACTTCCCTCCCTTTACAGACATTTGTGTCCAGAACGGTTAGTATCAGTATCTGCATGATGTTTAACTCCCATTAAAGACTTCTCTCCCTTCAAAGAGATCTGTTTCTGGAACACTTTGTGTTGTGTCTGTGTCTGTGCGAGACTGACCTTCCAGAAAGGATTTCTCTGCCTCTAAAAGTCGTTTGTTTCTGAACATTTTGTATCTGTGTTTATATGACATTGACCTCACATTCAAGACTTCTCTACCTTTAAAGACATTTGTTTCTGAATCATTCAATGTTTATATGACATTGACCTCTCAGTCAAGACTTCTCTCTCTTTGGAGACATTTGTTTCTGAATCATTCAGTGTTTATATCATATATGACATTGACCTCTCAGTCAAGACTTCTCTCCCTTTAAAGGCATTTGCTTCTGAATCATTCAGTGTTTATATGACATTGACCTCCAGTCAAGACTTCTCTCCAAGGCATTTGCTTCTGAATCATTCAGTGTTTATATGACATAGACCTCCCAGTCAAGACTTCTCTCCATACATTTGTTTCTGAATCATTCGTGTTTATATGACATTGACCTCCAGTCGAGACTTCTCTCCTTACATTTGTTTCTGAATCATTCAGTGTTTATATGACATTGACCTCTCAGTCGAGACTTCTCTCCCTTGAAACATTTGTTCTGAATCATTCAGTGTTTATATGACATTGACCTCCAGTCAAGACTTCTCTCCCAAACATTTGTTTCTGAATCATTCAGTGTTTATATGACATTGACCTCCCAGTCAAGACTTCTCTCCATACATTTGTTTCTGAATCATTCAGTGTTTATATGACATGACCTCCCAGTCAAGACTTCTCTCCACTTTGTTACAATCTTCGTGTCTTATGACATGTACCTCCAGTGAAGACTGCTCACCTGTTCAGTACATTTTCTGAAAAGTTTTGTATACTATGTCTGTACAAGATCTACCATCTGTGTCAGGTACGAGTCTGAATGTTTGATCTATGTCGTGTTACAAATCTACCTTGTGTCTAGTCGATATGTCTGTATTGGTGATGAATCTACCGTCTCACAGTGAAAGATCTACCTCCCGTTGAAGACTTGTCGGGTTGAAAGGGGGGGGGGGGGGGGGGGGGGGGGACATGGGCGAGAAGCATTGTTTTAATCCATATCTGTGTGAAATTTGCCTCTCAGTAAAGATTCCCTTTCCTAGAGGAGGGAGAGAGAGAGAGAGAGAGAGAGAGAGAGAGAGAGAAGCTTAAACATTTAAGTAGGTGTGTACTTTCCTGAGTGAGATAGCTCTCACAGTGAAAACACTCCCTTACCAACCCCCATCCTCAAAGACATTTTTTTTCTGAATCATTTGATATCTTTATTTGTACCAGAGTCACATCCCTATTAGGACTTCCCTCCATTTAAAGGCTTTTTTTCTTTTAGTGTTTGTATCCTGGTCTGTTTGACATTTACATCCCAGTAGAGACATCTTCCATTGAAAGATCCTTTTTTCTTCTTTCTTTTTTTTTTCAAAGTATTACTGAAGGCAAGGCCATTGTGGAGGGTTCTGCATTCAACTTGTTACCCTGTGCAGCTTGAAACAGATTATAACTAACCCTAGAAATAGTTTCTTAAAAAATCATTGTGATAACATTTAAAACATTTTTAAAAAGTGAAAAAAAGGAACAAACAGGAAATTAAAAATGAAACAGTAGAAAAAAAAAAGTTGATACTAAATCCTTCAAGTTAGGATACAGGTTTCCCCACCACACTGGCAAAGAGAAGAGACAGACGGATGACAGTGTGAGAACAGTCAGCTCCACAACCGATCAAAATGGTGTGATGAATAACTGTAAACTACAGGACATATTAGGTGCATCAGCCCTCTCTGCTTCAACAGTCTCACTCACGCACACACACACACGTACACACATGTACACACACACACACACACACACACACACACACACACACACACACACACACACACACACACACGGCACAAAACACACACACACACACACACACACACACACACACACACACACACACACACACACACCACACAGACACTCACACGCGCGCACACATGCACGCAGGCGCATGTGTAAACA
>CM065746.1:21048020-21100520 GCA_033310375.1 Conus canariensis
CACATACACACACACACGCACATGCATGTGTGCGCACACACACCAACACACACACACACACACACACACACACACACACACACACACACAAGTTAAAGGTAGTTACGAGTGCATGCTCTGCATGCACACACCACACACACACACACACACACACACACACACACACACACACACACACACACACACACACATACACACACACAAGCATGCACACACACAAGCATGCGCACACGCACATGCACGCACATACATGCACACACACATGCACTCACGCACGCGCACAGACATACGCATATGCACATGCATGCGCGACCTCAGTGGCACTCTCTCACACAGAGACAAGGACACGCACATACCTTCACATATACATGCATGTGCACATGCATGCATGCACACATGTACACACACATGTACGCACACATGTACACACACATGTACGCACACAGGCACACCCGTATGCACACACATACACATTCACACTCACACACACCTCTGCACCTATACTAATACACACAAGCGCATGCAAACACACACACACACACACACACACACACACACACACACACACACACACACACATACACACATACATACGCAAGCACATGTACACACATACAGGCAAAGCTAGAGAGGGAGCAGAACAAACATCATAAGATGCAAAGGATATAAACGTACTCCCAGTTCATGTGATGCAAAGCATATAAACGCACTCCCAGTTCATCTTGAATACAAGTATTTTCTGAGAAATTCCATAAAAATAGAAAAACCATTTTGGGCCATTATAGCCATTAGTAATGGCTATAAAAATCTGGTAAAACAAAACATAGGGCATCATCCGTGACCCATAATGAGCATATCTACAAATTCTCAGAAAGATCGGCCAAGATGTTTTGTCTGGAGCGAGTGGAACACATTTTGACAACTGACAGACACACAGACAGCATTTCTTCGTTCCTATTGTAAAGTACTCCATGCTCTATAAGAACTGGGAGTATGAAACCAAACTAGAGGATATTCTAATGTCAAGGACATTCAGCAGAACAATTAAACACACTTGCACTACTAAAGTCACACTTGAAAGAAAACTGAAGATTGATTTATTGAAGTAAAGTTGAATGACTGATCAAGAATAATGATTAGTGAACACTGGAAACGAAGATGCTCAATCAATAAATGAAGGAACAAAATTCTATGTGATGCTGAATCAATAAATGAAGGAACAAAGTTCTATGTGGAGAGTACGCAAAATGGAGATGCGGATACTTGAACTGAACTATGATGTCAAACAAACCAGAATACTGAGTAAGACTGAACAAAACAACGCCCGCACTTTCTAACACACTCGCACAGCCATCCAAACCCTCTAGTAAATAGCCTCTAGTACGCAGCCAAAAATCTTTTTTATCATCAAAACCTAAACTTGTAAAGATTCTGCATTTAAAGAGACAGACATGCATTTAAGGGGATGGGGGGGGGGGGGGGGGCAGGAATATGAGTGGGTGGGAGTGAGGACATGAAGGACTACCTTCCAATGTGTGCGATGTGTTTTGTTTGGATAGTTCCTCCAAAATGGAGATCAAAATGACCAGCAAAGGACGGCTGTTTTGTTCTGTTCAGAGCTCATCAGGCTAGAAACTTGATCCGGTTAGCTGATGAGAAGCACTTCCATGTAAGCAAAAAAACAAACAAACAAAAACCAAAAACGAAAAAAATTCTGGAAATCAAGTAGATCCTCCTGCCAATAAGTTGAAGTCCCATAGCCTTAGGCCATAGAGGCAGTTAACTGTCAATGGTTCACGGCCCAAGGCACAGCATAGCATTATGGAAGACGGCGCTCATCCTTCTCATTACTGTTGGGTGGACCGAGAAGGTTTTCAAGGCGTGAGTGCCCACAAATTGTTCAAAGTCACAACCATCAGTTCTACTGGCAAATGCTTCAAGCATTTGACTACTGACACCTCTGTACACATGTCTGTCAGTCTGTCTGGCTGGCTGTTTGTCTTATCTCTCTTTCTCTCTCTCTCTCTCTCTCTCTCTCTCTCTCTCTGTATATATATATATATATATATATATATGTATGTACATATATACAGACAGACAGACAGAGAGAGACAGAGAGACAGACAGAGGGACATATATGTATACATCTACACACAGGGAGACGGTGCTCCCATCCCCCCTCTTGGAAGTGAAAGCACCCCAGACACAGCTACAACTACCACAGGCAGCAGCAGTGAGGACGACACAAGGCCGATGTCATCACGCCCATTCAGTGTCCAGATGGAGGTGGACGTCATGCAGGTGATGCTGACCTTGGCCTCCTTGCTGTCCCGCACCTGGCATTTGGGGTTACCTCGCGCTGTTGTGTAAGAATCTGTCTCGGATGTGTGTCTGTGTATGTTCATTATTTAACATGTTAGTGACTGACTGCATGTGTATATTGGTAGTCAGTCAGCAGTGCACACGGACGAACGACAAGTATTAACCGTTCAAGGTACAAAACTGGTGTTTTCTTTCATCGTAGGCACATTTGGTGGCAATTAAGTTGCTTCCTTTGTTAGGGTTAGTACTGTTTGGGAATGTGAGGTTTGAATGCACAATTTTTGTTTGTTTGTTTGTTTTTTGTGTGTGTGCAATTTTGAAATAAAAATGGATCGAAAAATGCCCGATGTTGAGAGGAGAAATTGTTCATCTGCTAGATCTTGACAAGCCTGGGGACAGGGATTCTGATAAGTTCCTTTTGCCTCAAGAAAGTGATAGTAGTAGTGAAAGTGATGAAGGAGATCATGTAGAAATTGCATCAGTGTCAGATTTTACTTTATGACAGCCAAAACAAGTGAACAGAATGACCGTGACAGGGCTAGGGATGTTCAACGCTTGCCTCGGACTCAAGATCAGGCAGTCAAGTTATAAATACCACATCTGAAGTCGGCATCTATTTTTCATTAAGCATGTCACATTTGGTGTTGATTACACTCTATATCTAGTCACAGTAATGTTTAGTCCCAAAGCAGGGCTCAAAATGCCCATCCATTTCATTGTCCAGGTCAACTAAGCCTTCTTGCGGACAAGTGGAAATACTGTCTCCACCTGTCCGATGGACAACTAATTTTTTTTACATCAGTGAAAGGGTGGCTGAGCAGCCAGCTTCAGTGCAGACTGATTGTGCTTCCATCATCCCTTTTTTTTTCACTTCCCCAGACTTCCAGCACCCCAACTCCCCCCCCCCCCCCCCCCCCCCCCCCTGCCCCATCCCACCCTGGTTTTCCTCACAAGGGCACTCACTCCAGCAGAGTGCTGTTTAATTAACACAGACGAGGCTTGTTCTAGTTAAAAGGTCAGTCGGTGTGCCTGGTCAGTACGGAAACTTCAGGTGTGCTCCCTTTACTTTTGCAAGAACATGGAGTTGAAGTCGACTTTGGAATTGTATGTGTAGTGAAGACAGAGAGGGACAGAGACAGAGAGAGTGAGAGAGAGAGTGAGAGACACAGAGAGAGAGAGAGAGAGAGGGAGGGAGCAACGTGCAGATTTCATCATTTCAACTCGGTCCAGGAATGTGAGAATGGTGAAAGCATGACAATTTTTTTTTTTCTTAAACACTTTTATACACAGTGGGAAACATTTGTTCATCAACACTGTATGTAAGCTAGAACATTTGCTTATTTGTTCTCTTGCTGAAGACTTCATCAGACATGTACGTATACAGTGCGTGCCATCATTGAATCTTGTCTGTGACTTGTTACTGCACTACAGGTGGTTGCTTTTTATGACTCATCTCGTGGCATAAGCTGGGCAAGTAGAAGGTTTTAGGGGACAAGTATATTTTACTACTTGTCCTAAGGACAACTAAAACTGAGGAGTAAATTTTGACCTATACATAGCCTAACGGCCCAGATGCTCATTCCCTGTGAGATATTAACTCAGCTTAGCCACCATGATGGAAAAGAAGATTTCCCCTCAGTGTTTAGAAGTGACATCAGAATGAGGTGTTTGATGTTAGTCAGGTTTGGCTCTTTGGGAATGTACACACCAGTAGTTCTCAGTCCTTCGTCGCTGATCTGCAGGTTTCTCCACGCCGATCTTTTCAGTTTGTGGAGCCACTCGAGGACACCAGGATGTTTCTTATGCGGATAATACAGTATTCCATTAGGCCCAGGTGAAGATTTGGTTGTAGGTTTTCTGGACCACTTTCTTGACTTCATCCGGTGTTGGCAGCTTTCCTCTGTCGCTGCAGGCTGCACCAAGCCCTGGATGTCCAGTGGTGCTTGGCTCGGAGGGTTGGGATGTGTTTTCCTCAGATGCTGCTCAATTTTTTTTTTTTTTTTTTTTTTTTTTTTGTCCACTTTGAGTGTCTGTGTTTTAGGCTGCTCAGATAGTTTCCTGGCAAACCGGAAGAGGTCTTTGAAGAAGCAGTCTCGGATTTTCTTCTCCTTTCTGATTCTGGTTTGCTGTGGGCACTGTGCTGTGTGCACTGTGCTGTGTGCATGCATCCACCATGATCCTCCCAAGCCATTTCTTCTCAGCTTCTGAGGCAGCCTTCATTTGTTTCTTGAGATTCCTCTTTCACTTTCACATGAAATACATCTCTCTCTCTGGCTCCTGGATTTTTGAGGAGGTGTTTTCACCTTTGGCTGTTTCACTTCATAGACGTCCCTACAGTTTCCATATAATGTGTCAACGAATGTGGGCCAGCTTGTGCTGCGGTGTGCTCTTTCCTATAAGAGCATCCAGTTTGTTGACGTCCTTTTCACACAATGATTTCTAACGTTCTTCTTTTGCACTTGCAGGTGGTAAGTTGAGTTTCTGGTGTTTGGCATCAAGAGCCTGTACAGATTCCTGATCTGAATAATCATCCAATTTTTTCCTGTTAAACTAACGTTTCTTCTACCATACATACAAAAACATTCAGTACCTGATCCTTCACCGGACATCAGTTGAATTGCCGTTTGGAATGAGAAGTGCCTAGCGCCATCTTGTTTGGGGAAAGAGCAACCTCCGATTTGTCTCAAAACAACACTGTCAGAGAGAAAACAACATTTTGAGTCGATGGGAGAGTATTGCATATTATTAAATAGTCAAGCTAAATATCTGTGTAGTTTTACCTAGGATTGAAGTTTTCCCATCTGTTTGAAAGAAAAATCCACACCCTGCCGAAGTAACTTTGGTATGTCATGATTTGTAGGCATCGCATGGAGATTTGAAATTCAGCGCATCCTCATCACCGTCATCATCATCATCATCATCATCATCATTATTATTATTATCATTATCATTATTATCATAACTGCTACTTCTACTACTGCCATGTATTGCTCTTGTCATGCAGATTTGATGAGCTTCATTTTGCCAAGTTTGTGTCGCTGTACATGAAGCGAGTGTTCTTTTTTGACATCCACCCTCCGCTGGGCAAAATGCTGCTGGCTTTGGCAGGTCGGTGAGGAATTGCTTGAAGAGTACTTCCCCTTGTTGTTTCTGTGTGTGTGTGTGTGTGTGTGTGTGTGTGTGTGTGTGAGAGAGAGTCTGTCTCTGTCTGTCTATCTGTCTCTGTCTTTCTCTGTGTCTGTCTGTCTGTCCATCCCTCTCTCTCTCTCTCTCTCTCTCTCTCTCTCTGCTATGATGTGTCGTGATCATGGACCCCATGGTCATGTTTGTTTCCCTATTTTACATTATTTCTTTTTCCTGCTTTTAGAACCTTTATTTTGCTGATAACATGTATGTTATCTAATGTGTGTGTTGTGTGTGTGTGTGTGTGTGTGTGTGTGTGTGAGTATGTGTGTGTGTGTGTGTGTGTGTGTGTGTGTGTGTGTGTGTGTGTGTGTGTGTTAATCTCACTTGTTAATAATAATGAAGAAAAAAATAATAGTAATAATTAATATTATAAGTTTTATTATGATCATTATTATTGTTGTTGTTGCTGCTGTTATTAGTTGGAAGAAACTCTAGGGAAGGCTGGACAGCAGAAGGTCTTCAGAGAAGAAAGCCTCCTTAGACAAGTGTTTCAACCCTGAACTCTATTTGTTCTCTTAGGGGGCTGTGTCACATCCACGTCATGACTCCTAGATGCTTTCTGCTGTCAGAGAAACTTTTGGCGCTGCTGGGATTTGAACCCGCACCTCCTGGATGGCTGGACACTCCCAGTGGCAGGGTAGACTCCGTACAGTTTGTGATGTGAACGTCATGGGAGATGAATTACATCTAAACGTAGAATCTTCAGAACGCAACATGTTTCGAAAGCAACTTCTAAGTAATGTTTGCAAAAAAAACGTTTTTGATATTTGTAATGTGTGGTCATCTCTACAAAACATGCTGTTGAATTTAGCTCAGGTTGTCAAACGAATTAGGTGTACTTGGATCATTTTTCGTCTTGCCAGGTGCGTCTGTCTTTCAGTGAGTTGTGTTACTTCCACCCTGGAGGTTATGTTTTCACCTGTGTCTCACAGTCAGCAAGATTATGAAAACAATGTATGAATCAATTCTAATGCAGCTTGAGGGAAAGATGGAATGTGGTCCAAAGTTGAACGCATTTAGTTTTGTTGCAGATCCAGATCAAAAACCAGATCCTGGATGCGTTCATTAAGATTGTGGAAAATGTTCTGCTGAACGTGAACAGTCTGACTGTATTGATAAGGAATTGATCGTTAAATAGGAAGTCAGATATTGTCATGGAATATTAAGACTTTCTAGCGATGTAAACATTTTATATTGTCCTTTCTATTACAAATTAGTACATGGTAGCCGCTGTGGTAAAGCGGTTAGCATCACAGACTCCTGGCTGGGAGGTTGTAGGTTCGATTCCCATTTGTTTGCAGGATGTTTCTGCTCCAACTGGCTCTTATCTAGAGCTGAGTTTGCTATGGACTCCAGAAGACTGGTACCACAGATTGGAGTTTCATTCACTCAATGGATACATCTCTTTAAGTGTTGCTCATTTTTCTTCCTTTCTTTCTGTGTACACAGGCTGACACTCCTGCGGACACTGCCTGTATAAGACAGGCAGTGGAGTTTTGTGTGTATGACCGTTTTTTTTATCCCGCCATTAAGGCAGCCATACTCCATCTTCAGGGAAGGTGCATGCTATGTGTAACGTGTCATCCATACGAACTGCCAAACTGGCTTTCTCTTCCGAAAGTTGGTGATGGGATTTTACGTGTGTGCAAGATGTTGTGCGTGCGTTCACACACGGAAACTCGGTTTATCATCTCATTTGAAGGACTGTATGGGGAATGGAGTCAGAACCAACGTTAACTCCGAGGGAAAAATCCCCCTGTACCGAAATTCGAACCCGCAACCCCAGGATCACGAGTCCGATGCTCAACCAACTGAGCTATTCCGGCCCCTAAGTGTTGCTTAGATTTCCTGACCAGTACTGCAGGTATCTGTATATCTCAGGCCTGGTAGACACCGGGATGTATTATGAAAGTAAGCATAGAGTACAGCCCAGTCATTTAGTCT
Source organism: Conus canariensis (assembly GCA_033310375.1). Lineage (NCBI taxonomy): Eukaryota > Metazoa > Mollusca > Gastropoda > Neogastropoda > Conidae > Conus > Conus canariensis. Next base: position 21,055,473 of record CM065746.1, read on the forward strand.
CAAACCAGAATTAAAATTGTAGCATCATCTTCATCATCCTCATCCTCATCGATCAGCACAGGAAAACAAGTCTGAGATTGTGTGGCCCTTGATGTCGCATTCTCATGGTTTTGATTTCTTTTCTGTTTCTGTGCCTTGGTAGGGTTCTGTCAGGCTCACCCATATTGGCAAATTCAAGGAACTGTGATTGCAAGGACATGGTGGAACCCTCCAGTGGGAGAGCTCATGCATGCTGACTCTGTGACTGAGCAATTATTGCCGTCAGTAGGGGGCTTAATAGGTGGTATCCTGCATATGTTGGATGAGAGCAGGCGCCACTGAACTTCACTGAAGTGACTCTGCAGCAGTGCCTTGTCTCCTCTCGTGGGTTGCCTCATGACAACCTGACACTGACTGCTCCTAGTCAGCTAGTGTTGCCGAGACTGTGGAGAGGCAGGTCAGGCTGTGACTGTGGATGGGGAGCCAAAATGAGCAGGTGGCACAGATGATGAGATGGCTAAAAAAAAAAGAAAAAGGAAAGTACATGGGAAATTATTTTTTCAGCCTGCACCATCCAATGAACGATACAGACATTGACAAATTTTGTGTTTTCCATATCTTGTCTGAAAAAGGAAGTCACTCAATAAGTCCATAACAATGAATATGGACTGAAAGAGTGACTTCCACCTGGTGAAAATCAGTTTGGTGTAGCAGAGGTCTATCCTCTCTAAAGTGTCGTTTTATCATGATTTGTTTACGTCTCGTAAAGATCGCATTGTATTCTTCTTGCCCCGCTCAAAGCTGAAAGGTGAGTGAAATTTTAATGTTCTGACCACTGTCACGTTCTGAGGAGGAAATTGTATCCTCTGTCTTGTTTGACAGGAGTACTGAATTTGCTTCTCAAAGATCAGCGGGTACACGAATGATTATGAGAAAGGGGTAAGCATTAAGTTTTCATAGCTGTAACTCGTAAGACCAACAAGTTTATGAATATTCTTCATTTCTTTCTTTTTTTTTTTCTTTATACAACGTTGTTCAGTTTGTCCAGTTACCTGAAGTTGTCATGCCGCTTCGCTTACAGGCAACTATGCGGGCTTTGAAGGAGAGGTCAAATTTGACCGCATTGGGGCGGAGTTCCCTCCCTCTGTGCCCGTGGAGGCGCTGCGCTGCGTCCCAGCGGTGCTGGGGAGCCTAGTGGTGCCCCTGGTCTACCAGATCGCTGTGGAGCTCCGACTGTCCCGCTGGGCCGCTGTGCTGGCTGGGAGCTTTGTTTTGCTTGGTATGGGTGTGGCTGTGTTTAGGACCTGTTTTGTGGAGCATGGCATCCTTTACTCAGGAAGAGTAGTGTTTACTTTTCCCCCTGATTTTCTCTGAAATAGTGTGGGTTTTTTTTTCTATAAATAGATAAATGAAATAGTGAGAAAAAGTTTTTCTCAATGAATGAATAGTGGGGGGAAAAAAAGAGACAAAAAGAAGGAAAAAGACTGGGAGGTGAAAAAAGAGGATCAAGAACTTTGTGAACATGTGTGGGAAAAGTTGCCTTCACAGTTGGATGAAATGGACTAAAAGTATAAATGTGCTTTTTTTTCTAGAACTAAATCAGTCCCCAAGATCAGTGTGGTATTTTCTTTGTAAAAAAAATAAAAACAATGAATGAATGAAATAGTGAAAAAAGGAAAGAAAAGAGATCACACACACACACGCACGCATGCACGCACGCACGCATGCAAGCACGCATGCACACACACACACACACACACACACACACACACACACACACACACACACACACACACACACACACACACACACACGCGAACGAATGAATGAACGAACGAGAAAAGAGGATCGACAACTTTTTGAATGCACATTAGGGAAAATGCTGATTTCACACTAGGATGAAATGGAACAAAAATTGAGTTGTGCATTTTTCATACAACCAAATCAGTCCTCAAGATGAATATCATAGTTGGAAATGTGATGTAGGTGCTATGAACTATAATTCAGCAGTCTCATGTTTGAGAACAAATCACGCAGAAAGGTGTGAGAAGTGAATTTTTCCTGCGATTTGTAAAAGACGTTTTCTTGCCATTTTTTTTAACGCCATTTTGGTATGTCAGAGAATCTGCAGAAACAGACTTTCTACCGCTAATCTCACATACACACGCGCGTGCACACACACACACACACACACACACACACACACACACACACACACACACACACACACACACACATGCATGCTTGTGCACTCACACACACGCACACATGTGCATGCGCACGCGCGCACACACACACACACACACACACACACACACACACACACACACACGTACACACATACACACACTCAAGTGCACACATACACACACTCGCACGCATGCATGCATGCATGCACTACGCATGCATGCTTGCACACTCTCACACACACCACACACACACACACATATACGCATGAGCACGCACTCACACACACACACACACACACACACACACACACACACACACATGCTCATGTACACACCCATGCACACACACACACACACACACACACACACACACACACACACACCAAACGCACACACACCACACATCATACTTAAAGAGACTCAGCTTTATCTATATGGCAATGGATGATGATGCATTTCAGACAACACTCTCCTGGTCCAGTCACGCTTCATGCACACACGCCCATGCACACACGAACACACTCACAAACACATAAAACACACACACCACACACACATCACTCTTAAAGAGATTCGGCTTTATCTGTATGGCAATGGATGTTGATGCATTTCAGACAACGCTCTCCTGGTCCAGTCACGCTTCATGCTGATGGAGGGCATGCTCATCTTCTTCTCCTGCCTGGCTCTCCTGGCCTACCTCAAGTTCAGGAACCTCTGCCACAGGTCAGACAGCTCCCCAGGCCATAGGTGTCAACCAGTGTGTTTTGTCTGTATACCTGCACAGGAAAATCAGTATTTGGGGCATATTGCAAACATACTGTCATTTGTAAATGGGAAAAGCAGTTTGTACAGGCCAATAAAAAAATCTTTAAAAAGAAAGAGAAAAAAAGAAAGAAAGAAATCACGGTATTTCCTCAAACCATACAATGGAAACTTGTACCAGCATTTTGAGGCTGACAGCAGACGACGCCTGTCACAGAATCGACCTACCTGCATTCTGGCCTACAATGAAATGTCACCTCTGGGTTATTGAACTGTGACAGTGTTAATTCATATCGCACATGCGCATTTCCTGGCTTCCAGTGTCCTCATCAGGTAGTGTTCTGTTACAATTGTTCGGTTTAATAAGACTTGGTGGTAGATTATAAGGCGATGTGTTTGTTCAGTTTAATGAGACTTAGGGGTGGAATATAAGGACATTCACAGCTGAATAAGAGGGTAAGAAGCCCCAAGACACACAGCGGTTGACACCTGTGCCATAGCGTGTATTAATTTGTTTTGTTTTGCAGTGAGGAAAATGGAACAGAGGTCACCATGAAGGAAGGGCAGGGATTTGATGTCAGTCTTGTTTACATGACGCGTCACTGTCTGTGTGCTGTCAATATTCTGCCCTCCCACTTACTCCAGCCGCTACCCCCTGTCCAACTCTTTTGATGTCTGGTAGCCATAAGGGTACCCGCCCAGAGTAGACCCTGCCCCACCCCTGAATCACTTCAGTGGTACTGGTTGATGGTGGTTCTGATTCCATGTACCCTGAGCACCGCCAGCAAAGTCACCTGCAGATGATGCTAACTGCTCGGTCGTTTTGCTGCCACAGGTGGCGTGCACCCTTCTCTAAAACACTTGTGTGTGTTTATGCGGATGTCGGGTTTCTTCTTTGACTTTGGTGTCAGAGTTACTGAAAATAAAGAGAGGTTTGTTTGCAGAGCAGAGTGAACACCATGTGCAGAATTTTTTTTTTTTTTTTTTTTTTTTTTTTTTTTACACATGGATCTGTCTTAAGAATTGAACACATCAAATGTTTGTGAAGTTTTGTAAATTTGCCACTTTATGAATTTCTTTTTCATGTTGATGTTTGATAGTTGATGAAGTGTGTGTGTGTGTGTGTGTGTGTGTGTGTGTGTGTGTGTGTGTGTGTGTGTGTGTATTTGTGTGTGTGTGTGTGTGTGTGTATAGGGCCTTGTCAGTGCAGTGGTGGTTCTGGCTGGCTCTCACTGGAATCAGCTTTACCTGTTCCCTGAGGTATGTAGTGTGTTAACCCTTTCTGTTCACCAAGGTATATAGTGTATTAACCCTTTCTGTTCCCCGAGGTACATAGTGTATTAACCCTTTCTGTTCCCTGAGGTGTGTAGTGTATTAACCCTTTCTGTTCACTGAGGTATTAGTGTATTAACCCGTTCTGTTCACTGAGGTATGTAGTGTATTAACCCTTTCTGTTCACTGAGGTATATAGTGTATTAACCCTTTCTGCTCACTGAGGTATGTAGTGTATTAACCCTCTCTGTTCACTGAGGTATGTTATGGAATAACTCTCTCACTCTCTTGCTATCATCTTCAGCACCCTCTCAGTGGCATACTGCTCATTTCGGCTCCCTTGCACAGCCACATCCAGGCCTGATCTGTCGCAGTCCCAGCACCAGCTGTCCTTAGGGAGCTATCAGCTTCAGGATGCCCAGACAACCTGGCCAGTGAGATTCTGTACTGATGCTTAGTCACTTCTGTTGTGTACGTTGATGCCAGTTCTGATTCCATGTACACAGGAAGAAACCTCCTGCTGAGTCCCCTATGCTGATGACACACAGCCGATGGTAATTGCTTAGTAATTGCTTAGTTGAGGATCTAGACCTAGAGGGTATGCCCCTCTGGAGGGTGCCACTATGTCCCTCCAGTGAACAGGTCCTGTGAGGTTGCTGACATGGGGCAGTTTCATTCAAATGAGTTCACCATGTGCCTGAATGTGAGGAGGAAATCGAAAGTAAGGTCACCATGAAAGCAGGGCATAGAAGGCTGTAGAATCTGAGATGTGTGTGTGTGTGTGTGTGTGTGTGTGTGTGTGTGTGTGTGTGTGTGTGTGTGTGTGTGTGCATGCATGCATGTGTGCGTGCACGCGCACGCACATGTGTGTGTGTGAACAACACTGTCAGAGGTATATCCACCAAGGAGATGAAACAGGACCATCTTTCCTGTTGGGGCGTTATTACATGTGACAGATCTGGGTAGGAGCTGTTCAGGGCTGAAAAATCCCACAAGTATATACAACTGATGTGATTTGAACCCATAACCCACCAGCTGCATCTTGTGACAGGAACCACTGGGCACAGTGCCTGGGTTGTGTATTGACCTTTGGCCAGGCAGACAATCGGCCCGATATTCATCACCGATGAGGGTCATTCCTGCCATGCACAAAGCGATGTTTAGGCATCTTGACTGAAAAGACCTTTTTTCTTACTGTTCTGTATTGTAATAAAGCATTCTCAAAAGGATTACAGTTCTCTTTGATTTTCAGATGGTTTATGCAGGAGCATTTTGAAATTTGAGCAGAATTCAAACTTGGTGAGCGTTTTTTGTTGTTGTTTGTTTGGTTTTCCTAATCTGAGAAAAGTGAGTGTTTCAGCATTCAGCAAATATTGAAGAAACAGACGCATGAATTAGATCAGGAGTTTTTAAGGGTTTTTTTTTTTTGTTCTGATTTGTTTTGTTTTTCAGTTGTTTGTGTAATAAGGCAATGTCGAAGCCATAGGAACGAATGATTTCTTTTTCTTTTTTTTTTTTTAACTCATGGCTGGGTTTATTTGTTGTTCATTTGAGACCAAGTATTGAAGCAGGGTACCGTTGGTATGTTGTGCAGTATCAAGTATTCAGGGACGTTCACCGCACTCCTCATTCTGTTCATGATTGCCAAGGACTACTGGTCACTGCTGGACGATATATCACTGTCAGATGTAGGTGATGTAGATCTCCTTTTATGGTTTCTGTGTGTGCGTGTACCTGTGTGTGTGTACCTGTGTGTATGGATGTACCTCTGTGTGTGTGCCGTGTGTGTGTGTACCTGTTTACGTGTGTGTGTGTGCATGTGTATGTGTGCGCACATGTATGCATGGACATTTGTGTATGTGTGGAGGAGTTTATATAGATATATATATAGATATATACATGCTAGGGAGAGGGCCATAAAAGGAGTGTGTCTGAACAGTGCATCCTTGTCAGGGCCAAACGGTGCAGGTCTGAAGGGGAATGAATGTGAGTTCTGACTAGACAAAACGTTTGAAAAAAAAAAAGGAATTCAGCTCTCACAACAGATGTTGAGTACCTTGTGTATTCAGAGGTGCTAGCTCTGATGGAGGAACGAATTTCTGACCTCCATTGATTTTTGGTGTGCCTTTATCCAAACCGACCCACACTGCATTAGGCACAGAGTAAGGTCAGGCAGTTGAAAGAAAATAAAGTTCCAGACCTTATAGCTGATAAATAGTAGCGCTTTGTGAACACACACTCGGGGAATTTGGCCTGTTTGGAAGCCATGTGTTACATTCTTGCAGGTGTCATTGCTGAAACAGCTGCTGGCGCGGGTTTTGATGTTGGTGTGTGTGCCATTTGGGGTGTACCTGACTGTGTTCTATGTACACCTGTCCCTGTTGACCAAAGCCGGGCCTCATGATAACGTCATGACCAGCGCTTTTCAGGCCAGTCTGGAGGTAATCATTGCTCTGCAGGGTTCTGATGTTTTTGTCTTTGTTTGCTTGTTTGTTTGTTTGTTTGTTTTCAAATCGGTGAAGATGACATGTTTTATCAAAGTGTACAAAATGGCTCACTACTTAGGAGGTAATGTCTGTCCGTGTGTTGCTTTCTTGTCTGTCACCTTGTCTGTACCTTTTTTTGTCTGTCAGTTCCCTGTGTCTGTCCTCCTCAATTCAGGGTTTGTTTTTTAAGAATTAATTTTTCAGGAGTGAACGGAGAAAACAAAACTCTCAAAAAGGGGAACAACATAACAGTTTTGCAGTTGGCTAGGCTGTATGGCAAGTATCACATATCACAAATTAAGAATTCTTTTTGGAACGAAGAAAAACATTGTTTTCCCCTCACTTGCCCAATCATGTTAAGTGCTCTAACCCAATTTGGGAGCAGGTGACAACAAAAATGGAAATAAATAAATTGAGCAACAGGGTTATTCTTCTCAAAATCCAGAAGAGTGAGTTCCCTTAGAGGGGTGTGAGCCAGACACATCCAAAGTTTTTCTCTGATTTTTCAGCAACAACAAAAGTAGATTTCCATGGGGTTTTTTTTTTTCCCTATACTGAGCATGTAAACTAACAACTAAAAATAAACACCAACATAATCAATGTCATTGGCTGCAGGGAGGCCTCGCCGCCCTGACCGAAAATAAACACCAACATAATCAATGTCATTGGCTGCAGGGAGGCCTCGCCGCCCTGACCAAAGGGCAGCCACTCCATGTGGCCTATGGCTCTCAGATCACCCTGCGTCACACGGCCAGCATCGGGGGTGGTCCCTGTTGGCTCCACTCGCACTCCCACGTCTACCCCATGCGCTACCCAGACGGGCGTGGAAGCTCCCATCAGCAGCAGGTGACATGCTACGTGTTCAAGGACGTCAACAACTGGTGGATCGTCAAACACCCCGACAGGTCAGGATTCGAGCTGTTGCTGCTGCTGCTTCTGTTATTAGAATGAACAGGACAGTACCAGTGTTGTTGTCACTTTTTGTCTCCATAACCAAATATACTGTGAGCTTAGTATGTGTGTGCTTTTTTTATTAATGTTTTTGCCAGCGACTGTACCATATCTACCTCCTGTAAACATTTTTCATCTGATTTAAGATTTTACGGAAGAAAGATTTTTAATGAAGTTTCTGGTGCGTTTGTAGAAGATGTAATTTAAAGAGATGTGTGAAAGTTTTTTTTGTTTGTTTTTTTTTTTTTTTTTTTTTAAAGATGACTTGTGAGTTGATTTTAACGTGGTGACAGCCCTGATGTGGCCTTTTGTGGTCGGCTGGGCTATAAGCAACATTACCTTACCTTACCCTTGCATTTTCACCGTATGTCCTGTGACTCACATGAATATTTTTCAAAATGTAATTTCACCAAAATTGCGTTTGTATCCAGTTAACGTGGAATTTGATGTAATGGTCAGTCTTAGCAAAGAAATCATTTTACCTCGTTTGTTTATAGTCTGATTGATTAAATGATCATAATTAAATGAACAAAATCATCTCCATTAGTTGGTCACATTTCTTGGAGGTGCTTACTTGCCAAAGAGCAGAAAACAATCATATCCCCAGTTCCAGTGTCATGTGTTCGACAGACACACACTTGCCAAAGAGTAAAAAAGCAACTCCACGCCCACATACGTGGGTGTAGAAGAGTTTCTGATTGTTCACTGAATCCAGATTCGTATTTCTTACGGGAATAAGAAACTAAAGGTCAGGTATCTAGAGGATGTATTGATGAGAGAGAGAGAGAGAGAGAGTGCACAGAGAGAGAGAATTAATGAGAGAGACAGGTAATTACAAAGGTAGGGAGAGACAGAGTTTGGATTTGAGGAAGGGGAGCCAGCAAAAGAGACAGAAACTTGACTAGCAACAACTAAAACATCTGAAAGAACAAAACGTTGGAAGAGAAGGGGCAGCAGAAGAGAAAGAAATAAGCAAAAGAGAGAGCTTCAGGAAATTACTAAGAAAGAGAAATCATTACAAAGAGAGAGGGAGAGAAAAACAGTGCATTAAAAAAAAAAGACAGTCAAAGATTAATGTGCAAGAAAAAGAGAGAAAGAAAATGGCTAGGAGAAAAAGAAAAATGAGCACATGTCTGTTGCATGTCTGTTCTGCAACACTGTATTTTTACAAATACCAGTGATTTGTACTCATTTTGTTTCTGTTGTTGTATTTGAATACAATGTTATCTTGCTAGCTATGATTTCAGCCATTTTCAACACAGAAACAGTTCGATTTGAAGAAAATAAAGACATAAAGATTATGTGCCTGAAAGAAGCAGGACATGTGGACAGTGGATGTATGGTGAAAGGTACAGACTTTCTTTTCCCTAGAACATCTTTGCTTTTGTCATTGCAACGTTTACCTCCAGTATGGACTCTTGTAAGGTGTTTTTTTTTCTGAACCAGTTTTTTTTTTTTTTTTTTCAATTTAGAAAAGCTGTTCTGGGAACAGAAGACTGAGCTTTCTCCTTCATCTGCAGCAGGAGACGCTGTGTTTCAGTTATGGAAGCGGTGTCTTAAGTCACTGCTGTCTGTGTTCTTTAGGGACTGCAGGTCAACAGATGTGGTCATGATGTCTTCAGACCTGCTGGTTGCAGAGTTGTTGCAATAGTTAACAGTCCTGAACAGCAGGGCCACTCACAGATACCAACTCTAATTTTCTTACATACTCAAGCTCTCTGCTGTGGGCGCAAGTTCTGAATTGATGATGGGGAGTTAGGAGATTCAACAGGAGGTGTGATTTTTTTCTTTTTTTTTTTTTTTTGTTCCCTGTCCTATTTTCTGTGCAGCCTCAGCGGTATTGCACCACGCCGCTCATTCTGACCCCCTGTCCACAGCCACAGCCTGGCCCGGCCGCAGGTGTGACTTTGTTCAGGCTGGCTAAGTTTGAGTGACTTGAACGCATAAATGTTGTCTTGATGAAGAGCTTAGTTGCTGCTCTTTTGGGAGTGATGCCAAGACTACAACTGCAGAAAACAAGCCATATCCCTAATCCTGTCACAGCAGAAAACAAGACATATCCCTAATCCTGTCACAGCAGGAAACAAGACATATCCCTAATCCTGTCACTGCAGAAAACAAGACATATCCCTAATCCTGTCACTGCAGAAAACAAGACATATCCCTAATCCTGTCACTGCAGAAAACAAGCCATATCCCTAATCCTGTCACAGCAGAAAACAAGCCATATCCCTAATCCTGTCACAGCAGAAAACAAGCCTATCCCTAATCCTGTCACTGCAGAAAACAAGCCATATCCCTAATCCTGTCACAGCAGAAAACAAGCCATATCCCTAATCCTGTCACAGCAGAAAACAAGCCATATCCCTAATCCTGTCACAGCAGAAAACAAGCCATATCCCTAATCCTGTCACAGCAGAAAACAAGCATATCCCTAATCCTGTCACTGCAGAAAACAAGACATATCCCTAATCCTGTCTACAGCCTTTGGAATGTGACTTAAACTGCATGAGCTCTGGCTGATAACTGGACCCTGTTGAGCACAACTTCTTCTTAATAGCTTATCCTTAAGAACCAAAGGCTTTGGGATGTTCAATGTGTGTGTGTGTGTGTGTGTGTGTGTGTGTGTGTGTGTTGTGGTGTATGTGAGTGTGTATGTGTGTTTGCGTGTGTGCATGCGTGTGTGTGTGTGTGTGTGGTGTGTGTGTGTGCGTGTGTGTGTGTGTAGAAGAATAAAACGATAATGTCAGCTGTGTGTCTATGCAGGAACAGTCTGTTGGTGGATGAGCCGCCCCAGCCAGTGAAACACGGAGACATTGTGCAACTGGTGCATGGCATCTCCAGTCGAGCCTTGAACAGGTTAGTATGTGACCCACTGCTCCCCCCCCCCCTCCCCCCTCCCCGCCCAACACTTCCGATGTAACTTGCTGCGTTTTGAGTGAAGTTTTATGAACGTCCCTCACCATGGTCAGTGTTTTGCCTTTACTTTCTCTGCTGTTTTGGTTTATGTGAAGATACATACTGGAAAGTTAGTGTGTTTGGCAGATGAGGGAGGAGGGGGGGGGGGGGAGGTGAGGGTGGAGCGTAGTGGGGGAGAGATGAGGGGTTTAGGCGTGATGTGTCAGGGTGTAGTATGTTCGTGTTGCAGTGACAGTGTGGCAGCATTCATTGAGTTGCAGTGTATTGTGTCAGCATTGGTTGGTCTTGTGTGTCAAAGTGATGACATTATGGCATTGTTTGTGTTTTTTTGCAGCAGTGATGATGTGGAAACATTCATTGCTTTCTTTTACAGTCGCTATGCGGTACCATCTTTTGTGGGTTTTTTTTTTTAAGCAGCGATGTCGCAAAAACATTCAATGTGCTTTTTGTTGCAGTCATGATGTGGCAGCCCCTGTCACTCCACAAAACCAGGAGGTGTCCTGTTACATTGATTACAACATCTCCATGCCCACCCAGAACCTGTGGAGAGTGGTCAGTATCCCGGAGGACCACTACTTCTCACTCTACAAAGGGATACTTTTTTTTTCTCAAACTCTAACCTTGGTGCCGTTTGCTAGGAAATGTTCTGTCTGTGACCAAATTAGCTTTGGCAACCAGCCATGCAGACCAGCTCTTCTGTGATCTTCAGCCATATCCATGTCAACACAGCTCAAAACGTGGATCATCCAGTATGGACTTCAGTCCACGTCAGGCACGACAGATATGCAGTGTCGTATTGAATTCAACACTAATGTTCATAACGTATACAATCGCATGCACCTCAACTGTTGTCATCAGAATTGATGAAAGAAAAAAGTCACCCAAATTACTGTCGATCACAGTGCTGAACTGTTTACAAAGTGTATGATATTGAAAAAAAAAAAAATGGAGATCAAGAAAAGGATTTGGAGTTGTTGATGGTGAGGGACAGTTTAGAAATGGAGAATTAAAGAGGTAAGTTCTGACTTGCAGATGTAAGGGGAAAAAAAAATGCCCACTTATTGCTGAGTTAGAAATGCAGGTAGCTATTTGCACTTGTTTTTGCCAGCCCACTGGATTCTAATCGAAGTGTACAATTTGATCCAGTCATCATGATACTGATCATACAGCCCCTTTTTTTTTTCAACTGTATGTTGCATGTTTGATTAGACACATTTAGTCTGCAACTTTGGGGTGTATTCTTGATGCAGTGGATTATCAATTTTCATCTTGTTGATGGATGTTTGGTGTGATCTTGTGCGTGTAGCCTCAGCTGAAGACTGGAAAGATCATTCACTTTGTTGTCGTTAGCACCACCTCAATGGATGTAACAGATTTGGCCTTAAAATCAAGACGTGACATTTACTCCTGGACAGTATCTACTTAAGATGCATGGTCTTTAGGCGTCTGCTGTTGATCAGTTCAGGCAATCAGCAGTGAAAATATCATCAGTTAAAAGTGGAACACCCTTCTGCTGTCTTTAGCTCAATTCTACATACGTGATCAGAGATGTAGCAGCTGTGTTAAAGACTGATGTCAGTGAGTTTGTATTCATATGCTTGCAGGCCATTGTGAATCATCTGTCAGAGGGGGACAGATGGCACACGATTTTTCGTACTTTCCTTTATAGATTTATCCTATCTTCTCTGGAGAACAGATGGCACACGATTTTTCTTATTGTCCTTTACAGATTTATCCTATCTTCTTCGGAAGGACAGTCCTTCACTAACATGAATGCGACTCAAAAAGTTTTACTGGGGAGTTAAATAAATCCACTCAGTGCTCCCTTCTTGATCCGACTTACCACTTCTGATGAATACATCATATCCATTTGAGCAAATAACGTCAGTTGGTATTTCTTTCTGTCCTGGGTGTAAGATAGACACCCCTCTGAAGTTCAGGCCGTAGACTGTCCCCATCTCAACTTACTTACCCACTTATAGTAAATGGAATGTTCAGTCATTGTTTCTGACTCTGGATATGTAGATTTGGAATGAATACCTCAGTTTTTATTCCTAAAAATTCGATTTTAGCTTCTTTGTCATCTTCTACTGCCTCAATGTGTGTGTGTGTGTGTGTGTGTGTGTGTGTGTGTATGTGTGTGTGTGTGTGTGACAGGACATTGTGAATCGTCAGTCAGAAGGGGACAGCTGGCAAACAATTCAGAGCCAGGTGAGGCTGATCCACCTCAGCACTTCCACAGCCCTGAGGGTAAGGGTGTGTGTGTGTGTGTGTGTGTTTGTGTTTGTGTGTGAGTGTGTTGTTTATGTGTGTGTGTGTGCATGTGCATGCATGGGTTTGTGTACAGTTGTCCATGCATGCATGTATCACATTAAGTGTGTATCTGTGTGTGTGTGTGTGTGTGTGTGTGTGTGTAACATGCGTTTATTGTCATTCAGTGCATATTTTTATGTATGTCTTTCACACGTGTGTGTTATATTGTTGACAGGTATATTTGTGTGTGTGACATATTAATCATTTTGGGTATAGGTATGTGTGTGTGTGTGTATGTTTTCAGATCACGGGAAAGCAGTTACCTGAGTGGGGTTTTCATCAGTTGGAGGTGACAGCAGACCGCATCATCAATCAGAGAGACACAGTGTGGAACGTGGAGGAACACCGCTACAGCAAGAGTAAGCGGTGACCACCTGCCACAAAGTGGGGCTTATGGGATTGAAATGCGTGGGGTTCATAGGAATTTTTCGGTATAAGGTTCACAATGCAAAGAAAGGCAACATTTTGGAATCTGACTGCCAAGTTGTGATTGAATTCTGATCGCCAGGTTCTCTTTGGTTTTAGGCAACATTTTGGAATCTGACTGCCAAGTTGTGATTGAATTCTGATCGCCAGGTTCTCTTTGGTTTTTTTGACCGTGTCTTCTTTTCCTGTCCAGAAGTTAGAGAGTGTTGATAGTTTTGGGGAGGGGGGGAAGTGTGGGGGTGGGGTGTGTTGAAGACGGTGTTTAGGGATGTAGTCCCATAATTGAAAAATGCTGAGGCAGAACCACTGTGGACGAGGGACAGTTAACTGCCAAACAAGTGAAATTGGCAAGGTCAGGAGTTTTCAGTGAAAAGTTCGTCGCAGACAGGGTGACCATCATTTTGTTGTGTTGCTCAGTTTTTTTTCTTTTTTCGTTTGGAGGGGGGAGGAGAATAATGGGGAGCTAAAAGATGTGGACTGATTACCCCCCCCCCCCCTCCCCAACTGCCGCTTTATAGCTATCCTCCCAATATTCCCCTACAAACTTCAGTTGTTTGGTAATCTCTGTCTCACTTTGTTACCTCCGACAAGAAGGTTATCATTCATACTTGTAGGTCGGTTGACACGCTTATTTGTCTGACACCAAGATCATGCAAAAACTGGTTGAACTGATTTTAACAGAACTTGCTGAAAAGTGGAAAATCCATTAAATTTTGATACAGAGCCATGTCGCAGAACCAGACCCAACAGCAGTTTTAGAATCTGAACAACAAGATTATGACAACTTTTCCACTGACAGTTATCAACTCGGAGGTAACTGCTGCGAAGTGATAACAGTCTCGTAAGTAGAACATTTCCATGGAATACTAAAACTTTCCAGGTTTATAAACATTGACGTTTTTTGTTGGTTTTTTTTTTACTTTCCGGTCGAGAAAAAAAAAACTGAATGGGAAATAACTTTGAATGCATACCTATCATTATGTAATTTTCATCAAATGAACTGTCTCAAAGGATGGATCCCCAGAATGTGTTTTACCTTGGTGGAAGGTCTGTGGAGTCTAGAGGGCCATTCTGTTTTTCCTTACTTCAGTAGGTAAAAAAAAAAAAAGCAAGTTTGTAATTTCTGAGAGGGATGACAGCAGACAAATAAGTCCGCATCATCACAAATGAACAGCCTGTAAATAAATAAAGCAATCAACCATCAAACATATTCTGTTCATGATAATCTACTTTCTGCCATTTTCAGGGAATGGCAAAGAAGGGGAGAGCATGGCAGATGTGGATGCTAACGAATTGATTCCCTTGGAGCCGACAAAGCTGTCGTTCTTCTCCAAGCTGTGGGAGCTTCAGCTGAAGATGTTCACCTCGCGGCAGGACACGGAGCTGGAGCACAAGTTCAGTTCCACGCCGGCGGAGTGGCCTCTCATGGTCCGCAACATCGCGTACTGGATGAGTCCTTCAGATAATGTGAGTGTGTGTGTGTGTGTGTGTGTGTGTGTGTGTGTGTGTCCGATAATGTGTGTGTGTCTGTGTCCAATAACGTGTGCGTGTGTGTGTCCGATAATGTGTGTGTGAGTGTGTGTGTGTCCGATAGTATGTGTATGTGTGTCCGATAATATGTGCATGTGTGTAAAAGGTATTCATTGATGTGTGGGGAGTTAGCAGTGAAGCCACTCGCTGTAGGAGGCCCTGCGCTGTTGTTTCAGACGGGGTTCAGTGAAACCTAAAGTGATTTGATATGTGCAGGACAGTACCTACTGACAGCAATGACTTCATCATCTAGTCCAACAGAGCATCTGGCACCAGAGGGAGTCCTCCTTCACCTCCTCCCACCCCCCTGCTCCCGTCCCCTCAGTTCTGTGCCTTCTTTTATCCCCCGCCTTGTCCATCCAATAGATGGCGCCAGTAAAGCTGTTGGTCCCGACGATTTTGGCAAGATCAGAATGATAACAAATATTGGTCATTGAGGAAGGGATCCACCGTATATGTCATTATGATCTGTGCTGTTCTTACTTGGTTACTTTCTTGTCTGCCTGTGAAAATGAAGTTCTTCAACATGTGTGAGAAAAGTGGAGGATCAAACGGCAGAAAGAAAGATCGTGGTGTGAGGCCATGCTTCTTATCTTTAGAAGGAAAATATACTGATCTTGACAGCTAAAAATGATGTTTAGAGTATACCAGATTACACATATTTCAGCCATTTTTGGCAGCATTTTTTATTTAGGACGTGGGGGGGGGGGGGGGGGGGTGTTTCTCCTGGATTTTTTTTCCATTTAAATCATCCCACTTATTTGAATCAGATAATATGAGAGTTTACTTGTGCATGCACTTCCCCAGATCTCCCAAGGCTAAAGTGTCTGTCTGTGATGAACACATGCACTTGCTCCAACTCACCAAGTTTCTACCTTAATTATCCGTGACCATTGTGAGCCCTGGGTAGTAGATGACACCAGCTGGCTGCTTCCAGACTGAGACCTGCTTTGTGTTTTGTCCATGGCTGGTGGGTGGGTGACACATGGTGACCTGCGCAGTCCCAGATCCACCTGCTGGGAAACTTAGTGGTGTGGGCGGGGGCCACACTCTCTGTCCTCCTGTACCTGGCGCTGGCTGTCCTCTACTACCTGCGACGACAGAGGGCCTGCTACGACATCTCTGAAGGTAGGACGGGTGGGGGGAAGGTGTGCGTGTGTGAGGGGGAGGGTTGCAGCAATTCCTCTGTTTGTCATTCTCTGCCTGGTTTCTCCTGTCGTGTTCTGTCTAGTGGGGAGAGAGATGTGTGTGTGTGTGAGAGAGAGTGAGTGTGTTTCAGGGAGTTTGGGTACAAGTGATCATGTGCTTAGTGTCTTTTGAAAGAGGAGCACTAATGTCAGTGAAGATGATAGTGTCTTGAGAAACGATTAAGGAGTGAATAGAGGTAATGACAAGAAAGGAGATATACATGTGTTGGTGCACTTCTGCAGACAAACATGCACAATCACACACACACATGCACACACACACACACACACACACAGCACACACACACCACACACACACAGACACAGACACAGATGGATGCATGCACGCTCACAAGTATATACAAACACACACACATACATGCTCTCTCTCTCTCCCTCTCTCTCTCTCCCTTTCTGTCTCTCACTCACACACACACACACACACACACACACACACACACACACACACACACACACACACACACACACACTCACTCACTCAGCTCTAGGAAACTTCAAACTAGAATTTGTATTTTACTTTTTCAGCCAATTGTTTGTCTGCATGTTTGTATGTTGATGTGTGCACATATATATATATATATATATATATATATATATAATATATATACTTGTTTAATCTATATATATACATATATATATATATATATATATATATATATGTAGGAAAAAGAGGCTTCAGTGTATGTGTGTATGTGTATGTGCTCACATTGACATGTGTGAGTCTGTTTTTGTGTATGTGTATGTTTGAAAAGGAGAGGATAGGTTTTGCATGTGTGCATGAGTGTTCACATGCATGTATGCATGCCTGCATGCTTATTTCTCTGACATGTTTACAGATGACAAATTTTCAGTTCCAGTCTTGGAGAAAAATTTTAGCTAGTGGAAGCATATTCTATTTTCACGTCCAAGTCATGCATATTCCCATATTTTTCAAGCTTTGAAAACATTTCAGATGTTTCTTTGGTAATCCATGTACACTTCCACACTGTGCACATTCCCCTGTCAGATATTTCATGCATAGAGCATTAACACATCCATGCTACATGCAGTTCCAGATCTGATATTCAGTACATTTCCGAACATATTTTGTGCATCTCCACATCATACGTTCAATGCATATTCCCGTTCACACATTCACATCATGCGCATTCCTGTGTCAGATGCTTAAATCCTCACATCAGATGTTTAATGCATATTCTTGTTCGTATATTTACATGATGTATCTCTCCAGGTTATATATTTAAAGCATATTCCCATCCACATATGTGTTCTCATATCAGATATTCAGTGCATATTCCTGTTCACATTATGTCTATCTCTGTGTTAGATGTTTAATGGCTATTCCCATTCACTCATCCTCCTAAAGTACACTTTTACACCAGATTTTTAGTTCACATTCCCATTTTACACTTGCACATAATGCACATTCCTGCATCAGATCTTTTAAAGCATGTTCCCATTCACACATCCACACTATGTGCATTCCTGCATCAGATGTTTAATGTGTTCTCCCATTTACACATTGACATATGTACATGTTCACATCAGACAGTTGTTACCTTTCCCCATTCACTCATTGCCACCACACACACGTTGTTTTGAGATATCTAATGGGTACTCCCATTCACACCTTCATGTGTTTTCTAGCCAACAAGTCAGAATTCTCACCATTCCTACCTATACAGTATTCCCATTCACACCTTCACTTTTCTACTGACTCATTAGGTAGACTTGACATCATTCCTGTATGGTATTCCCATTTATACCTTCACTTCTCCTCGTTTCTCACCATTCCTGTATGGTATTCCCATTTATACCTTCACTTCACCTCAGGTTTCTCACCATTCCCGTATGGTATTCCCATTCACACCTTCACTTCTCAAGTTTCTCATCATTCCTGTATGGTATTCTCATTCACATCTTCACTTCTCCTCGTTTCTCACCATTCCTTTATAGTATTCCCATTCATACCTTCACTTCTCAAGTTTCTCACCATTCCCGTACAGTATTCCCATTTACACCTTCACTTCTCCTCAAGTTTCTCACCATTCCCGTACAGTATTCCCATTTACACCTTCACTTCTCCTCAAGTTTCTCACCATTCCGATATGGTATTCCCATTCACCCCTCCACTTACCCTTTAGCTAATGAGACAGAACTCTCACCATTCCAGTATGACATTCCCATTCAGACCTCCACCTGTCCACAAGCTAACAAGACAGAATTCTCACTATTCCAGTATGACATTCCCATTCAGACCTCCACCTGTCCACAAGCTAACAAGACAGAATTCTCACTATTCCCGTATGGTAGCCCCATTCTCACCACCACTAGCTAACAAGACAGTCTTCTAGCTAACAAGACAGAATTCTCACGATTCCTGTATGATATTCCCATTCACACTTCTTTTGTGTGTGTGTGTGTGTGTGTGGTGGGTGGGTGTTTTTCGCTTATGTTGTTTAGATGCTGAATTGTTAAAACTTGTAAAGTGCCCTGTAGCCTACGTTGTTAGGATGGGTGCTAGAGAAATTGTCCTCATTATTGTCATTATCACTTGTCCTCAAGCTAATGATAAAACAGAGCTCTGACCACTCCCATGGCTCCTTCCCCAGGGAGTGGCAGCACTACGTGTTCATGGGGCAGCTGCTGGTCGGGGGGTACCTGCTTCACTTCCTTCCCTACCTGTGCGCCGACCGCACCCTGTTCCTGCATCACTACCTGCCCGCCGTCTCTTCAAGATCCTTCTGCTGGCTGCCATGCTGGACCACCTGGCCGTCCAGCATTTCAGGTAGCTGTGGGGGTGTGAGGGGGCAGGAGGGGGGAGTACTGGGTGTGTGTAAGGGAGGTGGGGGGGAGATGAGGGTGTGCGTGAGTAAATGTGATGTGGGGAAGGGCAGATGGGTAGTTGGTAGTTTGTTTGTGGATGGGTGGGAATCTGTTTGTATGCAGGTATTTCTGTGCTTATATGTGTATGTGTATATGTGTGTTTGTGTGCATTGATTCAGTGACTATTTTGTCTATTTTCGACTGACATGTATCACAGAGTGTCTGTGTATCGCCGTATTGCATGTCCTTGTATGTATGTGTATCCATATAGCTTAAACATTGGTATTTTCTCAGCACTGAAAAGTGTTAAAAAAAAACTGGCAGAATGATTACTATAAGAAAACCTTTCCAGTCATCTCCTGCATAAAGATGTTGGAACAAATCACAGACAAAAATCTGCATTGAAACTTTTTGGCAATATTTGCGGTGTCACAAACTTGACATTTAATTAAAAATTGTAATCACTCTTAATTACTGCTGTATTCACTGATGAAAGATATAGTTGCATAATATTGTATGCTAATGTTGTAACAAATATTAAGTTGTGTTCTGTCCATGATCGGACCTTTTAATGTGATATCTTCGTAGTAGAGATGCAGATAGAAATAAATGTGTTGCTAAATATAGATCTGACATATACCACATAATTTTGGGTATCTCTCACCAATTGTAGATAAGGAAAAGGATAAAAGTTTATCATTGATGGTGAAAACAGCAAGTAAAGCTTTGGTAAAGCAGCAAATGAAACGGTCTGTCTTGTTTCAACAAAATAAGATTTATATAAGAATTACAGAATGCATTGCACATTTTACAGTGTTGTCAAAGTGATAAGGTGACCGTGCAGGTCTGTTTCGAATCCTCTTTGTGTGTGTGTGTGTGTGTGTTTGTGTGTGTGTGTGTGTGTGTTTGTGTGTGTGTGTGTGTGTGTGTGTGTGCGTGTGTGTGGTGTGTGTGTGTGTGTGTGTGTGTGTGTATAGAATGTGAAGATGGTCTGTGTAAAGTGTGCATTTAGTATTTTGAGTGCTTATTAGGTGTTTGTGTCTGTGTCTGTTTGTAGAGTGCACATGGTCTGTGTATTTGGTGTTTTTATTGCAAATTTGTGTCAGAATGAAAGGGGCAGGACTGTACGCTTGAACATTCAATATCAAAGATAGAACACAAATTGTTAGGTTATCTGTTGCTCACCACACTGTCTCTTGTAATAAAAAATGTTGTCAATTTTTTAACTTTCATGATATTATTTGGGTTGTTCAGCCCTTCAGTATTTATCAACAGTTGTGTCTAGATTAGTAGTATATGCAAACAGCTTTTTTTGTTAGGAAAAGAATTCAGGTTTATAGCCATTCTCTTTTTAATTGTTATTGAACAGTTTCTCTTGAAATCGTTTTACTTTCCTGTTATGATATAACATATTCCAGCATTGATTGTATAATATTTCTGTGGTCATATAATACATTGCGTGACATTTCTGCAATTAGATACATACCAGTGGGCACGCTGGTGACGTACGGAACAGTTGTACTGCTGTCAGGAGCGGTCTATACCTTCCTGCACTTTCTGCCTGTGTCGCTCGGCAACGCCGACTTGACCCTGGCGGAAATTCAACAGCTGACCTGGCGAGAATCATGGGACTTCCTGCTACATTCCAAAATGTGAAAACTGTATGAAGAATAGGAGCTGCGTGAGACTTTCCTGTAATCGTTGAAATGAGATTTTTCTTTTCTTTTCTTTTTTTTTCTTTTTTTTTTTGTCCATACACGTGGATTGCTTATGTCTGTCGTTTGTTTGGAAGGGCATGCATCATTGCCTTTGCAGATTTGCCGGTGAAGGGCATTGTAAGGTGGTGGTGAGGGGCAGGGGGGAGAGGATTGGGAGGAAGGGAGGGGTGTGGAGGGAGAAGGAAGGGAAGGAGGGAGGGGAAAGGGAGGGAAGGGTGTGAAAAGGAAAGATCTTTCAGGTATGAATGGTATCCATACTTTCATTGATTTTTGCACAAAAAATTTTCTCCCCAATTCTATCGCCCTATGTGTTTCTTCAGAATGTTTCCCATTCTTTTTTTTTTTTCTTTTTTTTTTTTTAATCAGTTTTCTTTCGGAATGTTTTTCCTTTTTTAGAAGTCGCAGGCTTTGAGAATATGGTTCTGTCATTGGACATCTTTCACCACTGTCCCATCTTTGTGATAAAGTTGTGGTGTTTATGTTTGAGTTCATGAGACTGTGTTTGCATGCCTTAAGTGCTTTCATGCCTGTTCTTCAGTAAGTATTCAGTGAAAAGAAAACTTGGAAAGAAGTCGACAGAAATGGACTGCATCGTTTCTGAGAACAAGCCAGACTGCAAAATTGTTTTATGCACAGTGCAAATCAGACCTGTGAATGTTTGACAAATATGTTTTCTCCAGCCCCACAGATAACTCACTACCTCTGTAACCACACATCTGAATTGTGTTGATTTTGGCTAGATACAAGGAACTCTAAGACTGTGTACAAGGAAACAGTCATACTAGCTCTCCCAAAGCATGCAGATATACCAATACAAAGGCAGATGGTTGTAGAATTCAGTCTCAAGAGTTTCTTTTAATAGCAGGTTTGTGGCACCTTGGTTACACCAGACATAAGATTGCCATTTATGTGTGTGCAAAGTGTTAAAGGGAAAGTTAAAACTCCACACACCTATACACGCAGCCTTGCCTGCGGAGCATGGTATGGCTCACGCATATGCGTGCAACATTGTGAAAAGGTTAGAATATGCACAAAAAATGATCATCAGGTGGGTGTCAGTGGATGCCTTTGGTATTTTGGCCTGGAAGACAGGAACTGGTTACTGTTATTTTGCAGAACGTTAGTTGTTTGGCAGAAGTGGTAAAGTGCGCAAAGCCATGCACAGGAAGAGTGGATGAAATTTATTTCTTACCCATGTCTTCTTCTTTTTCTTCTTTGTCATCGTTCTTTTTCCTTTTTATTGTTTTTTTTTTTTTGGTTACATTTATGCTTGTTTTTCCATTTTTTGTACCTCATTTTCTGTGTCTTCATATTTGTCGTTCTTTGTCTCCTCCCCTCTTCTTTGTCTTCATGTTTTTCTTTTTTTTTTTTTAGAATATGCACTGTTGTGCCATTGTGATACAATGCGACATGAACTTGTTCTTCTACATTTGTACAGATCCAAGAAAAAAGATGTTTTATGGAACAAATGAACCACATGTCACTGTCATGGATGGCTGACAGAAAGTTGATCTGAACGCAAGAAGACAAGAGTGATTTACAAGTCTTTTGGGGTTTTTTTAATGGTTGTGTATATTGACCGTTGACACCAAAATGACCTGTAAGAGAGTGATCAGAAATCTGTCTTGAATAATTCATTCAGACATGTCAGATGGACTCTAGAATGCTCCATCACTGTCATAAATACTGTTTGCTGCTTTTTTAAAAATATTTTGTTTTCACTGCAGAGAGTTAAAGTCATGTGCACAATGGAGACGCAATCTATTCGAAAGAAGAAAAGGAAAAAGGAAGACACCAACATTCTAGCACAGGAAGGTTTTATTTGGGTCACTGCTGAGGTGACATAATGTTGTTTGGGGAAATTTCTGTTTTGTATAGTTTTCTCTGGAATGAGATTGATCAAATGTGTCTGAGAGAAAGGTGTTAGAAACTTTATTGATTGGCCTGTGTGTGTCTGTGTATTTGTGTGTGTGCTTTGGTATGTGAACATTATGTAGAAAAAATGGACTGTATATGTGTCTGTATCAAAGTGCCTAAAATGTGGACATAATAGCTCCAGGATGAATGTAAATATGCAAGTGTAAATAATAATAAAGGTCAAACTAATAATCATGTTGCCATATCCATATCAGTTGCCTGACCCATGACAGTTTACAGTCGCAGGGAATAACGAAGGAAAAATACTAACGTATGAATAAACATTGTTTAAAGTACTCATGTACAAATCAATTGATGTAAACTGCTATGCATGTGTCAAGCACCACAAAACATGCGATAATTATGGCTAACAATACAAATATCAATTGATGTAAACTACCATGCATGTGTTGTGAACCGCAAAACATGCGATAATTATGGCTAACAATTGTGCTATACACACATGCACTTGCACCTTAATGTACAGGACAGTACAGATGGCTTACAAATCAGCAGAGCCTGTCAGTAACCCTCCTGCCCTTCAAACCCATCCGCGCCTCCACCCACTCTCTTTCTGTCTGCCACCATCCCCTGAAATCCTTAAAAAAAAAATTAGGTGTTGAATTGGAGGGAGACTCTTAGGGGATGGGAGGAATGGGGGGTGTAAATGTAGTACATGAACAAACAGGATTTCTTTTTTCTATTTTTTAAATTTTTTATGTAAACTGCGTAAGTCTAGGGCCAGGTTGGCCTTGTGAGTAAGGTGTCAGACTGTTATGCCAAGGTTGGGGGATCAATTCCTACTCAAGACGGCTATAGACTGGAAGTGATTTTTCTCTTGTAGTTAGCATCTACACAATTTTTAGTCTTTTCCTAGTCCTTTCGATCAGACTTTAATACTTTCCAGACGAGCGCGGCAGAGCAGCGTCGCTTCCCTGCATGCGCGTGCACTGCACATGCTTACAACCGTTGCAGACGCGCGATTTTTGCACTTTTTAATTTTATTTTACGTCTCCTAATATAAACCTAACAAGGAATTGTTATATATCAACGGAAAGGGTAAAGTGCAAACTTTGTAATGAGCATAGAATTAAAAACATTTTGGTAAAATAGCAACGCTACTGTTACAGAAACAACATAAGTAAAATGTAGGAGAACACAATCTTGTTTACGTTTGTTTGATTAGTATGACAACAGCAAATGAGGAAGAAAAGGGCATAAAATTTCACTCTTACTTTGAACAGATGCAGAGAAAGCCTGAGGTATTCAATATGTGTAATCCAAGTGAATTCTTTTTTTAAGCAGTTAAATCATTGTGCACAGTACACACTTTTCACTGTTTTGGCTTCAGATGATAAGACTTATAAAACTATTAAAGGCACAGAGCAAATAAAATCAAGCTCAGATTCTTTTCGATAAACTTGCACACCTTTACCCCCCTCATTTTCTGAACTACTTTGCTGAACCAGTTCTAAAACCACATGTCATTCTCCTTCTGCCCGATATATTGGTGAAGCAGGAAATTCCACACGTGCCTTCCAGTGCCAGACGGGTCTCTTTGTTCGGACTACTCTGGGGTCACAAAGGTCATCGCTAGTGCATGTAAACTTACCCTTCCAGTGGCTAGAACCCTGTTCTAAATATTTATGGCAGCTGCATCCCCTAGACGGTAGATGAGAGAACATGGGAATTTTTTATAGTTGTGCCGTCACGGAGGCACGGCACGTCCAAGCAGTACAGCAGTGCTGCTGTCACCAGGGCATGGCTCGTCGTGAACGGGTCGACAGAGTTGCCGTCACTATCGCACGGCACGTTGGGAAAAGGTTAAACCGAGATCCCATGCATGAATCCCATGCATTACAAAAAAAAAAGATCTCGCATACACGTTAAATCCCATTCCACCTTTCTGGAAAAAGTAGACTGTTGTGTGTTGGTGGGATGCATGACATGAAAGTAAGACACACGCTTTGGTATCATGATGAGACATCATCCCCAAAGACGGATTGTGGCTACCTTAAAAGTGGGATTAGAAATGGTCGCATACACAGAAATCTCACCAATGATGAACAGCAAGAGTTCAAGTCAAGGAACAAAGAAAAGAAAGAAAGAAAATAAGGATATGTAAAAAAAAAAAAAAAAAAAAAAAAAAAATGAAAAAAAATCAGGAGAGAAGAAACAAAGTAGCAAGAGAAGAAACAAAGTAGCAAGAGAAGAAACAAAGTAGCAGTGGAATATACAGAGCTCTGGCCTTTTTTTTTTTTTTTTTATTAATACTCTAGCAGATTGATTGTCATGAAATCTAATGTAAATCTCTTGAAGTCTCCATTTTGTCTTCCAGGGTGAAGGCAAAACTGCATCACATATTATGTGTGTTGGTAAGATGCTGCAGAAGTGAAGAAGAAGACAAAAGCTGTAGAACAAATGTACGAACAAATGGTCCCAGCAGTGACTGGACCCTTAAATGGACAATACAACACTTGTTGCTCAGATTCGCATCAAGACACACTGTGTGTGGTTTGAAAGCAAGTTTCAGCATTCTTTTCAGGAGGTCAAGGAGCATGTCAACCAGACAATCCCACGCCCCACTAGATACAGTTTTAAAGATTTCTGCTTTTCCTCAGTGGAAGACATGAATATGAAATGACAAACAAAAAATCAGCTGTTGCTGGCATTCCAGAACAGCCGGTGCTGAGAGGGGGTTAACTCATTCAATGCTGCAGTTCCCCTGCTTCATTTCATATAGAAAGTATGTGTTTATATGAGTTTGTACCTTTCTTTTTCTTTTTCTTCTTTTTTTTTTGTGAGCATGCATATCAATTTTTGTTCACTGTGTAGTTAAATATCTGAAAGCTGCAAGTTTTTTTTTTTGCAATTGAATTGAAATTATAGATGATAGTAGTAATCATACGTCACAGTTACATTTTAATTGGCAGAGCACTGATCACTTAAGCTTTTATATTGTGTCTTAAATGAAATGAATACAAAATACAGATAACTTTAGCATTTATGTTATATTGTTTTTACTGTGATGTGAAATAACAAGAAATTTTATTCAAATATGTTTTTGATAATAATATTAATAATTCATTAAAAAAAAAAGGAAACGAGAAAGAGAAAACAAAGTGAAACTAAACAAACACAATTGTATTAATCTCTCATTTTCCATAGTTGGCATATATAACTGCAAACAGCCTTTTGTGAACATAAAAGTAATTGCCTTTGCATGCAATTAACGTTAAGTTTGAAACTTGCAAAATGCAAGACAGTCTTTGTGCATTGCAATAATATATGTGCACATAAAAGCCAAAAACTAGTCTGTCAGAACGTTCTTGTTACCTTTATTCTAAAGAGAAGCATAGATTGTGTCCTGATCATAATGTTTTGATTGTATCATTGGTGTCATGCTCATGTAACATGTCATTAGTGTGTGTGCTTCTGTGGAGATGGGGGCTCATTCAGTATGGATTGTCATTCCGCCTTCTGGAAATTCTGTTCTAGTGATTTCCTTTCCTCTGCCATTCTCTTTGATTCTGCTCTTCTGCTTTGTGTCGTTTTTATCTTGTTTTACTGTCATCTACTGTATTTGCGTGTTTGTGGGCCTTTCCACAGTGTTCTTAAAAGTGTTGACTCTTTTTACTCATTTCACAATGTACTGTAATTGTGCCAGCTTTGTAATGTGTGTGTTTTAATTAATGTGGCAACCAGGCTGAGGCTGTGGAAGTAGAAACACTGTTCAGACTGGATACTAGGTGTCCGTTTTGACTGGATACTTGTTGTCCATTTTGACAGGATTCTAGTCGTCCATTTTGACAAGGATCCTAGTTGTCCATTTTGACTGGATACTAGTTGTCCATTTTGCAGTGTCTCTCTGTTTGTGTATTTTATAGATGATTTTTTGTTCTGTACCGTTCTGTTTTTTTTTGTTGATGATGGTTGTTGTTTTTTTTTTAATGGCTCTTTTTTTTTTAACCCTTCATTATAACAACCTGTGAGTGACTTTATGGTTGGCTGGGCAGATTAAGATTTAAAATTGAAATCTTAAAACATTAGTGATGTGCAGTATTGTACCTGTTGTCGAGACAATGTGGAGAAGTGTTCCTAGGGCTGTTCCCCAACCCTACCGCACCTCCACCCTCCTGTCTTCCAACCCCATATGGATACTAAGGGCATTTTCAGTGTGAACAGTATTGGGTGGAAAGGTGATGGAGTGGCTGACACAGTTGTACAGGAAGTGCAAGAAGCCTGATTAAGTGATTCGAGTCTTGTACAGGGGGCCGGAATAGCTCAGTTGGTAGAGCGCCGGACTCGTGATCCTGGGTTGCGGGTTCGAATTTCGGCACAGGGGGATTTTTCCCTCGGAGTTAACATTGGTTCTGACTCCATTCCCCATACAGTCCTTCGAAAGAGACTATGAACCGAGGTTCCGTGTGTGAACGCACGCACAACATCTTGCATACATGTAAAATCCCATCACCAGCTTTCAGAAGAGAAGGCCAGTTTGGCCGTTGGTATGGATGACACGTTACACATAGCATGCACCTTCCCCGAAGATGGAATATGGCTGCCTTAATGGCGGGATAAAAAAAAGTCATACACACAAAATTCCACTGCCTGTCAATACAAGCAGTGTCCGCAGGAGTATCAGCCTGCGTACGCAGAAAGAAAAAAAAAGTGTCTTGTACAGGAAGGGTTTTTTTTTGTTTGGGGTTTGTTTTTGGTTGGCTGGTTTTTTGTTTTGTTTCGTTCTGGTTTTTTTTGGTGGGGTGGGGGAGGTTTGTTGTTGTTTTTTCTTCTCCCCCTCTCCACTAGACTCATGTAGTGGTCTGTGTGCTAGTCTTGCGGTAGAGACAATTTGAGGTGCCATGTGCAGTGTGCATATAAAAGAAAACTGGCAACAAGGGAATTGTTCCTGACACAGTTCTGTACACAAATCCACTTTGACTTGTCAGTAGAAAAAGTATTGGCTTGGGGAAAACTTCCTTCATGTGCAGTGCTACGCTGTGCTCTCCACGGAGAGAGAAGCTTTAATTTCACACAGATAAATTTATTGTGATGATGAAGTTACGCTATCTCCTTACCTTCTGTGCTAGAAATTTCCTCTTTTCTTTCAGTACCTTTCTGTCTGCTTTCTTTCTTCCTTTTTTTCTTTCTGTTACTTCAACTTTATTCTTTTTTGACTGTTTTACTGATCCATCCATCTGGTTATGGTCTGAAGAACCAAACACCTTTTACTCCATTAAAACTTGATCATAACATACTTTTGTTTACCTGACTGTTGGAACAGCATGGTAGATGCTTCATGGCATTGTTTTTATTTGGGGGGAGGTGGTGGAGGATGTAGATATTTTGCAGATTTTGCTGTGGTTCAGGTGTTGGGTGGAGTGCTTTCAGCTGTATAATGATGATCTGCTGACTAGACTGTAAACAGCAGGACCTGAGTTGAACGATCCATAGGATTGCAAGCATGGTTGGTTACTGTCCTTTGATGTGTGTTGAGCAGCTTTGAAAGGAAGGAGAACAACTGAACTCTCTATTTGAACAGGCATTCCTGAAATCCCTGAGTTGGTGGTGGGGTAAATTCTGAAATTCCAAATTTTGTGAAAGTAAGTTTTTTTTTGGGGGGGGGGATTTTTCTGGTTTTGCTGTGTGTGTGTGTGTGTGTGTGTGTGTGTGTGTGTGTGTGTGTGTATTTTTGTGTGTGTGTGTGTGTGTGTGTGTGTGTTGTTGTTGTTGTTGTTGTTGTTCATTCATTTTTTTGTGTTTTGTTTTCCAAGTGATGAGATTAAATATCAAATCAAAGCTTCATCTAAGGCTTGAACATGCCAAGAACAACATGTACTCAAAAACTGTTTAGTTCAGAGGCTTTACCTGGCATATCTACATTATCAAACTGTCAAATCATCAGTTCTAGGCAGAAGAAACAAAGGAATCGAAGTGGTTCCAAATTTTGGTGACATGCTATACCCAGGGAGAGAAGTGTGAAATTCGCGTAGGGGAATCTATTGCAAGCATTAAGTTGTGCACTACAACTAGTCCACACATGTTCATGTGTGACACACATTCATTGAATATTGGTTTCAAGCTACCAACTTCACACACGCATACTCTCTCTCTGCCTGTGTGTCTCTCTCTGTCTGTCTGTCTGTCTGTCCCTCTCTCTCTCTCTCTTTCTCTGTGTGTGTGTATGTGTTTGTGTGCGTGTGTTTTTGCGCGCGTTCATGTGCGCGTATGTGTGTGTGAGTTTCACGTGTACGTAAGTGTGTGTGTGTGTGTGTGTGTGTGTGTTTGAGCCCGTGTGCTTGCGCACATGCTTGTTTTCGTTTCGTTTCTTTTTTTTTTTTTCCGAATGTACATTATTCCTAAATTGTGACCTAGCCCTTGTTAACTAGGTAATATTTATAGTAATCATGTTTCGTCGTTATAAGCTTGTTCAGCCCTGATGTGGCCTCTTGCGGTCGGCTGGGCTATAAGCAACATTATCCTTATAAGCTTGTTCATTGTTTCGTTTTCGTGTATCATTTATATGTTCATTTGGATATTGTTAGCTACTGTTTTTGTTCTTGAGGGCATGGTTAAAAAAGCTGTAAGCTTATCCATTTTACCCTCATTAAAAATATTCATATTCGTATTCTCTCTCTCTCTCTCTCTCTCTCTCTCTCTCTCTCTCTCTCTCTCTCTCTCTCTCTCTCACCCATGCATGTAAGCACACACATAAACTAAAAGCTTTTTCTTTTAAATCTTCAGTGCTACAGCAATCTTTAATTCAAACATAATAATTCTTACCGCAGCACTGAAATTATGTCTGTGGCCTTGTTTAGGGGTTTCCATGTAAACACATGATTAAATTTGCACTAAAGTAAGCAAAGTGATAACGATTCCAGGAGGTACTCGGTGAATCATGCTGATGTTGATTGGAGTTGATGAAGATCCGAGTAATATTTCTCATTCTTGCTCAAACGACTGACCAAAATAAACAATTTTATGTTAACGTCCATTGCTTTTTTCTTTTGTGAATGACTATGAGAGCAATAGACAAAAAGGAGACAGAGAAAGTGTGTTTGTGGTGTTGTGTGCACATTTGTGCATGTATGTGTGCAAATGTGCATGTGTGTTTGTGTGTGGTGCACATGCATTTGTGTTGGTATGAGTGTGAATAGTTGTGTGTATTCAGGGACAGATGGTGTAGTGTAGTGTGTGATTTCAAAATTTCCTTATGAGTTTTTAAAACATACACACACAAACACACAAGACCTAAACACGAGCAAGTTCATGCAATTCTTTGCCCATAGAGAGGTGATACTCCCAAACATATATAATTCTCAGAGGCAGTTAGCTACTTAAAATTCTTTTTCCCTAAAGTATCCTGCTGTGTGCAGTGTTAGTTTGGGTTTCTCTATCCCACCTATATGCTGAATATCTGACATGCATATCTCATCTTCTGTGTACTTCTGCACATGAAGAGATTTCATTCAGGGAAATAATGTCCGTCCCATATGATGAGTTAAATATTACTGTGGGTACGTGGTTCTGAGCAGTGTCCCAAAGATCGCAAAGAAAGGGCTCTAACCATCTGGTAAGTACCCTCAGCAAGTGACATAAATGATGAGAAAGTATTAAAAGAAATTAAATGCAAGTTTTAACTTTGGTTTTTATTCGAATAAGATGCAAAACAAATAACTTGTAAAGCTTTGACAAGCACTAAGATTTGAACTTTGCCCATTTTTCCGCACATTATGTACTTTCTTTTCAAAAGATTGGTACATCACCGCTAGGTCAAAATATGGAAGTGAGCAGACGAAGATTCAGATTTTACCTTTCGATGAAAAACGTAGTCAGGGGTTCTACGCATTCAAAACTATGATTAAGTAATGCACTGGGAGGAAGGGGTGGGGCAGGGGGAGAGTTGTATGCACACAAACAAGCACGCATGCACTTAAACTAACACAAACCGCATAGTACACACACACACGCACATGCGCGTGCATGCACACACACACACACGCACAGAGGGAGGGGGGGGGGGGGGTGGCTGACCCCTCTTTATACACAAATATTCTCAAAGATACGGGGGAGGCAGTTTTAATCTCGTTCATCCTAAAATAAAACTATCTCCCTACACCAGACCTGCAGATTTGTATGGAAATTGACTAGCTTTAGAAGCCAACAAAAATCGTATTCTCAGAGAAAACAGCAATTTTCTCCAACTAGACAGTGCTACTTATTGTTTGGCGAAAAAAAAAAGGTTAGTATTACTGATGTTTCATAATGGTTTCGTTTTTTTGCGGGCTAAATGTGATCACCTCAGTAAACGAGTAATGTTGCAGTCATGAAATAACCATGACCCACGTGACAGGAAACATTCGCGGCCCAAGTCCTTGAACTTTCCCACAATCCACTAAGCACTTGTCCACAACCACCAGAGACAGATACTAATGTAGCATTCATCTCAGATACACTGACCACTAACGTAGCGTTCATCTCAGAGACAGTGATCACTAACGTAGCGTTCATCTCAGAGACAGTGATCACTAACATAGCGTTCATCTCAGAGACAGTGATTATTAACGTAGCGTTCATCTCAGAGACAGTGATCACTAATGTAGCGTTCATCGTTACAGTGCTACCCTCCTCCCTTCCCCCCACATCTTACCTTTCCATCCACCACCACCACCACCACCACCCCCCCACTCCCCCCCCACACACCCCCTTCCGTTCTCCCCACTGCTTCTCCCCTCCCCCTCGATCAGTTGTTTATAGTTCCCATGCAAGATGCACTAACCTTGCTTAATCAACCGTCCTGAGAACTCTTGGGGGAGGGGAAAGAGTGTGGAGGTGGGAAGGGGGGGGGGGGGTTGAAGACAAAAAAAAAACGTTAGACTGACCAGAGACGTCTCTGGACTGACAACATTGCACAATGGACAGGAAACCATTTGATGAGACCCAAATTATCCTATGATCATGACCATTAACCACACACACACACACACACACACACACACGCACGCATGCACTCTCGAACGCATGCATACACGTATACACACACACACACACACACACACACTTTCATACATGCACATACGCATGTGCGCATGTACGCATACACACACACACATGCATACACACACACACACACACACATTCCTCATGTCCACATACACAGAGAGAGAGAGAAAGAGAGAGAGAGGAAATGATCACCTTTCATATAGGAACATTCACCAAAATACAGGAGAGGCAGTTTTTAATCTCGTTCACTCCAAAATAAAACGGTGTCTGCCCACACCAAACGCTGCACTGACCTACTATAGCATGGCAATGGAATAGCTTTAAAAGCCCACAAAAATCGGTTTCTTAGTGAAAATAGCAATTTTCTCCGACTAAACAGTTGAAATCATTGTTTAGCGGGAAAATAAGGTAATTAACACGTTTAGCGGGAAAATAAGGTAATTAACACTGATGTTGTTGCAAAATGGTTTTGCTTTTTGCAAGTCGAAAGTGATCATCACAGTAAACGACCGGTCATTCAAGAAATAACCGTAACTCGCGAATCAGGAGACATACGCAGTTAGCATCCTTGATCATTCCCGCGACTCGCCTGGCATTTGTACACAACAGTCACAGGTGGAGACCACTAGTGCTGCGTATATCGAAATTGTGCCCCCCCCCCCCCCCCCCTCCCTCCATCGCACCTCTTCCTCTCACTCTTCTCCCCCCGTCCCCCCCCCCCTCCCCCCCCCCCCCCCGTCAGGGTTCTAGTAATTGTAACTCAACAAAATAAGGGACTTTGAACACACACACAGACACACACAACACACACACATCCACACACACACACACACACACACAATAGCATTGGAGAAGGCGAAACGGAGAATTCCGAGCTAAAGGGAGCTTATCCGGCCCTGGCACATACCACTGATAAATGGAGGGACTTGAACGGTTAGTTCTTCAATACGGCGCCCCTATAGTGACCGTTCATGGAGATGGGGGAGAAGCAGTTGCGGGTAAATGCTGACTGGTAATCATTACACGAGGTATACACACCGCTTTACACAGTCACATGTCAACCGAAGCCGGAAATGACACATCGGCAAGTTGCGCCTTACTCCGAGCACAAGATTTTTTTTTTTGTTTTGTTTTGACTCATTATTATGACGTCCGAACAGCGTCAATACAAGTAAAAATAATTATCACATGGAATTTTTTTTTTTTTTTTTCGTCATGATTACCTGGTTTGTCACGTAGCTTGTTTCTTTGTTTTGCTGACGTCAATACGAATGAAAATAATTGTTTCCACCAGGGAAATTCTTTCAAGTCATAGTTACCGGATTTTTCTCGGTCCCCCCCCCCCCCCCCCCGAAATCTGAACAGCGTCAATACCAGTGAAAAAAATGTTTTCACATGAGAAATGTTTTTCACGTCATGATTACGGGTTTATCACGTAGGTGTCTCTACCCCCCCCCCCCCCTCCCCCCCCCCCCCCCCCCCCCCCTCCCCCGCATCAATACCGGTGAAAATAATCATTTTCACGCGGGAAATAGTTTTCACGTCAAAACAATTTGATTTGTCACGTAATTTTTTCTTCTGACATCTGAACAGCGTCAATACCAGTGGAAATAACTGTTTTTACACAGGAAATATTTTTTTCTCGTCGTAATTACCGGATTTGTCACGCTGGGTTTTTTTTTTTTTTTTTTTTTTTTTTTTTAAATCCCTGAAAAGCGTCAAAACCAGTGAAAAATCGTTTTCGCTTAAGTGATATTTTTCACGTCATCATTTTCAGGTTTGCATGTAGTTTTTTTTGTTTGTTTGTTTTAATTCAGACGCCTGAAAAGCGTCATTACCAGCGAACATAATTGTTTTAAACCTGGAAAACGTTTTTAGGTAATAATTACCGTTTTTGTTGTTGTTGTTTTAGTTTCGTATGTTTGTTGTTTTCCATTTTCCACTGATTACTATAGTTTTCGCATGACAAAAGTAGTTATCATGGAGTGTTGATGAGATATATACGGATGAAAAACGGTCATTATCCGTTTCTGAGGCTAATAGGATTCCATAGTCATGCTCGCCTAATCTTCATTTTGCCGCAGTTCACTATTTCGATCATATCGAACCCAAGAAGTGGAAGTGAGCTTTAAATAGAGCAACACTGGATGGAGAAAGAGCATTTATGGAGGACGAAGGATGGAGGGGGGGGGGGGGGGGGGGGGGGTGCAGCACGGAGTCTAAGAGTAAGGACAGAAGAATGGGCGAGAAGAAGGGTTGGGGGATGGGGGAGGGGGGTTTTGGGGGAAGGACCGTCGCATTCAAGTGGTATCTCTTTACTTTCCATAACCGATAAGTGAAGAGGTTCACATCTTAC
The DNA here is from genome assembly GCA_033310375.1 of Conus canariensis. Lineage (NCBI taxonomy): Eukaryota > Metazoa > Mollusca > Gastropoda > Neogastropoda > Conidae > Conus > Conus canariensis. The sequence continues at coordinate 21,089,328 of CM065746.1, forward strand.
TAACGATCTAATCAATCGGATGGGTGTCCTTGTCACGTTTAGTGACAGCACGACCAGTGTGTACTCAGACCCCAAGGCCGTTCTCTCTCTCCTCCTCCCCTCTCTCTCTCTCTCCTCTCTCTCCTCTCACTCTCTCTCTCTCTCTCTCTCTCTCAGATTACAATGGAAAAGCAAGTATGTAATTAGCTCAAATCATAACACGAGAGTTAAGAAAGTCCTTCAAAGACAGACATGGGAAAAATACATCATTGACAATAATGATGAGGATGATGATGATGAAAGGCATACATACTTTATAGTGACTGCTCGTTCATTTTCGTTGACCTGAGTGTTTTCTATCTTGCCTGAAGAAGGCCTGAGAGGTCGAGACGCGTCGTGTTTTGCCTTGTGATTCGTTTGTCTACGTTTTCTTGGCGGTTCGCCATTAATTACATTTAAAATTCAATAAAAGAGTCACAGAAATGGGATAGATTTGGCACAAAATTTTCAGAAGATAGGCGTAATCTATACTACATATATAAGATTAATGACACCCATCTCCTCTACCCTACCACCTACCTTAATGCTGCCCGTCCGGCCTCCCTCGCATCCCTATGGAAGCCTACTTGTTTAGGCTTCTCCGTCATTCCAGACAGCATAAAAGACGGCTGCTGCGTTTCTTGGGCTGCTTTGTTCAGAAAAAAAAGAAAAAGAAAGAAAAAAAAAAGAAGAAGAAAAATCTTAGCATGCCGATCTGTTTGTTGAAAACACCACCTGCTGTATGGCTTGAGTATAGCCTGACGGGTGAATCAGTACAACTGTTGTTAACACGTTGATGCTGTGTGGTCCCTGCACTTGACGATGACCTCACAGACAGACTTTGACCGTTAGTCGGTGCTCCAGTCGTCGTCACCAGCCGATTAATCAGCGTCTCAGAAACTCATGAGCGTTGGTAAACTCTCCTTCGCTCCTGGGGTGATGGTGGATGGGCTGCCTATGATGCATCAATCTGTTTTTGGGATTTGCCCACCATTTTGGTTGCAATGTGATGACGTGCATCATATAGTTTCAACTGCAGCATAAATTGATTTAAGGAACACACATCTGTGAGTTACACCAGCTGATGTTTGTGAACCATGGTGCCGTTGATGAGTGGGAGTGAAAAAAATACAAAAAAGAAAGGGAAAGAACTGTTCTGGGAAAAAGGATTTTGCCTGCTTGAAGAGAATGGTACACCCATTGGACACCGCATGGTATAACTCTCCACAGTCTTTTGATCTGGTTTGATGACAGTGAATGTCACCGGGCTATTTCACAGATTTTGATGAAAATTAGATTCACTTTTGAAGTACTTAGAGCAAAGAATAATCGTTCGAGGAGAGAGAGTTGAGAATTATTGATCCTGACTTTTATTTTTTCCTTTTTCTGTTTTGAGAATAACAGATTTTGTGCCTGTTTGTCGTTGAGTCGTCTTTTAACATAGGTGAACTCGTGACATACTTTATCAGCTCTCGCGTTGGACTTTGCTCGTTTTCTCCTATCTATGCGTTCACTGTGACCATTTTTTGTCAACCGTTTGATTCAAGGCGAGCTAGTTATCATTCTTTTTGTTGAACGGAAACAGTCAGTAAACATGGCGTTTTCACTATCTTGAAAGTAAAGGGATTTCCCCTCCGGTAACGTTGCTATACGTGACCCTGGGTTGGTCTGTGTGTGCCTGACTGATGGAAGCCTAACTGTCTTCAGAACAACGGCAGACTTGATTCCTTAGCTCGTCGCCGTCTGTGAACTTCCATATTGTGTCTGTGGGGGCAAAGGGAGGGAACTGTGACATTTGCAGAGACAGCTTCCTGTTTTGTCCCCCATTTCTCTTTTTCTGATTTATGACGGCCTAAATGAAATGCCTATTTTTACAATATAACTGCATCTGGAGTTTCACAAAGAGGATAGGCGTCACATTTAAACAGTGTAGGTCATCTGTATTAGGCCTGTTGCTGTTGAATTGTCTGCGTCAGTCTGAAAAACCTTCAATGAATCCAGCCAAACTTTGTGTGAAGCGTCGAGTATAGAAACCAAACTTGCATACACTCGCAAAGAAAATTTTCAAAAGAAGAAAGGGGAACAAAGGTTAGCCAAACAATAAGAAAATTCTTGAAAGGAAAAGGAAAGGGGGGAAAAAAAAGATTATCAAGCATGGCGAAACGGGTGGCCATCATTGGCGCGGGGTGTAGCGGACTTGCGGCCATCAAATGCTGTTTGGACGAGGGTCTGGTCCCAGTATGCTTCGAGCGCTCGGGCGAGGCGGGAGGCTTGTGGCGGTACGACGACAAGGTGCAGGCTGGTCTGGGGTGCATCATGAAATCCACCGTCATCAACACCAGCAAGGAGATGATGTGCTACAGCGACTTCCCCGTCCCCGCCCACTTCCCCAACTACATGCACAACACAATGGTGTGGCGCTACCTGCAGGAGTATGGCTGCCACTTCCGCCTCCACCCCCACATCCAGTACAACACGGAAGTCACGGCTGTCACCAAGACCGCGGATTTCGAAACCACGGGTCGCTGGGACGTGACGGGTAAGGGCTCTAGGTTCGGTGGAATGAAGTGGGTAAACGTGCCGAGAGGAAGTATTTTGTAATCATGTCACGCCATTATTTTTCAATGCACCTTGAGTAACATCCCTGATTGGTGCATGAAATCGTCAGAATTCTCATTCTGTTGTCAGAGTCATTTAACACGATAATGGTGGTTTCAAAGTGAGGTGACTGCAGGCAGAAATTGGAACAGATTTTAAGAAGAATTTGAGGTAAATCCGCCAGTTAACATGAACAAACAAATTACAAGACAAAACACGATGTGTTTCGACCTCTTAGGTCTTCTTCAGACAAGATAAACAACATTCAGGACAATGAACACGCAGAATGAGCAATCGCTCCCCAAATCGGCGCAAGATGGGCGTTCTTCTGAGGATTTCATGCACTAGTCAGGGGAAGTTACTCACGGTACATTGAAAAACAGTGGCGGTACCCGATTGGAAAATACTTCCTCTCTGACCTCTAGCCCTTCAGTGCAAGTATCACCTTGTATTGAACCTTGAGCGAATTTTAACGAGAAAAAAAAAAAAAACCTGTATGAGTGAGTAGGTTGTTTTGAACATCGTCTGTTTTTCATGTCTGTTTCTCAATAATCATTGTCAGAATATATGGATGCCAGATTCTATAAACATAGATGTGACTGGTACCTTGTAAAAATTCAGTGTTAGACACGTCAGTCCCCTCGTGGGAACAGCCCACCTAGGCTGTTGGTGATGAGTTGAGTTCTGTTTCGTAGGGTGTCGGCTGTATAGTAAGGTCAAGAGAAAAGCTCGACCAAAATACACGGAGAGCAATGAAGGGGCTAAAGCTGGCGCCATTGTGAGCTGCAGTGATTCACACTGTTACCAGCACTCTCACAAACCATCATGGTCACCGCCACAGCTGAATGCCCTTCATTACTAAAATTACTAGTGACAGTCAGTTCAAGTGTGTGTGTGTGTGTGTGTGTGTGTGTGTGTGTGCGTGCGTGCGTGTGTGCGTGCATGCATGTGCGTGTGCGTGCGTGCGTACGTGTACGTGTGTGTGTGTGTGTGTGTGTGTGTGTGTGTGTGTGTGTTTTCCCCACAGCTGACCTAATCGATAACGCACTTCCCAAAGAAGTGAGAGATTCCCTGGTCTGTGGCTGAAGCCTCGTGTTTGGCATTATTTTCTTCTCTCCCTCTTTCCACCAGACCTGAAATGGGAGTCTGAATGCTAGTCTTTGGGGTGAAAGGTTAATCCAAGGTCCAGTGCGCAACATGTACCCAATCGTACGTAAAAGATCCCATGGCAAAATGTCACTTGTCCCCGGCAACATTCTGTACGTCCCTTCCTTCTTCGTTAGTCGGTGGAGCTCTAGATTCACCACTGATTAGTGAGTTGTTTTTGTGTTGTTGTTTTTTCCATATGCGATTCTTTTTTTTAAAACCCTCCGTTAGGATAGCCATATTCCGTGTTCGGGGATGATGTCTAATCACGACACCAGCGTGCATGTCTTTCTTGCATTTTCGTGTCACCCAATCCCACCAGCATACAAGGGCCTACTTCTACTGGAAGTTAACGCGCGTGTGAGGTTTTTGTGTGTGTGTGTGTGTGTGTGTGTGTGTGTGTGTGTGTGTGTGTGTGTGTGTGTGTGTGTGTCTCTGTGTGTGTGCATGAGAGAGAGAGAGAGTGAGAGAGAGAGAGAGAGAGAGAGAGAGAGAGAGTGAATACATGCGTTAACAGGCGGAACCTCGGGTTAAGGTCTCGTTGGAGGAACCAGGAGGCGAATAGAGTCTACACACATGGTTACTCCAAAGAGGACATCTCTTCCAGCCTGTCTTGACCACTAGGCCAACCACCCACCAATTCTGTGTGAAAATCTACGTGGACACACAATCCAAGAGACACGCAAGCAGGGAAAAACAACACATAACTAAAAGAAAAATAAATAAATAATCCCTTAAAAAAAAAAACCCGTGGCACTGAACTATGGGCGTGCTCTCTCCCTGTCCAGAGTAGCGGGAGCGAGTTCTGCTGTGAAAATAAAGCAATGCAGAGCAGTACAATACAATACAATACAATACAATACAATACAATACAATACAGCACAATACAATGCAACACAACAAAGATAATAGAAAACGATACAAGACAATACAATACAACACAAGATAATACAACAGAACACGATACAACACGACACAATACAATACAATACAATACAATACAATACAAGTCTATTCCAGCCTGCTTTGGCGGCGATTGGAGATAAAAGCACACCCAAACCTGCAGAACTAGGAAATATCGAAATTTAAATCCAAAGCGAATTCATCCCTGAAAGTTCTCACACAGAGAAACACGCACGCACGCACGCACGCACGCACGCACGCACGCACACACACACACACACACACACACACACACACACACACACACACACACACACACACACGCACGCACTCGATTCATGTTTTCATCACATCCAACAGTGATGACCAAGAGTGGGGGTGGCGATGACTGATGTGTGTTGATACTGCTGTCAGGTACGATGATGTTTAGGGTTCTGTTAGATCTCATACAGTATAGCATTACCACTCGGGAGAGGATGCACAGAATCTCATGTTAGTTCTGGTTTTTATTCACTTTCTTTCCTTCTTGCCACTGCTGTCGCGGGTGGAGCAGACCTACGTTGTATTGTTATGCTTCATACTTAAAAACTGATTTCTTTGGGACTACGCTGCGCAGAGAGAGAGAGAGAGAGAGAGAGAGAGAGAGAGAGAGAGAGAGAGAGAGAATAGAACAGAATTCATTTTATTCATTAAGGTCACAGCCCTATTTGAAAGGTGTGAGCAACGATAATAGACTTAATATGAAAAAAAAAGTGGATGATAGTGTCAATCTATCAAAAGGTCGAAAACTACTTCGAAAGACAAGACAGGTAGCGTTTTACCAACTTATAAAGAGAATTAAGGAAATAAGGACAAACAACAAAGGTTTATTAGTTCATACACGGCACTATGCACTAAATTACCCTCAACGGACAAGTATATTTGGTAATTCAAGATCAGGCAACTTTTCTTACGCTAGCAAAAAATTCTAATGATCTGTGCGTTTTTGTGATGGAGAGAGTGAGAGAGAGAGAGAGGGGGGGGGGGGGAGGAGGGAGGGAGGGAGAGCATAGTACCAGCACTACTTAAAGTATTGTTCCTTCTAATCTTCCTTTGGGTTGGTGTGCGGATGCGACATTAGCACGGTCATGTTGGTGTAGGGATGAGGAAGGAGAATGACGAGGACCAAAGGTAGAGGAAAGGAAGGGAAGCGGGGGGGGGGGGGGGGGGGGGGGGGTAGAAAGAAGGAGGACGAAGAGGACGAGAGAAGAGGAGAGAGAGAAGGTGGAGGAGGACGGGAGGAGGGGTTAGGAAGGACAGAGGAAAAGTTCGAGAGAAGTGGGGGGGGGGGGGGGATGGATGAGGAGGCAGAGGACAGGGATCGGAGGACAGAAAGGAGAAAGAAAAAGACGGGTGAAGGGAGAGAAGTCGCCCTGTGGGTTGGGCATAGAATAGACCCACTGCCCTGCCATGCATGTCGTAAGAGGCGACTAAGGCAGGACCACCTCGCCCCGAGGATAAAGGGGTTTGCGTAGGGCTAACAACCCTACCTGTAAAAAAGACTAGTTACGGAAGCATCGACGACAACAAACCAAAACATTCACCTGGGCAAGGAAGGGTCTCCATCCCGGAGACTTATGACGCAGTGCAGTGAAAGCCGAAAGGAAGCTGCAAGGCTGACTCCCCTTCTAACACCCAGGACAACAACGAGAGTAGCCACATGGAACATCAGGACGATGTACGAAACAGGAAAAACCATCCAAATTGCAAGAGAGATGAAAAACTACAGGATCGGAGTGTTAGGACTGAGTGAGACAAGATGGCTACAGTCAGGACAGCTGAGACTTTCATCTGGAGGACAGCTGCTGTACTCAGGACACACAGACGATGGAGCCCCCCACACTGAGGGTGTGGCCCTGATGCTAGCACCGGAGGCACAGGGGGCACTTATCGGATGGGAACCTGTCAACTCCCGCATCATCACAGCCAAGTTTACCACGAAGAAGAAGGACATCAGGCTGAACACCATCCAGTGCTATGCTCCCACCAATGATGCGGAGGAAGATAAGAAAGATGACTTCTACCAGCAACTACAGACAGTGACAGAAGAGGAGCAAAGGACATAACCATACTGATGGGAGATTTCAACGCCAAGATTGGAATGGACAACACAGGCTACGAGGACATCATGGGGACACACGGACTGGGACAGATGAACGAGAATGGTGAGCGCTTTGCAGACCTGTGCGCCCTGAACCAGTTGGTGATAGGAGGAAGCATCTTCCCACACAAGCGCATCCACAAGACCACATGGAGATCCCCAAACCACGTCACGGAGAATCAGATTGACCACATCTGCATTAGCCGCAAATTCAGGAGATCATGGCGGGATGTACGAGTGATGAGAGGTGCTGACGTGTCATCAGACCACCACCTTCTTTTAACAACAGTGAGACTTCGCCTCAAGAGATTCACCAGCGCCAGCAACACACGGACAAGGTATAATGTCGGACTGCTCAGAAACTGAATCACACAAGCAGCATTCCATATCAGCCTTTCCAACAGGTTCCAGCCGCTACAAGAGCTGATAGAAGATGGTGAGATGGACACCGAGACACAGTGGGGACACTGTAAGAAGCTCTGGCATGACACATGTGAAGAGATCCTTGGCAAGAAGAAGGCCCAGCACAAGGAATGGATCTCTGCCGACACCATCCACAAGCTGGAAACAAGGAGAGAGAAGAAGCTACGCTGAACATGAGCCGAACAAGAGCAGCTAAGGCAAAGGCACAGGAAGAGCACACAGCAGCGAACAGAGAAGTAAAGAGGAGCATCAAGAAGGACAAGAGGGACTATTTTGACGACCTGGCCAGTCAAGCAGAGGCAGCAGCCGGACAGGGGAACCTGAAGGACCTGTACCTGGTAATCAAGAAGCTGACGGGTAAGTTCCAGCAGACAGACAAGCCACTGAAGGACAAGAACGGAAACCCACTGACAACAACCGAGGAACAGCTGAAACGATGGGCAGAACACTTTGGGGAGCTGCTGAACCACCCCGCCCCTGACGCACCACCAGACATCCCACCCGCAGAGACAGAACTGCCCATCAGCTGTGACAAATCCTCAAAGGCAGAGATCAAGAAGGCCATCATGACTCTGAAAAATGGGAAGGCTGCAGGGCCGGACGAGATACCAGCAGAAGCCATCAAAGCAGACACAGAGACAGCTGTCAACATGCTATACAGCCTCTTCAGCAAGATCTGGGAGAAGGAGGAGGTACCGGCCCAGTGGAAAGAAGGAATCATCATCAAGCTGCCGAAGAAAGGAGACATCAGGGACTGCAGCAACTACCGAGGGATCATGCTCCTGTCAACGCCAGGCAAGGTTCTGAACAGGGTTCTACTGGAGAGAATGAAAGAGGCTGTCGACCCCAAGCTCCGAGACCAGCAGGCAGGCTTCCGGCGGAACAAATCATGTGCTGACCAGATCGCCTGCCTGCGCATCATTGTGGAGCAGTCGCTGGAGTGGAACTCCCCCCTCTACATCAACTTCATAGATTATGAGAAGGCCTTCGACAGTGTGGACAGAGAGACGCTGTGGAAGCTGCTGAGGCATTACGGAGTCCCCGAGAAGATCATCTCCCCCATCCGGTGCACCTACCAGGACGTGAACTGCAGGATTGCCCACGCCGGCCAGCTGTCCGAAAGTTTCGAGGTTAAGACCGGAGTTCGACAGGGGTGCCTGCTGTCGCCGTTCCTTTTCCTCCTGGTCATTGACTGGATCATGAAGACCACTACAACAGGCAGGAACAACGGTATACAGTGGACACTCTGGACGCAGCTCGACGACCTCGACTTCGCTGACGACCTGGCGCTCCTGTCACACAGCCACAGCCAGATGCAGGACAAGACCACTTGCTTGGAAACCACATCTGCCGGGACAGGGCTCAAGATTAATAGGAAGAAGACCGAGCTGATGAAAATCAGCACCACTGCCAACACATCAGTCACAGTAGGTGGAGAGCCCATCAGGGAGGTGGAGTCTTTCGTCTACCTGGGAAGCGTGGTGGACCAACAGGGAGGCACGGACCGAGACGTCACAGCCAGAATCGGCAAGGCAAGAGCAGCTTTCGTCATGCTCAAGAACATCTGGGCATCTGGAGGAATCAGCATAAGAACCAAACTCCGCATCTTCAACTCCAGTGTGAAATCAATTATGCTCTACGGATGCGAGACATGGCGGACAACACAGACGATGCAACAAAAGATTCAGACATTCTTCAACACCTGTCTGAGGCGCATCTACAAAATCCGATGGCAGGACAAGATCCGAAACGAAGATCTGTGGGAGCGTGCGGGACAGGAACCAGTGGCCAAGCAGATACTACGAAGGAAGTGGGGCTGGATCGGACACACCCTCAGGAAGCCAGCATCCAGCACCACACGCCAAGCCCTGACCTGGAACCCGCAGGGAAGGAGAAAGAGAGGCTGGCCTCGCAACAGCTGGAGGCGAGACACTGAGGCGGAGTTGAAACAACAAGGGACCAACTGGACTGGAATGACCAGAACAGCCCAGAACAGAGTGCGATGGCGAAGGGTCGTCGATGGCCTGTGCTCCATCAGGAGCGATGGGCATAATGAATGAATGAATGAAGGGAGAGAAGGAGGGGGAGGAAAACGGGAGGATGAGGAGTAAGAAGACGCGAGGAGCACGGGAGAAGAAGAAGATGATAAGGGTGGTAGTCATGGGAGGGATGGCAAAGAAGATGACGATGTCTTCACCAAAGACAACGACGACGCGCCACGTAAATTGCTGTCTTATGCCATACCTATCTCTCTATCTCTGTCTGTCTGTCTGTCTGTCTGTCTGTTTCTCCACTCTTCTCTTCTCTCTCTCTCTCTCTCTCTCTCTCTCTCTCTCTCTCTCTCTCTCTCTCTCAGTTGCTCTCTATTCCTTGTACCCCCCCCCCCTCCCATCCCCACACTCTTCCTGTAAAGATATATTGTAATATTTATTGTAAACTGTCATGTTTTCACAGTCGTATAAATTGTTGATGTGCAGTGTTATGCATTGTTTTGATTTTTTCATGTATTTGCAGCTATCTTTTCTTTGTTTAAAGGCTGGATGAAAAAGAAAAAAAGAAGGAATAAAAAAAAAGCCACTGACTTCTTCCTCTTATTCCTCTCCCTCATTAAATAACATTTCGTTCGTTCTGACTCTCTGTGTGTCTCTATGTCTCTCTGCCTCTGTCTCTCCCACTCCGTTTCCTATTCCCTTCCTCCTCCTCTCTCTCTCTCCTCTCTCTCTCTCTCTCTCTCTCTCTCTCTCTCTCAATAAATACATTTTCGTTCGTACGTTCTCTCCCTCCTCCCCCTTCTCTCTCTGTCTCTCTCTGTTTCTCTCTGTCTCTGTCTCTGTCTCTGTCTCTCTCTCTCTCTCTCTCTCTCTCTCTCTCTCTCTCAATAAATAACGTTTTGTTCGTTCGCTCCGTCCCTCCTCCCCCCCCCCCCCCCCCCCCCCCCCTTTTTTTTTTTTTTTTTTTTTTTTTTAACCAGTGGTGGACCGCCAAGATGGCGGAGCAGGCGAAGAGAGCACAGAAACCTATGACGCCGTCTTGGTGTGTTCGGGGCACCACACGGACAAGCACGAGCCCAGCTTCCCGGGCCTGGAGCACTTCACGGGGCAGGTGCTGCACTCCCACGACTACCGGGACCCCTCGCCCTTCGTCGGCAAACGGGTCCTCATCGTCGGCATCGGCAACTCGGGCGGCGACTTGGCGGTGGAGATGAGCAGGGACGGGCAGGTATGGGTCTCTGTCTGTCTGTCTGTCTGTCTTCTGTCTCTCTCTCTCTCTCTCTCTCTCTCTCTCTCTCTCTCTCTCTCTCTTCTGTGTGTGTGTCTCTCTCTTTTTGACTGTCTGACTGTCTGTCTCTCTCTCTCTCTCACTTTGTCTGTCTGTCTCTCTCTCTCTCCGTCTGTTTTCATCTGTGTGTGTGTGTGTGTGTGTGTGTGTGTGTGTGTGTGTGTGTGTGTTGTCGATTTGTTTTTTCCTTACCTCATCTTTTCTGGAGGTCAATGTTCTCGCTGATCTTTGTTTCCCGCAGTTCTTTCAGCCAGTTTCACTTTCTTTGCCAACAAGGATTCACTGCGCTCACTTGATTTATTTATCCACACCACTGTACATGATTCCTGTACGCTGTGGTCTGGCAGCTTGGCAGATATGGTGTAGTGTATATGGACTTGTCCGCACACAGTTACACCTCCTTAATGAAACTGAAACTCACACTCGCTTCTTTGGGACTCGTCGATTACATACATTATTATGGCACACGAGGTTGCAAACACGGTACCCCAGTGGCGTTTTTTTTTTTTTTTTTAATTGTACTCCCAGTTCTTATAGAACAGGAAGTACTTTACAATGGGAACGAAGAAATGCTGTCTGTCTGTCTGTCTGTCCGTAGTCAAAATGTGTTCCACTCGCTCCAGACAAAACTTCTGGGCCGATCTTTCTGAAAATTTGTAGTTATGTTCATTATGCGTCACAGATGA